>PITA01000394.1:0-56299 GCA_004023965.1 Spilogale gracilis | reverse complement strand
AAATGACTGAGGCCAGCCAATGAGAGCTGCGATCTGGGATGGCTGGCTTCCCTTTGAGCTTCCAGAGAATTAAGATTCTCACCTCCACCTCACCCCACCCCATGTCTGTCCATCCAGCCGGATTTAAACTGAGGGGAGTAACACCATAATGTGGCAGCTATGAGGCCACCGCAGAGGGGGATGGTCCACCTGGGAGATGGGCCGCATGGAGTGCAAAGTGGGGCTGAGCAGTGGAGGTAGACCAACCACGTCTGGCAGTGCTTGACCCTCAGTGAAGCCAAACCGAGAGCAAAATTACCCCTGCATCTTACAAGCATTTAAACCCGCGTGCCTGGGGTTTCTGTTGCTCACAACCTCCAATTTGCAGAGAGAGGCATCAGTTTGAAGCCTTGTGTCCCTACTGGGAGAAGCTAGGAAGGAAGCCAAAAAAGTGGCCTCAAAGCCACCATCATGATGTGACTCTAACCTCAGGCCACGGTGTCACTATCAGACCACTGTGTCCCCACCTGGGAGCTCCCAGCAGGCCTCAGACTACTTGGATATTTCCTTTGAAGATTTGGTATTTTGATTACAAGCCTAAAGAGATCACAGAAATCCTTTTGTGTTGGGTTTGAAGAGAAAGATCCAGAAAAACTTGGATTCAAATATTAGCTTTGTCACATAACAGAAGCCACAGTCCTTGGGAAGGTAGTGGCTTTCTCATATATCTGTGCCCTGATATATACTATTCCCTCTCCCTTAAGTATTCCTCCACCCTTCCTCCACCTCCCTTGTTTGCCAGGCTGAGCACTGGTAATCATTCAAATCTCATCTGAAACACCACTTCCTCTAAGAAGACCTCCTTGATTTCTCACCATAAAGTCTCAATCAAGCTCACCTTCTCCAGGTTCCCACCTGTTCCATAAATGTTACTTCCCTTCTACTTCATTTTATCTTTTCTAAGACATTTTTTTTCTTACATTGTCATTCTTTGCAAATCACTAACTTGATCTACATGTTCGCCATGAATAAGCTCATAAAATCCTCACTATTTCCTCAGGAGACCATGACAACTGAGGGGTTAATGATAATCTGTCTCAGCTTGACAGTAATTCCTAGGTCACAATCACCACAGAAAGCTCTTTTTCTCTCAGTAGCTGTCAACACAGAAATAAAGTGATTAAAAGTGTTAAGTATCATATATAATAAATGGCACCAATATAAAACTTAATGCCCCTAATATTTCCTTTGAGTTGCTACCTTTTCATTAATTGAAGCAAGGAATGTTCCACTTAGTTAAAATATCTACTTAGTATCCTGCTCATAAACACATCTGCAGCCCGAGTTCACTGGTTCAGTGGGTTTAAATTAGTTGGTATCAATGTTATTGATGATCTGAGGGTTCAGAGAGCATGCTGAGGCTGTAATGAGGAGGATGATACTCTGATTTCCGTATTCTCCACAGGCCTGGACACAGGGTTCTGCTGAGGTTTAAGAGTGAGCTGGTTGTGGGGTCTTCTGGCAAATGCTACAAAGAGGACCACAAGAGATCATTTTACAGGGGCCCTGGCATTACAGTAGGTCCTTTACTGAAATGAATGGAAACTGGCCTTGCTGAGTGCCAGAGGCAGGAGAGCATTTTTATTGAACATCTATTATAGATGAGGCGGCAGATCGCACAGCACATAAGGACGCTGAGCCCCAGCAACAGGCAGGTTTGGGTTTGAATCTAGTTCTGACATTTGAGCATGGCACTTAAACTCTCTGATCTGCTGTTTCTTTATCTGCAAAACAGAGGGAGTGACAACACCCGAGGGGTGCCTGGGTAGCTCTGTCGGTTGAGTGACCAACTGGATTTCTGCTGAGTTTGTGGTCTGGGGTTGTCAGATTGAGCCCCACATCAGGCTCTGCGCTGGACATCGAGCCTGCCTGGGGTTCTCCCTCTCCCCTCCCTCCCAATAACAGCACCCAAGAATAAAGGCACAGCATAGGGGACCTAGTCACCAATACTGTAATAGTGTTGTGTGGTGACAGATGATGGTGAGCACAGCATGACATGTACATGTTGTACACATGACAGTAATGTTAACATCGGGTATCAACTATAACTAAAAGCTTATAATGATAATAATACCACTCGAGTCCTGGGGTTATTTACTGTGAGGATTCAATCTACCCAAGTCCCTTAGCACAGTGCCTGGCACATGCCACAGATTAGATACGATCATTATCATAATTCCTGTGTGATATTATTTTATCTTCACACTGGGCCTATTGGGTAGGCATTATAATTCTACTAGAAGGCTCGCTGGATGTACAGGCAAAACATCCAGGTCGAAAATTTGCTCAGAACCGCCAAACTCCAGAACACTGACAACACCAAATGCCAAGGAGGACGTGGAACACCAGAAACTCTCCTTATCACTGGTGGAATGCAAAATGGCACAGCCATTCTGGAAGACAGTTGGAAGCTTCTTATAAAACTAAGTGTACCCTTACTGTATGATCCAGCAGTCTCCGTCCTTGGTCTGTGCCCAAATGAGTGAAAACTTAGTCCCCACAAAACCAAACTAGCACTCTTAGTCCTAAAGGCCAAAACAGGGAAGCCACCAAGATGTCCTTCAGTAGAGGGAATGGATAAATAAACTGTGGTATATCCAGATGATGGAATAGTATTCAGTGCTAAAAAGAAAACATATCAAGCCATGGAAAGACATGGGGGAATCTTAAACATATATTACTAAGTGCAAGAAGCCAAACTGAAAATACTACATCCTTTATGATTCCAACTATATGACATTCTGGAAAAGGCAAAACTCTACAGACAGTAAAACGATCAATGGTAGGGCGCCTGGGCACCTCGGTCAGTTAAGCATCTGCCTTCAGCTCAAGTCACAATCCTCATGATCCCAGAGTCCTAGGATCGAGCCCCACATCAGGCTTCCTGATCAGTGGGCAGCCTACTTCTCCCTCTCCCTCTGCTCCACCCCCAGCTTGTACTTGCTCTCCCTCTCAGGACAGTGAAACCCTTCGTATGACACTACGGTGGTCAATATAGATCACTGTAACTCATGCAAACCCAGAGCATGTACAACACCAAGAGTGACCATTTCCAATGATTAAAAAAGAAAAATGTCCCACAGATTAAGGAGCTATGTGTCACACCTTAGATCACATATTCAGTCTCTCCAAAAGTCCAGGTTTTTATCCATAAGATGGGAATAAACAAACCAGGGATGGTCACTCCGAGTTTAAATAAGACCATGCATTGAAAAACCTCTAGCTCAGGGGAGATCATGATCAGCAAGTGAGAGCTAGACCCAGAGTCCCACATGGCCTCGGTTTGGGGGACGGCGCACCTGCTTTGGGCGTCACAGCCTGGGTTGGTGGGGGGGGTGGGGGTATAGGCAGGCGTGGAGCCAGCGCTGACAGCAGGAAGCCAGAGTTGTTTACATTCCTAATTACAGGAACCAAGGCTTCAGCACAGCCAGGTGTCATTCCAACAGACAAGGTTAATAGGATGTGAACGGGCCCAGCTGCCACCACTGTGCCCAAGACGACAGGCGTGAAGTCAGATGAATTAGCCCGAAGCCCGACCATGCCGGTCAACCTCGGCTATCTGCAGGTGCAGGTTAAGATCCAGTCTTGCGGATTCTGAGATTCTGCCTCCGGCCTTCCCCACGTTAGGGGAAGTCTGTTCCACAGAAAAGCAGTGGCCAGGTCAGACACGTGGCCGGTGGCCTCCAACGCTGTCCCTGTCCCCCCTCTGATGGTGAAGTTTGGGGAAGAGGAAGCCTGTGGCCATGAAGAACACAAGCTCTTTGGGTCTGGATCCTCACCTAGGCCACTTCCAAGGTGTAAAAGAACAACAAGCCATCCAGCTGTTTTGCAATTCAATTCCCTCATCTGTAAGATGGGAACAGTCCTTTTAGGGCTGCTACAGACCAAAGCACTTACAGGCACGTAGCAAACTAGCTCAATAAATATTAGTGAGAATTATGCGCAGGATTGCTTTAATGGGCTACCTGCGCAAGTGCCGAGCAGGGCATCCATCAATTCCGCGCCCCGCCAGCCGGCAGACGCTTTAACCAGACCGATTAACAACCTGTTTCTGATCAATGATTTATGGCTTATGCTTCCCTGTTAATGAAATGTAATTGCCAAGCCCAAGATGTAACACAGTGGCAAAACAAACTGCCATCTGAAAATGACATCCCGGGTCCCCCAAGGAAAACTGTAGCAACACAGGGGCAGGCCTCGCCTAGGAGGCGGTGTTCTGTGGGAAGGTGGAAGAGCCGCTTCTTGCCAGTGTATTCTTCTCCATAAAAATTAACGTGGCAATGGGACGCCAAATGCCTTCCACTAATGTGCTTCTGAATGAAGACTGCATTTTATTCATAAGCATCGGTGTCAGGACTAAAATAACATTTTTATGGACACTGTGCATGTCAACGGCAGAGCCAAAACCAGCCAAAACCAGGACAGGAGGGCCACTGAACGGACTTGTTCCCTCCATGTGGCCGCTCAGCTAACAGCTGACTGGACATCAGAGAGCCTGGGTCCGGCCTCCCTGGGTTGTGACATTAGGGGCAAATGAATCAAAAACAGAGATGAAAATGAGACACCCCTTGCCAGCCAGTGTCTTCATCTGTAAAGTGGGGAGGATAATAAAACAGACCTCAGAGAGAGGGGGCGAATATGAAGCCCATTCATTCATTCATTCATTCATTCATCTATCATGCCAGTCTCCCATCTAGATTCTGGACACAAAGCAGGAATCAATGTATAAGCCCCCTGCCCCGGTGAAGCTGACTTTCTTGTGGGAAAAGAGTTGATCACAGAACATGAGTAAGGACATCGGACGCTAGGATGTTAGGGAGAGGTCACTTGCTGAGAAAAATTAACCAGGAGGAGGAGATCAGAAATGCTGATGCTGGGGTGGAGGGTGTGGCCGTTTTTAAAACAGGGATGGGAGGGGCGCCTGGATGGCTCAGCGGGCTAAGCATCCGAGGACTCTCGATTTCAGTTTAGGTCATGATCTCAGGGTCCTGGGATCAAGCCGCAAGTCGGGCATTGAGCTCAGCCGGGAGTCTGCTTGGGATTCTCTCTCTGCCTCACCCTCTGCTCCTCCCCACTTGTGGGCACTCTCTTCTACATAAATCTTAACCAGTTTTTTAAAAGGTGATGGGAGAAGGTGCCACTGAGAAGGTGACATTTAAGGAATCTCAGAAGCGGTGGGTCTGTGTTCAGGACTCAAGCAGAGAGGCAGATTCACCAGTGAGCATCCAATACATGGCAGCCATGCTGTTGCTGAGACGATGCTCTTGTTAGTGGGAATATGGTATGAAAATACATCTGCAGGAGAGCATTCCAAATCGTTATGCAACCCAAGTCAATGGGTTAAGGTGTGCAAATACCCAAGTAGGTTTTTGACAACCCCACAGCACAAGGTGGGTGCACTAAGCAGGAATGCCAGCGAGTCCTGACTTGCTTGTCCCACAGTAGGTCCTCTGTCCCTCCTACAGTGCCCAGGATGTGGGGGACACTCAGATATTTCCTCAAGCTTGTGGGGACACCAGGAGGAATCTTGGTTTTCTGATAGTTAGCTGAATTCTGGAGGGCATTGAGGGATAAGGTAGTACACTTCCTGATCAGAGTCTAGCCCTTGAGTTTCTAGAGCTATCTAAAGAGTTAAAAATCCCAGACTACGATTTCTATTTTCTGGACTCAGAAAACCAAAGTTCAAATTTGGGCTCCAAATCTTCCTAACTGTGAGATACTGGAAGATGTCACTTTCCTTAAAATGTGGATTTTAAGAGGAGCTTGTGAGTTCCAAAACCCAAACAGGAGTAGAAAAGGGATCTAAATGCAAGTTTCTCTGACTTAAAACCCCATGCTCATAAGCATTTAGAGTGGGGGACGAGAGCACAGCTGTGTCAGAAGCAAGCAAGCATACAAATGAGAAAATGCAAGAATCCACAGTCTGACCCTGCCTTAGCTATTTCACTGGGTCCCCCTCTTGCCCAACAAAAAGCTTTCTGACACCAGAAAAGCCATGGAACTGAAATTCAGAGTGACCCTCCCCTATAGGAGGAGGAATCAAAAGGGCCTCATGTCATTGGGGGGAATAAAAATAGTATCGAATGCTTATTGAGTATTAAGGTGACACAGGCACCAATGCTACCCACTACCCACTGAGTGGGGGGGCGTGCATTATTGGCTTTAATTCTTACAGCAAGATGCTATTATCATCCCTACTTTGTAGAACAGGGGACCGAAGCCTGCAGAATCTGTCAATGTCACACAGCTAGAAAATTATGATTAAATTCAACTAGTCTGACTGTAGATCCTAGAGGATGAAGCCCTACTGTATGTGCCCTTTAAAGGAGTTAGATCCCTTCAAGGCACAAAGAAGATGCTTAATTAAGACACACTATCCCTTCTTGGAAGGCCAAATCCTCTACTGGTGCCTGTAACCACAGTTCACATCCCACTTCTTGGCCTTGGCTTATGAGGGCCTCCCGGCATCAGGGCCCTACCTGCTTTTTTCCTTACGCAATATCCTCCACGTTTATTAAGTTAAAGGGAAGACCAGCTTCCTCCGTGAAGCCAATGAAAACTGTAGCGGGACCCATCACATGCATGTTATTCATCCATGAGGTCTATCTCTAAGTAAAATCCAACACCAGGCTTCAGGAATAAGAAACTACCCAACCTGGGGCAACTACTGCACCTCAGGACACTTGTTAAACCTACACTGGGAACAGACACAATTTTTCTTCTGGGGTGGCCTAGCTGATAGGGTGCACACCCTGAAGATGTCTGTGGCCATCTCCATCCCTTAGTGAGGAGCACCTGGATGAAAATCAAGAGCAAAACAAAAAGGAGACAAATACTCCAAGGCATTTTTTTTTTAGCTCCTTGATCCAGCCATTCCTGAATCAGTTAAATGATCCAATACATCTTTTTTTTCCCCCTGAAGCCATTTTGAGTTGGTTTCTGTCCCTCGCAACTAGAAGACTCTAAGGCATATACACTCTTAACAGGTTAGCTCTGCAGCTTAATCCCCTTGTGATTATCTATTACAAAGAAACTCTTTTATTACCCTAGAGATCAACAGCAGATTCCTTTCCCAAAGCACTGAGAACTTATGAGAGACTCAAGGGTACTTGGTACCTGCTCACATTAATTAGAATTGTGATTAGAACTGTGATCTAATTAATTAGAATCAGTGTCCTCATATAAGCCGGAGAAAATAAGAATGTCTAGGACTTTGAATGTAAAAGGAAAGGGATAAGACTCATTTCTTGAGAAAGATAAGCAGTTTCTCCCACACCCTTCCCTCTTTTCCTTGGTCCCTAATTCTGTCTCTATCCACACAGGCAAAGGTACCTACTGTTTCAGGCAAGTGAACAAGTGGAAATTAATCTATCTAGACAGTCATGTTCACTCTACTTGGAAACACAATAGAGGTCTGCTGGACCGGTTTATACTATGCAACAAGAAAGACACTAGCATCACCTACCATAGGGCTCTGTGAGCACTAAATGAAATATCTGGGAAGATTACTAGCAAAGTAAAAGTTACTATATGGATGTGCTTCAGGAGAATCAGGTAACTAAAACATATAAGCCTTCTATAGGTTTCCTTCACTAGCCCAGTACCATGCAATAAAATGCAAAAAAAAATTTTTTTAATGCAAAAAATGCAAAAAAAATTTTCTTAAATCCATGAAGCACCTTCTAAGTGTTGGACATGACACTAAATATTTAACACATATCCATAATCATCACAATTCATCCAAAAGACATATACTGAATCCTGGCAGTATGCTCCTTACTTGGGGGATGAGTTTTCAGAAAGGCCCCAAGAAACTCATACTAGGGAAGAGGAATGTGTGAACTGGTGCATAAAGAGAGGATAGTGAACAAGGTCCTGGGGTAGTAGGTGCTGTCCCTGCCCTCACCCCGGGCATGCCAGCCGCACCCAGTGACTGATGGGAGTCAGTATATAAACACCCCAACTCCCTCACCCCATGGGCAAAGTTACCATGAGGTTCAAATTCACCATCTGCTCCCAGAGTTCCCAATGGGATTAAGAACGCGCCACAGGAACTCCCCCATTGCTGAATGCTTTCCCTTTCTCCCCCGTCACTATCTCCTTTCCAAATACACGATTTGCAGCTGACTCATCTCAGGGTCAGTTTCTGGGGCAACTCAAACAAAGATCTATGAGATCAGAATCACTGTGTCTGCTTTATGGGTGAAGGAACTGAGGTTCAAGGTCATACAGATACTCCCCCCATGCCCTCCTAGGTGGATACTGAGGTTCACACCGGATTATGTTACTGCATGTGCACCCCAAAAACCACAGGGCGGTTCCAGATGGGAGGGTCTTTCTGGGATTCTCCGGCACCGACTCCTAGGTTGGCAAATACATTCATTTCTCTCCCACAGATGAAACAGGGGCAGCACCAGGGGGTGAACATGGATGGCAGTGCTCCCGCTATCAGTTCGCTACCCCGGTCAGCTGAAGTTCAGAAGCTAATGATCTCTTTCTCATGTGTACTTGGAAGGCCAGTCATAAACCAAGGCTACGTCACAATGCCTACATCATGCCCCTTGCTTCCTCTCATCGCAGAGGTGCTTTACCATCTCACATCATCACAAGAAGAAGGGTGAGTACAGGACTAAGATATTTTGAGAGAGAGAGAGACCACATTCCCATTGCTTTCATTACAATAGATTGTTATAACTGTTCTGTTTTATTATTGGCTATTGTTCCTCTCTTACTGTACGTAATCTACAAGCTAAAGTTTATCACAGGGATGTATGCACAGGATAAAGCACATATAGAGTTGAGTGCTATCCACAGTTTCAGGCATCCATCGGGGGCCTGGGACGTATCTCCCATGGATAAGGGACCACCATAGTTCACTTTGTTCATCTCAATCTCTACTGAGGTGCACTGAAGGCTAAGTGCTGAACCACATTATCCAATAAATATGAATTCAGGACAAGGACGGGCACCATCAACTCAGACATTTGGTTGAGGACATGGAGGCAGAGACTTATCCCCAGATTGCACAGCTCAGAGGAACAACTCAAGAAGGTTATGAGAAAACAATTTAAAAGGAAAAGGGCCAGAAAATCAGAGGGTGTCCAAGCTTCCTAGTGGCTTATCATCGCCCTGATGCTCCCACCGGATGTCTGGGCCATTTTTGACCAGCCTTGTTTCCATTCACAGAAAGTCTGGAATTAAGTCTGCTGTGGTGGCAGGCAACCTCTAAGATGGCCCCAGAATCCCACCACCTGGTGCCGATGACCGTGTGGACTCCCCTCCGTTACGGCGTGGGCCCAATTCCCCGATTCACTGCTGACAGACATGGCAGACAGAAAGAGATGACAACATAAGACTCCCTTGGCGATGAGGAAGTAGGACTCTCTGGTCTCTTGCTCAGACCTGCTCTGGCCCCTTCACTTGCTCACTCTGAGGAAAGCCACGCTGTGGGCTGCCCTATGGAGATGTACACACGGTTAGGAACAGAGGGCAAGCCCTAGCCAACAACCAGCAAACAACTGAGATCCTCAGTCCAACAGCCCACGAGGAACCAAATCCCACCAATGACCACAGAGATGAGCTTACAACTGGATCCTCTCCTCTCTTGAACCTAAAGAGGCCCAGAGCCCCAGCTGGCTCGTTGACTGCAGCCTGTTGACTGTGAGACATGATTCAAGAAAGGCATGCTTGGATTTCTGACCCAGAGTAACTCTGAGCTACCTCCTACAATGTTGTTTGAAGTCACTAAGCAGGAAGGCAACTGACTGCCCAGCTCTAGATGAATACCACAGATGCCTTCTCGTAGTCTTCAGTGCTGTCCCACCTCCCACGGCTGGGTTAACAGCATAATTGTGACCAGTGCTAGTACTAGTTCTACTTCTGCTAGTTCTCCTTCTACTGCTTCCGCTAATTCTGCCGTGCCTGAGCAAGTGTTCGGCAAGTATCAGTGCTGTCACTTTGAGGGTGAGGATTTCGACACAGGGACTTTGGGGGGACGTGAACATTCAGACGTTGGCAACACCACCACCACCACCGTCATCATCGTCATGAACCACCACTACAGCGAACAGCTTCTGCGTACTAGGGACCACAAGCCCCCTGCCTCTATTATCATACCTAAACCCCACAACTGATCTTTTCGAGATGCAAATCTGATCCCCCACCCCTACACCCCGTGTGAAGCTCACAAATAACAGACATAAAGGCAACGAATCACCCAAGTACTATTTAGTAAAAAGGTATTATGCACGTGCCAAAAACCACAGCTTGTGGACCAGGAGCCCTTAAACTGGAATGCGGAGCGGGGCTTGGGACTACGTCTGGAAAGCAGCTTCTCATAGACAGAAAGCAGCAACTGGTTCATTCTTCACAGTTACTGGTTAAATATTAGTTTTCCTAAATGATCGGGAATTGATCGGTGGTTACCTGCTATCAGCCTTGGCAAACAGTTCAAGTTTTGGGCTTATGATTTTCAGGGGGTCAAACAAGACACGACCCAGGTCAAGGGAGCCCTGCAGAATGGGCTACGTGAGGCCTTTTCTGTAGGACCACTCTGGTCTTCGTCTGCTCAGGTTGGTCTTCGTCTGGGTTTGATTTGAACAACCCCCTGCTTTCTGCTCATTCTCCCAAGCTGGCCAACAGGATGGCCAAAGAGGATAGCGCTGCTCAAGGCTCCTGCCGCTGGTGTGCTCGGGCTGAAGAATCACACATTTGGGGTCTCCACCAGCTGGGACTTCAGGCTGGAGGGCCAAGCAGTCGCCACCTCGCAGGGTTACTGTCCATTTCACCCGGCTGTGTGACTGTGACGGATGCCCAGTGGCTGCCGACACGCATTTAGAATCCTCGAGGGTGCACCACGGACCACAAGAGCTCAGTATCATGACTAAGGAGAACAACAGCCAGGGATGGAAACATTCCCCTGATCAGAGAGTCCCAGGAGCCACGAGTTTACCCATCAAGTCACGCCAATGGGTTCTACGGTTTAAAAGCACAACACAACATATTCAGGGACCGCGTATCCTCACAGTGACTTAGGGCAGGGCAGACACGAGGATGTTTTATTTCGGGGGCGATATGGCAGATGGGCTTCTACCTCAATGAAGCCTCTCTATGGTGTGAACAATCAGGTAATTTAACAAGAGACATTTCTATGGAAACAAAAGGAAAACAAAGGTGAACGATTCCAGCAAATTATAGATTTGGTTTCTGCATCTGGAGAGCAGCCAGCTGAGCAAATTTCTAGATGGTACTTTGGAGGACCTTTGGGTGGTGGAATGAGGGTGGTCACTCAAGTCTGAATCACTATGAGGGTGGTCACTAAAAAGTCTGAATGACCTTCCTGCTCGGCTGCCTGACTCTGATGACTCATCAGGCATTCTGTGGCACTTCCCTGTGTGGCCTGCACAGCAATGGGCACTGAGACGGTCCACGCCTGAACTGTCCCGGTGCCTTCTCTGAAGTTTATATCACGTTGTCACGGCTATAGGAAAAGGGTGATTGCCACACTGCCACAGCTATAGGAAAAGGGTGATTGGATCTTCCTAATGATTTCAAGTCAAAATTATGGGAGAAAATTGGAAACATTCGTTTGGAGAGTTCTAGGAAAATACTGGAGGACGCTACAATTCAAGAAGCAGTCTTGTCTCCAGGGAGAGAACAAAACCTCAGAGACAGGTAACAGACTAGAATTTGATATCCAAAAAGATGTGTTACTGAAATATGTTTTATCAACCCTCATCTTCATTTCTATCATGAAATTAGTCCTCAGTAGGACTAATTTGTTTGCAAGGTAAGTCTAATTTCAATAAACTTAGCCTGATTATTTACATAAGCACAGCGGGAAGAATCTTTTACATCTGCTTTGCTGGAAGTTTTCATAAAGAATCCCAGACGGGACTTGCAAAAGTCTCTCAAGGCTGAGAAGCCAAGCCAAGGACCTGTCCACTTGTGTCCTGTGATGAGAACAGATTCTTATTGAACTTATGGAAAGACATAGACTGTCATGAAAAATAAGAATATTTATTTATTTATCTTATTTGTTTATTTATTTATTTTTAAAGATTTTATTTATTTGACAGAGAGAAACACAGCCAGAGAGGGAACACAAGTAGGGGGAGTGAGAGAGGGAGAAGCAGGCTTCCCGCCGAGCAGGAAGCCCGATGTGGGGCTCGATCCTGGGTCTCCGGGATCATGACCTGAGCCGAAGGCAGTCGCTTAACCAACTGAGCCACCCAGGCGCCCCTATTTATTTATTTATCTGACAGAGAGAAACAGGGAACACAAGCATGGGGAGAGGGGGAGAAGCAGGCTTCCTGCCTAGCAGGGAGCCCAATGCGGGGCTCGATCCCAGGTCTCCCGGATCATGACCTGAGCCGAAGGCAGTCGCCTAACCAACTGAGCCACCCAGGTGTGCCGAAAAATAAAAATATTTAATAAGAGTTTCTGAATTTTGGAGGGATCTGGTAAGGAGGAAAAGATAAATGTTTCAATGTTGTAAAGACAGATATACTTTTACCAAACTGCTGCAAGTTTACAGCTCACCAGCTTTAAAGAGACGAGGGGAAAAAAGGGGAAAAAAGGGGTCCTTTACATCTGGAAATCAAACCATTAAAAAACCAGCAATGTTCTAAATGAAGTCATAAAAATTATAATCATCTTCATCAGTTTCTTCAGTCTTATGTAATTAATTCTTGTTTTGCTTCATCTTGAGTTAGCAGCTTTATGAATCAATCAGTTTTCCATTAGACTGTTAGAAATTCTTAGCCCCAGCTCAGTGTTAAGATCTTACAGTTATCAGAAACCGACATTCTAAGAGTACTCGTCAGGGCCTTTTCCATGAACCTCTTTGAAGATGAAGCCATTTTGCAGGAATATGTTTGCAAAAGCATCAGAATAAAACAGTAACTGTCTGTAAATGACAAAAGGCTTACAAATGGCCACAGCTGCAGATCTGGCGAGAGGTTGCTGACATGCACACACATACACACACAACGATGCAACTGACCTCGTTAGCCGCTCAACCAAAGTGACCACTGAAAAATTTCAAAGACAGAGACAGAAGGTTTTGTAGTTGAAAACAAAACAAAACAAAACCTTAGCTTCTCTGTTAGGACACAAGTTATTTTTCTCAGTTACTTTTCTAAACAGTCAAAGATCTGATGATGACCATGTGAGGCACACGAAATCATTTCCACAAGATACAGTATCTTTGTTTCCTAGGCAGACTGCATTAAAGCTAACTTCGTTTACAGCTGTTAATTAAGAGCAGACGAATAGTCTTAAAACCCAAACCAAACCTAAAACTGTCCGTTTTAACAGAGAGAAAACCAAATTCTAATTTTGCATTGTATACTTTTGATATTAAAATTATTTTTATTTTTTTAAAGATTTTATTTATTTATTTGACAAAGAGAGAGAGATCACAAGTAGGCAGAGAGGCAGGCAGAGAGAGAGGAGGAAGCAGGCTCCCTGCCGAGCAGAGAGCCCGATGTGGGCCTCGATCCCAGGACCCTGAGATAATGACCCACTGAGCCACCCAGGCACCCTAAAATTATTTTTTTAATTAAATAAGCCATCCAAATTTAGCTTAACCATACCCAAAATTCCTTTCTCAAGATTCCTTTTCCACAGACCTTCAACAACTTCCTAATCCATCTGGATTCCTTCTTCCTTTTTTCCTTCCTAATTTGGGAACAACCATTTTACTTTGGAACCAAACTGCTTTCATTTCTTCCTTACCAAACAAAGACAAACAAACAAATAAAAAATAAAAGGAAGATCATTCTATTTTCCTCATCCATTTATCAAAGAGTCATTACATTTCACATTTGCTCTCTCTAGCAGGTTCAGCCACACATACGAATTAGAATCCTTAACCCTTGGAATTCTTGGTTCTTGGCGAAAACGAAGAGCTAAGCCATGGGGGACTGCCACACTTACACATTTCTGCTCAGGAACTTAGGCTGCTCTCCGTTTGTTTATATTCTATTTCAGCACCTGCATTTTGGTGAAAACATTTACTGATTTCCCAGTCCTGGTGAGTTCTGTCTCTGCTCTCTCAGCTCTGCGTCACGTTAGCAGACCCTCCCTGACCAGGTTCGATGGCTGCTTACAGACCCTCAGAAGACACACACAGCCCTTCACAGCATCTTTCCCAGAGTGCATGTTCTTCAGTTGTTGATTCTTTGACTAATTTCTGTCTCCCTCCTTGGACCCTGAATTTCACGAGGGTAGAGCTACGCGTGTCTTCTTTTGTTGACCATTTTAAGTACCTTGTCTGATATGCCATTTGTTTCTTCAGCTCCTTGACAGGCCTATACAAGTAGGCACCTCAGTATGTACTGAGGGAATTAAGTAAAATTCACTGTCTGTAGCTTTAAAGTGAGGAAGCACAGGTAGGTTAGGTAACCTACCCCAGATCACACAGTTGATAAATGACAAAACCAGGATTTGGACCGAGGCAGAATAAAGAGTTAAGTTCCTTACAGGGCGCCTGGGTGGCTCGGTTAAGTCTCTGTCTTTGGTTCAGGTCATGATCTCAGGTCTTGGGCTCAGCAGGGAGTGTGCTTCCCCCTCTTTCTCTTTTGTGATCTCTCTCTGTCAAATAAATAAAATCTTTTTTTTTTTTTAAAGAGTTAAGTTCCTTACACAACCCTTGCACAAAAAACCCTAGCATTGCATGCCTCAGTCCTAAACTGTCCTCTTTTCTTGACAAACCCAAGACCATAGAAAGGTCCGTTCTTGGGTTTGCCTTAAACACCTGCATACCCCCAAACTGCAGAACATATGAATGTAACTGTCCCAGACTTAACCTACCAATGGGTCATCTTTTCTGTGAACTAAGAATTGTTAACTAACCTCCTGAATGCACTTTTCTAGATTTCAGACTACCTTTCCTGCATACTAACAACAATGACCTGCTCTCAGTAGAACTATATTCCCCAGTTTCTCAAGCTCTTTCTTCGTGATAATTGTCAGGAGTCTGGTGCAGTGTGAATTTTAGTCTTCCTCCCCTGCTGTAGTGGGAATAAACCTTTCTCTTTTCTCACCTGTTTCCTGGGGAATCTCCCTTTAGGACAGTGATTCTCAAAATGTGATACTGGTCTAGGAGCACCTGCATTACCTAGAAACTTGTTACAAATGCAGATTCTTCTTGGAGAGGATATGGAGAAAGAAGAACCCTCCTACACTGTTGGTGGGAAGGCAAGCTGGTATAGTCACTCTGGAAAACAGTATGCAGTTTCCTCAAGACATTAAAAATAGAGTTATCCTATGACCTAACAATTGTAATACCGAGTATTTACCCCAAAGATACAGATGTAGTGAGAAGAAGGGGCACATGCACCCCAATGTTCATAGCAGCAATGTTCACAATAACCAAAATGTGGAAGGAGCCAAGATGTCCTTCAACAGATGAATGGATAAAGATGTGGTGGAATATTACTCAGCCATCAGAAAGGATAAATACCCAACTTTTGCGTCAACATGGATGGAAGTGGAGGGTATTATGCTAAGTAAAATCAGTTAAGCAGAGAAAGACAACTGTCATATGGTTACACTCATATGTGAAAGATAAGAAATAGAGCAGAGGACCACAGGGGAAGATAAGGGAAACTGAATGGGAAGAAATCAGAGAAGGAGATGAACCATGAGAGACTCTGGACTCCTGGAAACAAACAGGGTTCCAGAAGGGAGGGGGTGGGGGGATGGGGTAACCAAGTGATGGGTATTAAGGAGGACACGTGTTGTGATGAGCACTGGATGTTATATGCAACTAATGAATCATTGAACATTGTATCAAAAACGAATGACATACTAGATGTTGGATGATGGAATTTAAATACAAAATTAAATAAATAAAAATAAAATCAGAGTTATAAGTCAAAAAAAAAAGCAATGCAGATTCTTGCCCCCCCCCCCCAACTACTACATCGGAGATTCAGCAGGAGGGACGCAGCCGCGCGTGTTTGAGTAAGTGTTGTAGGTGACTTGGGTGCCTGCTGCAGCTTGAAAACCACCAACGCGCAGATTGTTTGATTCCCCCCTTTCACCACGTGGCCTCCCCAAGAAAGCCCTCTCCGCAGAGGTTAGGGCTTGGCGTCTCGGTCTGTGGCTCACTCTCTGAGCAGAGAACAGAATCAAACTGATGTGTGAAATGGATGAACAAGAAAGAAAAAAGGATGAAAACAGAACTCTGCCTTCCTTACCAGACATAGCCAGTAAGGAGAAAGAAGGAAACAGGTAGACCTAGATAAAGAACAGCGAGAGAGGATGAGGGGGCACAGTAGAGAGGCTGAGAGGCATTACAGAAGCTCAGGGAGAAGACGAACTTGAAGAGGACCTGCTTCCAACTCAGGTTCCATTCCCACTGGGACCAATCTGGTAAGCTCAAGCAAACTGCTTTTCCTCTCTGGAGTATTTTTCATAGCCTACCACTTTGCCGAAATCACTCCCTATAGAATCACAAGCCACCATCCACATGCCCAGCCAGATAGTCTTGCTGCATTTCCCACCCCTCTGTGAACTCCTCATTTTCCCTGATGGCTGACCACCTCCCAGCTTCCTTGAAACTCTTCCTTCATAGTCTCTCTGCTCCCGTCCCAGAGGTTGGCACCCCAGGAGGCATTTAGCTGTGTCTCCACAGCAACCCTATTTCACGCAAGCTGGAGACACTCATTTAATAAGCAAGGGAAAGGAAGCAGAGAGCATTCATGTAACTTGGCCCGTGTCACAGGAGTGGTCATTAGTGGCTTGGGAACGGACACCCAGAAGCCTAATTTGCAGAGCCAACACTCTATCTCTACATCCCGCCTCCATGGGAGGCTGCTGACAGGGCACTAAGACCTTCAACCCTCAGGTGAGGAGCCTCCCTCTCAAATGAGTGGGTTGGAGTAGGCTGGCAGAACTCGCCTTGTACACCCTGCGTCTTAAAACGAAGTCAAACTGCCATTCCAGTTCTCTGTGAAAATGTGCTGTGTGCCCCACTGGCCTCTGGGATCACTGCAGGATAGAAGATAAAGAAGCAAAGGGACCCCTATGACTCCTGCTGCCCCCCATCATCCTGTAATGAACCTCCAACCCCAAAAGCACTATCTGGGTGCTTGTCTTCCTCTGGATTGCCAGGAACTGGACTCAGGGCTGGGTGGCAAATCGTGTGTTTCCACAGTCCACGCCTGACACTTTCATTCATTCATTCATTCATTCATTCATTCTGCACGCTCTGATACAGCCTAGACTACGTGGGAACCAGACCCCACCCAGACCGGGGGGAGTCAGCACTGGCTAAGATAGTCTCTACCCTCCAGGGACTCCAGCATCTGCCACCAATTGCAACCCATGCAGGTGACAGTGGCCAGGAGAACAGTGCAAGGGTGTTTAGAGGAATCATAAGAGGAAATGACTCCCTGAGGGAGGCGAGGGGGACCTGGCACCTGCAGCCAAGCCTACAGTTATATAAAGCAGGCAGAGTCCTGTACCTCTCACTTGGAAACCCAGACAGGCTCCGGGAAGAGAGCCTGAAGAGAGGAGGGGCTTCTGATGGTGAGTGATTTGAACAGCAGCCTCATCCCCTATCCTGTCAGCCTCCCTCCCCTCCATCATTCTTCTTCCAGCACCCACCACGGTGCCAGCACAGTACAGCAACCCCCCCCCTTGCCGAGGGGGGTACATTCCAGACCCCCAGAGGATGCCGCCCGTGTAGACACAGTAGCCAATCCCATGTGTACTATGTTTTCCCTATACACACACCTATGATAAAGTTTAATTTATAAAGTAGGCACAGTAAGAGATTCACAATATGACTACTAATAAAATAGAACAATTATAACAATACATAGTAATAGAAGTTATGTGACTGTGTCTCTCTCTCTTCTCTCTCTCTCTCTCTCTCTCTCTCTCTCTCTTAAAATACCTTGTATTCTACTCGTCCTTCTTCATGGGATGGCAGATGACAAAGCACCTAGGTGATGGGGGGATGACGGAAGCACATGATGTGCCACTTGTCTACTAGGGTCCTCTGCTTCCAGACCGCTGTGAAACCAAGAAGGGTGAGACCACTGTATCTACTTATTTATTTTGTATAATTGACCTCCCTCCACTGGCACGGATGCAGTGTCAGGGCAGAATTTTTACCCGTTTTCTTCACTTTTATGTCCTCAGTGCCTAGACTGGCCTGCCCCCTACTTGGTGCTCAATAAATATTGGCCGATTAACGAGACCCAGGATGAGGATGTTAGGCTGTAGACACAAGTTTTTAAATGGAGGTTAATGGTTTTAAACACAGAAGTGCCATGCCCTACCTTATTTAAGAAGAGAGCCGTGGCTGGGGAGCCACATGGGCCCCAGGAGGAAGTAACACCAGGTGCCTGACTGTGAGCAGAGAGCACAGCCCGCAGCATCAGAGAGGAGGACCCAATACGGCTGGCCAGTTGTCCCTTCCAACTCAAGCCCTTTCGGTAACATGGCCTGATACCCTTCCTGGGCCCTTTGGAAGGCAACAGAGATGATCACTTGTCAAAGAACATCAAGAAATTCAGAATCGGCCGGAGGAGTGCAGGAGGAGGCCATGGGAAGACAGAAACACCAGTTCAAACAGCCCCTGCATCCTGGGCCAAGCGGGATGCTCTTTATTCCCCTGCAGCAGCCTTCCAGAAGGCGGGAGGTAGAGGCACAGAACACGGGCCATGGAGCACACGGATAGAAACCCTGCACCTCTGTGTGCATGCATGTGTGGTGCAGAGAGACACACGTCAGGGCACCCTCGTGCACGTTCTACTGTATTCCCCGTGGATCATGACCGCAGCTGTTGGCATGGGAGGCACCAGGGACCACATGCAGAGCGCCAACGACATGCCACAACCACACTGAGCACTTTCCATTTACTTCCCCTGAACTCAGTGTTCTCATCATTATCATCATCCCTATTTCGTCAATATGGGATTCAGTCTCCAACATCAGGCAGCGCCTACCTGGAGAACAAGATTTGAAGCTGAGCGGCCTTACTCCAGAGCTCAAACTCTGAAAATCCACACACACTGCTTCCCCAGTGGGGGGCACCGGGCCCCTTCAGGTCAGCCTTTCTTGAAAGAAAGGCCTGGTTGTGGCATGAGGGAGAAAGTGGCAGAAGAAGACTGTGGCCCAGCGCTGTCCACACAGCAACGCTGGACAGATCACAGGGGAAGGCCCTCAGCTGCCCAGGCACCTGCTCCGGCATTTACGGGGCTCACTTCATGCATCCGGAGCCTGGTCACGGAACACAGCTCGTCCATCCCAGAATCTCTGAACAATTCCCGGCAGAACCAAATCCAGCCACCAACCTGTCTATGTCAATAAAGTTCTACTGGCACACAGCCTCATCCATTCATTGAAGTATCACGGACGGGCCCTTGCAGGCCATGGCAGCAGAGTCCGGTGACTGCCCCCAGCGGGACACCCACCCAGAAATGCTGGACCTCCACTCTGTCCACAGGAAGACTGTGACTCAGCCAGACCGCCAGCAGCTGCAGCAGCTCCTGCCTTAATTAAAGAATGAACAATCCCTTCCACTTTCCTTTTATAGGCCATGTACCATGGGATGGGACAGATTTGAATTCCAGAAGCCAGTCACTGGCTAGGGTGTTGAAGAGTGTTCTTTATGGGGATGGAGTTCTTAAAAAGCATTCAAGGACAGGTTCAGGAAACTTGGAAGGGATTCAATGAGGGGACACTCTTTTAAAATGAAAAGACTTGAGAGTGTAATACAATGATAGATGTATTAAGACCTCTTAGGTCCTAGGGCTCTGTTAGTATTATTTATTGTCTCTCCAACGAGAGGAAACGGTCGGGCCATGTTTAAAGAATTGAGATACAGAATGCAATGAGCAGTTGAAGGTGAAGGAGGGCACAGTGTGATAGTGTGTTCAGAGAGCTAAAAGGGTTTCAGTCAATTGGATCCTGGAATGGGGGGGGGGGAGGGTGCGTGCAGGCAGGCAGAGACAAATGATTTGCATTTGCACAGGGTAAGAGAAACCAAAGCACTAAACATCTATGATGTACCGGGATGTTCACACAAATTAGACCATCCCAGGCATGCTATAGCAAGTATGGAAGGTGAGAATTAGCCTGCATTTTATTATTTTTAATTTAATCTTTATTAATGTTTTATTTATTTATTTATTTATTTGATAATTACAGAATGCGAGTAGTGGGTGCAGCAGAGACAGAGAGAGAGGCAGGCTCCCCGCTGAGCAGACAGGTTGATGCAGGGCTTGATCCCAAGACCACAGGACCATGACCTGAGCCAAAGGCAGACACTTAACCAACTGAGCCACACAGGCATCCCTAGCCCACATTTTAAAAATGTCTAGTCTAAGGGGCACCTGGGTGGCTTAGTTGTTAAGTATCTGCCTTGGGCTCAGGTCATGATCCCGTGGTCCTGGGACTGAGCCCCATGTCAGGCTCCCTGCTCAGTGGAGAGCCTGCTTCTCCCTCTCCCTCGGCCAGCTGCTCCACCTTCTTGTATTCTGTCAAATAAATAAATATTTTCCAAAAAAATAAAAATAAAAGTGGCTACTCTTGAGAATACATTACAACATCGTACAAGAATAATAATGACATAGGCTAAGTGCTTGGTCTGTGCTAAACAACAGGCCAAATTACTCACAAATGTCTTCTTCTTCAATGTACCCAAGACCCTAAGACAGGGTCAGCAACCTGCAGCCCGAGGGCCACACATCTCCTATGAGCTATGGGTGGTCTTTACACTATTAATTCGTTGGGGAAATTTTTTGAAAAAGGAGGAGATTTTGTAACACATGAAATTTACATGAAATTCAAATTTCAGTGTCAATCAATACAGTTAATTGGAACATAATCACACTCACTTACGTGTCCTCTAGGGCTGCTTCCACACTATGACGGCAGAGCTGAGAGTTAAACACAGCCTGTACGGCCCACAAAGCTGAAAGTATTTACAGTCTCTCGTCCTTTGCAGAAAAGAGTCTGTGGACTCCGGACCTAAGGAGACAGCTCACACTCTTCTTAGACCGATTTTAACTGGTGACACAGAATTTTAGAGTGCTCCCACTCAGGTCCAGTTTGTATGGCTCGTATGTGGGAGACCCATGGCTGGAAACCAGTACTCTGAGCCCTGACATGGCATGTTTACACAGTACCCACACTGCCTCCCACCACTCCTTCCCAACCACGTTTGCAGGAAGCACCAAAACCCTTCTGGAGGTTTAGGGATGAGGACAGTCAAGACATAAATGAACACTCTTGGAGAAGTAAGAGCCAATTCATAAATGATTGGTAACAGTTTGAAAAAAAAAAAAAGAGGTATGTGAACCACTTGTAATAAAATCCATGCAACTAGGGGCACCTGGAAGACTCAGTCGGTTAAGTGTCATCTGATCTCAGCTCAGGTCTTGATCTCAGGGTCATGAGTTTGAACCTTGTGTTGGGCTCCACATATTACTTATTAAAAAATAAAAGAAAACAGAATTAAATCAACTAAAACAAATAGATACAGTATTTTCAATTAGGAAGCTAGAATATGGGCCAAATCTGTAAAGTTCATTGCTGCAAGAGTGTAGTTTTATAGATAGTCTCGTATACATTTTGTGGAAATATAAACCAGGACAAACGTTCCAGAAAATAAACCAGCAGAAGTCTTCAACTTCTCCCCTTTCCTGATAAAACTCAACAAGTCCCCTCCCCCCCAAGAATCCACTTTGGAGAAAGACCATTATTTATGTCATGGTGCCCTATTGGTAAATGAGGGGAGTGCCCACCAAGTGTTAAATCAATCAACTAGGACATTTCACACTATTTAGCCCATATAGCTCTTTTTAAAAATCAGGTTTTGGGTGACAATTTAGTGGCTGAATTTTATTCAGAGCAAGATCAGAAGCCATAGAGAGATTTGACAGGGAAGGGACAGGCTCGGACTTGACATTCACTGACCTCTCTCCCTACCAGGTAAGGAATAAACAGGGAGGGGAGAGGCAAGGTCCTTGATGGAAAGGTTATTGCAATATTCTAGCTGACAAATGACACGGGCTTAGACCAGTGTGGTCAGGGCTGGGAGGAAGCCATCTGGATATTTCTCCAAAGGAGAGATGCCCCAAGTTGCCTGATGTATCACTACACGCAAATTGTGAGAGCCTAAGTAAGGATGATTCTGGGGCTTTTGATCTCTGAAGCTGGAGAACGGAGCAGCTATTCACCAAGATGGGGAAGCCAGCTTGGAGGATGTTTGGCTGGGGAAAATAAATAAATAAATAAATAAATAAATAAGAGTTGGCTTTAGATACATGGAGTCCAAAATTATTATTAGGGAAATTTCACGAGATACTGTAATTTTTAATAGGTCAAATAGCCAGGGAGCACCTAGGTGGCTCAGTCGGTTAAGCATCAGCCTTCAGCTCAGGTCATGATCTCCAGGTCCTAGGATCGAGACCCCCATCGGACACCCTGCTCAGTGGGGAATCTGCTTCTTCCTCACTCTCTTTCTGCCTCTACCCCCCTTCATGCTCTCTCTCTCTCTCTTTCTGAAATAAATAAATAAAATCTTTAAAAAATATGTCAGTGAGGGGTGCCTGGGTGGCTCAGTCATTGGGCATCTACCTTCCACTCAGGTCACGATGCCAGGGTCGTAGGATCAAGCCCCGCATCGGGCTCCCTGCTCAGTGGGGAGTCTGCTTCTCTCTCTCCCACTCCCCCTGCTTGTGTTCCCTCTCTCACTGGGTCTCTGTCAAATAATAAAATCTTAAAAAAAAAATATGTCAATGATCCCATGACAAGTTACTTAAGGACCAGTCGTGAATTGTTTTTTTTAATGATGTGTTTTTCTAATTGTAATTTTATGAAAGGATATGTTCATTACGGAAAATGTAGAAAATGAAAATACAGGAAGAACATTTTAAATGGTTTATAATGCCCCCTTCGCACAAACAACCAGTTATCTTTTGCTTTTATACAACAGATTCCACACTGTGTTCTTGGAGCAGTGTCCTCAGTCACTCAAGAACTCCCAGAAGGCGAGTTTCTTTGTCACCCCAAGCTTGAAGGACCTAGCATCCTCCTCTACTGGCTTCCCAACCAGGACACATCCTCCATCCTCAAATCCAGATTACAGGACCTCTCTGGGGGAAATCATATCATTTCACTTCTGAACTTCAATTTCAATGTAATTTCCATGTTACAAGAGAGGCCTTCCCAGGACACGGCGCCGGAGAACAGCTAAGCAGCTTAGTGTCCCTGCACCCTGTCATGTAGCCCACGACATCACAGAAGAGGAGTTAGAACAGCTTCCGAGGCCAACAACCCCCCTAGAGACCACACAAGGCCCTCTGATGTCTTGCCAAATCTAGCATCAAAAAATCATCACCACTCGCGGCTTGATGCCTGATAAAAAGGTATTTAGATAAATGTAGCTCAGAGAGGTTTAAAGCTGAGTTCTCCAAAAAAGGAGGATGCCCAATGATGGAGAAATATGGAGAGGTACGCATTTTAAATTCCCTCTGTCACACCACACACACACGTACATAACGTACATACGTACATAAGTATGTAAGAGCTTCGAGTCTGGTCAGAGCTGAGCAATGAGCTGGGTTAAGCCTGACCTGGCCTCTGCATTCTGAGCAAGCCACCTTGAACACATGACCCTCTGGTGGACAGAGAGACCTTTCCTTCGCTCTGATTGCTTGTCTGCAGAGAGGGAAGGCTATGTATTAAGCATTTAGACACTGACACTATAGCACAATGCTTAGACACTGGGTTGAGAAGTCAGATAGCCTGAGGCCAATTCTTAGCAAGTCCCTGAATTAACCTGACTCTCTTCGTCTCTGAAATGGGGATCATGAAAGCCCACCAAACGGCTGAGTTCTTTAAAAGTGCCCAACAAATAGCAATGTCCATGTGTGTGTGTGCGTGTGTGACTATCAAAGTATTCAAGGTCAGCAAAATCATCCCATTTTCAGATGAGGACCACAAGATGAAAAAGGTCAAAGGACACACTGAAGTCACAGAACCAGGCTCTAGGATCAGGCTCATTCCATGAGGCCCGACTTCTCCGGATTATTACCAAGACCGAGAGGAAGACAGCGGTGCTCTCTCTATAGGCACATCTCAGAGAAGGGTACAAAAGTGGAAACACATGCTCTTGCACTGAATTTTCTTCTGTTGGATGGTCTTGACCAAGAAAAATGACCTCTTTACTGAACTTTTTTTTTTTTTTCAAAGACCCCATTTATTTGACAGAGAGAAACACAGCCAGAGAGGGAACACAAGCAGGGGGAGTGAGAGAGGGAGAAGCAGGCTTCCCGCCGAGCAGGAAGCCCAATGTGGGACTCGATCCCGGGTCTCTGGGATCATGACCTGAGCCGAAGGCAGTCGCCCAACCAACTGAGCCACCCAAGCGCCCCTTTACTGAACTTTAATAGATGGTTTCAGAGACTCCCCTGTTGTCTCCTTCCCTCTGGGCCATGCATCCATGCCTACCACACCCCCATCTCAAAAATCCTTCCTGACGTCCCCTGCCATTGGAGATGGAAGCCAAACTCCTGTCACCATCTGGCACTCACCTCATCTTCCAACCTTCACATGTCCTGCTTTCCAGCCAAACTGAACAACTGCTCATCCCTGTGAACACCTGCAGCCTTCCAGCTCTGCACCTCTGCCCTCCTCTGAAGATATGGCAATCGTTTTCTAATCTGTGGTCTTTATTTCTAAATAAACATCCTCCTCCCAGGACGCCCGGCACTCTCAGAGGCAGGACCCACTTAGAATGTCTGCTTCCAGTTTTCAAAGAATCCCCAATAGCAATGCAGATGGTGTCTTCGATAGAAGAGGAAACTTAATGAATATTTGCTGAAAAAAACATGCTATAAGTAATAATCGTATTAGTGATAATCAGAGCCAAGAGTTATCAAGTGTGAACTCTGTCCCTGAGTCTCTTATAAATGCTTTTACACCGAGAACTCAGTTCATCCTCACCACCACTGTGATGGCCCTGCCCACCAGCCTGACATTCACACCCTGTGTAATCCCTTACCCCGAACGTGCCTAGGACACGGTGACTTACTTCTAATGAACAGAACACATGAAAGTGATGGATGTTGCTTCTGAGATAAGGTCACTAAAGACTAGGACTGTGGTCTTGCTAAAACTCTCTTATCCCCGTGCTTGCTCCCTCTGATGAGCCGAGCTGACTTGTGCAAGGGACCATGTGGCAAGGAACCGATGAAATCTTCCAGCCAGCAGCTTGGGAGTAACTGAGACCCTTGCATCCAACTGGCTGAAAGGAACTGAAAGGAGCTGAATCCCCTGCCAACACCCTCTGGAGGGAGCTTGGAAGCTGACCTACCTCCAGCCTTCAAATAATGGCAGGTTCCACTAACACTGTGACTGCTGAATCCTTGGGAGGGCCCAGAGCCAGACGACCAGGTAAGCCAGGCCTAGACTCCTGATCCACAGAAACGAAGAGGGATAAATGCTGTCTCAAGTCACTAAATGAGGGGGCAATTCGTTACCCAGTAACAGAGAACTAATACAACCACTTAGGTACTCCTAAACCCCAGTCTGTGGATGAGTAAACCAAGGCCCTGGATGGTTCAGGAATTTCACACAAATCACATAGCTAGTCAGTACCAGAGCCAGGATTTGAGCCCAGGCAGTCTGGCTCCAGAATCTTCTTCACCCCTAACCACTGTGCTAGAATAATAACAGGGGACGCATGGATAGATGGATGGGTAGATGGAAGGATGAACAGTTGGATGGAGTTTTCCCTATTGCTCTCCAACTTTGGGAGAGAGAAGTGATGATCTTGCCATTGACCTCATATGAAAGTGCCACCAGCCTGAGACAGAGCCTTTCACTAATGAGAAGCCTCTGCAACAAGGTCTTGAATCTGAAGGGCAATGTGGTCAATGTTTGGGTGGGAGGGGAGCGAACTATGAGTGGGAACAGAAGACAGGAGTTCAGGTGTGATACAAGTGAGCGTGGATAGGCTTCGAAAGGATGCATTATGTTAGCAAGGTCTGTCCAGCTGGCTCTTCTCTCTCTCTTTCAATGTAAGGTCTTCAAGTTAAGGATGTGGTACGATTACATTTCACACCCCAGTGCCTCACAGGGGCTCTTCCTGGAAAGGGTGCTTGCAGAAAGGGTGTCATACAAACAGTGCCCACATTAAAAGAATGAGTGAGTGAGCAAATTAAAGTGGGGGGAATGAATACATGAAATGAGTTTTGGATGACTGGCATATGGCTATATTTAACCAGGAGCTTTAATATCGAATTCATGTAGAAAATAGTAATTCAAAGGTCAAAACACTGCTTTTACCTTAAACCAACAAGAGGAAGGGGAAAAGGACAGGAACACTTATGGGACACCCATTATGTTCTAGGCCTCATTCTGAAACCATGCTTGATCCCCACAATGATTTGATGGACTCATTTCCATTCTGCAAAGGGGAAACTGAGGCTCAGACAGGTCACATGACCTACCCAGCATTATAGAGCACCGACTTCAGATTCCAAAGGCCATGTCCCGGTCTATCCTAGCCTTCCTGAGCATTGGGAACACTGGGGAAGGGCAGTGTGATCCCGTCCAGAGTTGACAGGAAGGTACTGTCAATTTATTCACTCAGTCTACAAGGACCAAGTACACAAGCACTGCTCTAGGCACTGGGGCAGCATGCCACGGAGTTTGGGGTCAGGTCTAGGAGGGAGCTGTGTTCCCACGAAAGCTCAAAAGAGGAGCCTGAACCATCGTGGGCTCACACTGAATAACCAGCTCATCTTCCCAAGCTCCAAGGTGACCTGAAATGGGAACCATCTGCTGCTTATCAGACGCTGAGCTCGAGTTCAAGTTCATGCTATGGCAAGCCCTCCATTCTCCCTTAGGAAGAAGGAGGAGAAGGGCACAAAAGTGCTGCGTCTGCAATGTGGCAGCCTTCTGCACAAGACTGGCTCATTCGAGGCTGACATGGGCCACGAAGTCACCACTGCCTTCCTTTTAAGAACGGGGGAACTGATGCATGGAGAGACAATGGGACTTGCCCCAGATCAGAGCTGGGAAGAAGAGGAGCCAGAACAAAGGAAGGCCACTCAGCTCCAGAGCCCAGACTCGACCACAGTGCCACTATGCACACGGACCACTCAGCAAAGCACTTGCACGCACGCACGCACACACACGACCATGCCACCACCCCCACCAACTCTGTACAGGTAGATTGGGGGGCCCTGGGGGGCCAACAGAATAGCACTATTTTTCAGTTATTAAGCTAGACTCTACCATATGGCCAGGATCCCAGAAAACCCTGTCTCAAAGAAGAAAATATCTACTCCAGAGAGGAAACTGTCTGAGCTTCGTATTCCAAAGACTTTGGACCCACTGTGTGTGAGCACGAGAGACGTGCTAAGGAACGCTAAGGCAGCAGACAGAGCTCAGATGCTGGCCTAGCGGGTACAGGAACAGTGACCACCAGTAGCCGTCATCAGTGCCCTCCCTAGGTAGTGAGCGATCCCTACCTGCTACTCTGTGCATCTAACCTAGTATTAACTAATTCCTCATAGCAATCTGGTTTTAGGAGCTTTAAGGTTCAGAAAATGCAATGTGCAGAGAGGTGAAGTAACTAGCCCAGAGTCACACAGCCAGCGAGGGGCAGAGGCGGGATCTGACCCCAAGCAGTCTAGATCTAGAATGTGCACTCTTCCATACTACGTTATGTCACTTATCATTAATACAAACACAGGAAGGAGGCTATATGTGCAGACGCAAACAAAAACACAAATGAAACCATCACCAGCACCTGTCATTCAACCTCAGGGAATGAGCAGCGGTGGGCAACAGGGGAAGGGACATGGCGGAGCACTCATGTGGAAAGGGCAGCCATGGCCACCTCCCACGGCTCTCCTGTCTTGTGAGAAGATGGCCACTGTGTTGCTAGAGCTCCCAGTTTTCTGGAGACATCAGGAGTCCACCTCCAAGGTGAAGTCTCCGGATTTTAAATGCCAGCACTGGGCAGGCCACGCAGAACACACCCACAAACCACACTCACTGGCACGCTGCCCACTTGCAGCTCATCCCCCGGAACAGTGGGGTTCAAGCCACGGAAGCTTGCTGCATTGGGCGGTAGGACCATGTGGCTTCATTCTTGTGGCCAGGGCTCCTCTTGACCCGAGTTAAAATCTGCCCCTGCCAGCATCCATCCCTCTTCTGTCTCTCCCCACAAAGAACAGCCCACCTCTGCTGTAATCACAGAAAGATTAATTCCTCTTCCATCTGACAGCCCTTCACATATTTTGATCATTGCAATGATTTCTGAGCTGACATAAATCTTAGCCCATCTAACAAGAATGATAAAGAGGGTCCCCCATTCAGAGGTGGATTAGTCTCCCACAGGCACTGCCTCCAGGGCACTTCTGAGGCCCGCCTGGCCCCAGGGGCGCCCCCCCCCCCCGCTAAGTCCCCCACACAAGCACAGGGCTCTGAGCTGAGAATTCCCCACCCCTCACCAAGGGGGGCACTCTACCTCTGAGAGTCTGTTCTCCCTCCATCCACCTTCTTCCTCATCCCACTTGAGTGCAAGAAGCGCTTCTCGGACGGCCTCATCAAAATGAAGGCAAATGAGTGATAACCTTATCATGATCTGGAGAGGAAAGGGCCCAAAAAGAAATATACCAAAAACCCTTAATAATAGTTATCTCCTGCTAAGGACAGGATTTGTGGGATGTTTTCTTAACTTTCCACAATTCCTAATTTTTCAAAAAGAACACTGCATGACTCATAGGCTAAAAATATGATACTTCTATTTTGATTTTTAAAGTAAGAACTATAAAATACATTTCATGCTCTGGACCAGTGGGTTTCAAATTGGAGTTGGCTCCAGAAGGCCTAGAGGGCTTGTCTGGAGCTCAGATTCCTGGGATCTGCCCACCCGCAGAATTTCTGAATCTGCTGGTCTAGGGAGGTGCTCAGAAACTGTGTTTTTAACAAGGTCCCAGGCTGCCCTGCTAACACTGCTGGTCCACGAACCACATTCTGGGAACCTCCGCTCTGCAGAATTCTGAACAGATCCATCAACGTTAGGTAGGAAACTTTCCATCTCCACTGTCTGCCCAGCCATGTCCTCTCGGAACTGGAACCTCCCACTGAACTGCTTCTTCTAGAAGGTTCCATGTGACATGCTCCAGGCATATCCCCCTCCCCATGCTCCCAAACCACCCTGATATTCAGGCAGAACTGGGCAAGCAAGCCTATAATAAGTGCTCCACAGGGCGAGCCACCTCCTCAGGGCAGAAACGGAGGACAGTGATGAAACTCTCCCCTCTACCCAGGGGGTGATTTTACTGTCACTCTGACACTTATCATCTGGCCAATCCCCAGTCAAAAGCCAACCTGCCCCAGCTGTTGGCCAATGCCCACAGGAGTTCACGCTCTCTGTGCAGACAAAATCCAGTGGCCAGGCCACAGAGCACTCAGGCCCCAGTCTGGGGTGGGGTGGGGGGGACTATGAGGCGGTCTTCAAGGAAGGAGCTGTGTTGTGGATGTGGCAGAGCCGCTCCGTTTGGTCCTGCCAGGAGTCGGAAGATGGTTTCTCTGGCTTATTGCTGAGAAATAACACTGGCCCCAGTGGCCTTCCAATGTGGATGAATCAGAACATTATCCCACAGTGAGAGGCAGAGTGTCGTCAGAATGGCATGACTGCAAAACACCCAGCTCCATGTTCTTGTCATGACCTTGAACATGGCCCTTAACCTCCCCCCCCACCAGGCCTCAGTTCCTTCACCTGTGAAATGGGCATGATAATCCTGCCATCTCAATGGATTACTCTGAAGGTGGAGTGAGATGCTCCCTGTGGCACACTTGAACAAGGCCACAACACATGGGAGGTGCTCAGTACACGGCACTACCACTCTCCAAAACAGGGGCACACAGTTAGCTAACATGCACAGGGGAAGTGCTCTGAAGATGTCTGTATGTAAAAAGACATGATATTGGGATGCCTGACTGGTGCAGTTGGTTAAGCATCCGACTCTTGGGGTCGGCTCAGGTCATGACCTCAGGGTCATGGGATCGAGCCCTGTGTCATCCTCCATGCTCAGTGTGGAGTCTGCTGGAGATTCTCTATCTTATCTCCTCTATTCTCCTGCTTGTGCTCCCTCTCTTTCTCTGTCTCAAATAAATAAATCTTCAAAAAAAAAAAATAAAAAGGAACTATGTTGCCATCAAGTAAATATTTTGTTCATTGTAATTTGGGGTAAATAATAAAATGCCCTAAGTCCATACAGGTAAGTGAGTGGGACATGGATGATGAGAAGGGAATTTCTTTGGCTAATAAGCTATTTGAAGATATCAGCATCCTGAAATGACAGTGATGAAGCTCATAGGCGGGAGGGCCCAGAGTTATCCACAGAAGGAAATGCTCAAACCAGTGGACTTGGTCACTTCTTGGGAGTGAAGGATGCAGTCGGGAATTTACACGACCTGTTCTGACTATAAGCCTTACTGTGGAGAAGGAACCCTGCCCTGGAGATGGTAGGGCCCCTGTGCTCACAGTTTCATGAGTGGCTTTGCCTTGCCAAGGCCCCTCAGTGCTGCAGTCGATGTCCTCCTACCTCCAATGCACATCCTCTGAAAGGAGCCACCCTCCCAGGTGCACAGGGTAGGGGTCATTCCATCTGTAGCCTCCCCAATCCTCTGATACACAGAACCCTCCGGCACAACTCTATAGGTGAACTCAGCACTTTCTCTCATCTCGTACGATGTCTCCCATGCACCTGATGTCTTTAGAACAGAGACTGCCTAATTCATTTTTATGTACTTAATGCTGAGCCTATTGCCCGACACATAGTAGCTACTTATTAAATGTCTGCAGAATAGATGAAATAAAAGAAATAAATGGTTAAGCAAAGTGATATATACACAAAATGTCCTAGAATCATAACCTATCCTCATCAAGATAATGGCAACATGAAGAAGTGTTTATAAGCTAAGGTCACAGAAAATTACAGAACAGGATGATGTGTGGACTATGACTGAACTGCTGGGGACGTGTATATCTCGGGACTGGAACAAGAAAAAGAATATATTCGAAGCACTGTGCTGATTAATTACCCTTTACTGAGTGCTGGGGTCGGCAGGAATTAAAGAGCACAAGCTTTGGAGTCTACTTGACTGCAATCAATAGTACTCTACCATTTCCTAACTGTGGGACTCTGGGCCAGTATTTAACTATCTTAGTCTCCTCCTCTGCAAAATGGGACATCACAGGTCTGCCATAAGCAATGTACTAAGTGAAACATGTCAGGCACTTAAAATAGCATCTGTCACATTTTTAAGTACCCAAGGCGTGTACATATTTATGTTGTTCTTTGACTCGGTTATATGGAATGGTCCATTGTCAAGAGCACTCCTTAAACCCTGTCCAGAAAGAACCCCAAGGTGGCTCACCAACCCCTCTGCTCTCACCACGGTAGCAGGTCCCCAGCAGGGCTGTCCTGACTCAGCCCAAATACCTTCCGGTCTGCAAAGGACAAGGACGGAGAGCTGAATCGAAAGGACATTTGCCTCCAGCACGACAGCACTGACTTCTTTGATGATTTGGGGAATAAAATGCTGATGAGTCCCCTATGGGAGTGCACACCGTTGTATCAAAATCACTGAAGATATTTGGTCTGTCTGGGAAAGGAAAACATACAGGCCAAGCAGAGACAGTATAAATAGCCCTGGACAGGAAGGGAGAAAGGCAAGCCTGAGATCTAGCTGTACCGATAACTAGCCGAGGTTCCTTTTTTCAGAATATAATGGAAACAGTCCTAGTATTCCTATCTAGTGCGCCAAGACTATCCACAGGAGCAGTACATGAGAGGGTCAGTCCAGGACACTAATTAAGGCAGGGGTAGAAAAGCTAGAAGCTAGGGCAACTGGCTGGCTCAGTCAGTTAATTGTCTAACTTTGGCTTGAGCCATAATCCTGGGGCCCTGGGATCGAGCCCCACATCAGACCCCCTGCTCAGCAGGAAGCCTGCCTCTCCCTCTGCCGCTTCCCCTTCTTGTGCACTCATGCAAGTGTATGTGCACTCTCTCTCTCATTCTCTGTCAAATAAATAAATAAAATATTTTTTAAAAAAAGGAAGGAAGGAAGGAAGGAAGGAAGGAAGGAAGGAAGGAAGGAAGGAAGAAAGAAAGAAAGAAAGAAAGAAAGAAAGAAAGAAAGAAAGAAAGAAAGAAAGAAAGAAAGAAAGAAAGAAGCTGTAGGCATGGATGATCAACCATCAAGAGCATGAAGACCCAGAGCTGGGCAAAGAAAGGGCAGACATTCTAAGCCTTGTGTGGAGGATACTGGTCCATAGTTCATGAGCAAAACCTGGAAGTTCAAAATTCAGGCCACAGCACTGCTGTGCTCACAACTCGGGGTATAGGGCTGATGCCAACGTGACCTCTAGTGGGTCACTTTGTGTTTGTTCAAAAGTCCACCCTTGTTTTGCAGAATGGACTTGTGTTCTTGTCGTTACTGCTGCCCCAGAATTTATCCCAGGCATTTTCTCTGTTTTGATAGGACTACATTTTTCTCTGCATCTCGGATGAGAAGAGGAGGAGGAGGGATTGTGGCTGTACTCATAGCATTTAGCGACTACTTATTATGTGCTAGACGCTGCTCTAAATGATGGTGCTGGTGTTAATGCATTTAATCACAGCAACGGTGAGAGTGTGTGGGAAAAATTCTTGGTGTTCCCCAATGACACCTCCAGACCTCCCACCCAGCCTTGGTGCGGTGGGCCATGAACCTTCTGAACGGACCAGAATGATATCTGTCGCTCCAGGGTGAGGGGGCTAAGTAACCATCGTGCCTTCCCCATGTTTTCAAGTCTGGACTTCAAGGCTAAGGAGCTCAGAGTAGTGAAGTCAAAGTTTGGATCTGTAAGTCACTCCTTGGAGGAGTGCTAGCCAAGAAAGATGTGAGACCTTCATTCATTCATTTGAGGAAGAAATGTTTATTAAGTTAGTTTTGTTTTTTTTTTAATGGAAGCTAGCATGAATGAATTACCCTGATAAAAAGAAGTGGGTACTGTTGTCGGATCCGCTTTACAGAAGAGAACACTGAGGCAAAAGAAGATAAGCAATGTGCCCCAGGTCACAAGATCAATGAGTGGCACAGCTGAGATTAAATCCAGGTCTACTGAGTTCTGGAATCTATGTTCTTCCTTTTTCCCCCTCACTCTGTTCATATTTTTATGGCTGTCTTCACATTTATCATGAGATATATTATAGCAGCTCCAACAGTAACGGGGAGCCTGAGGGTTACCTTTGCTTTTTGCTGGCTATTAGGGGATAAGATCCACGAGTCTGGGCCTTGTGTCCTCCCTAAGTGTACATGACGGCTGCCCACACTAGAAATTCTACTGAAGATGCTCTTGAGTGTGTTCAAGAACTGTCTACAATTCTCTTCTCTGTATAATCACATACCACAATCACCCCTGACTAAGTAGAAAATTCGTGACCAGTAACCTTGTGAATTATCTCAAGGACCAACGAGTTTTAACTGTGTAAGCAGTGACAACGCCATCACACCCTGCGCACTCTTCTTCATGGCGGACAGAGCAAACACACATATATAATTGGGAGTCGGGAGACAATGCTGTAAGAAAGTTAATAATACAAACTTTTTAAGTCAGGGGAAAAAACAGGTTTTGGGGAGTCCAACTCTTTCATTTACTTGTTGTGTAACCAGAAAACCTCACATGATCTAGGTACTCCAACTTCATAGCAGAAATGCATCTCATTGTGTCGCTCTAAAAATTCAACCACGGATCTGAGCCAGAGTGAAAACAGCAATATACACAGACGTATCACTGCTTCCCCCAGATAAAAAGCTTACCATGTATACTTAGCATTAATTCTAATTTGAACTATTCTTCCACGGCAGGAAATGGAAGACGTTCATCTCTGCGGGACTGTCCTCTCCAAAAGGTATGGAGCAAAGTAAGTGGTCAATGAATATTTTAGAAAGAGGTAAAGAGATAAAAGATGGGTACAAAACAACAGGAGAAAAGACAGAAGGAATACTACCTAGAAAAGCAGGGGAGGTCACACAAGAGTATAGGCATGACAAGCAGGTCTGTCCCATGTTTGGCTTGGGGCTCTGAAGCCTTCCTCCTTCTACTTGCTCCTTACATCATTTCAACACTCCCTTGGATCCCAAGTGGAAGGCATAAGGATATAGTGGATAGATTCCAGGGTACCTGCTGGGGCACTTTTGCAAGTGGGGGTGGTTGCTATCAGATCACTATCCTAGACCATTAGACTCGCTCAGAGAATGGATCCTGTTATCTTCTTTCTTCCAACCACATAGGAGATGCAAAAGATACAAGTAAACTTTCCCAGGGACCACTCTGAGGTCAGTTCCCTCTGACGTGCCCTTCTGTGTGCTGTAATATGAACCCTGGGCTGCAGGAGGAGGTAGCACTGGCAGTGAGAACAGTCCAAATGCTCAACTTAATCCTCTGATGCCCTCAGCAGTGAGTCTTGATTGATTAAGGACAGTGAGCAACCATCACCCCGGTTTCCTGGAGCTCCCAGGGAGGGACACCAGGCTGGGCAAGGCAAGTGAACAAAACTTCAACTCTGATTTTTAACTTGTATTATCTCATTTTCAACTTCTCAATGGCTCTGCATTTGGCTAATGTTACCTACTGCAAGGGTCCCCATGATAAGACTCAGAGGCCCAGGCTGTGACACTATCACATCCCGGGGCCAAGATCACAGGGTGAGCCCACATCCACGGCGGGCAGGCAACTCCTACCTTACAATCTGCTAGCCTAAGCAATTCAAGGCACAGTTCTTCAGGGGAAAGATGGGTTTGGGGCCTGGGATTATTCTTGCAGCAAAGGAGCCCTTGAGGAACTGAGACTATGAATCCCATAGGATCGTTTTAGGGGCTGGGCTGATCCCACTATGATTTACTTCCTGCTGTCCCTCATGATGCCTGCTTTCTCAAGCTGTGCCTCCCGGTCCCCAGGCAGGGGAGGTGGTATTTCCAAAGATAGCAGTGGCCATAGCTCCTGTTCCCGAGGCTCTTCAGCAACCTGACCCTGTTGCAAGAGATGGGAGCCCATTTACCTGCAGCTGGACTCACAGCTGGCCCTGGGGTGCGTCTGACTGACAGAATGTAGTGGAAGGACCACTCTGGGATGTCAGGGTACAGACCTGAGGAAGGCCTGGAAGCTTCTGCTTTTCACTTTGGGGGAAGTCAGCCACCATGTAAAGGGGTCCAGCTATCCTGCGACCGCGATGCTGAAGCCAGCCAACACCAGCTCTGAGAAGAAGCCATGCAGAGGAGACCTGCCCTCCTGACAGCTGCTGCCCAGCCCCATACTGAGACCATCCCTACGAGGATCCCTCCGGCCCTGACAAGCCAGTTCCACTAGTGCCCCATACATCAGAATCAAGTCTTCCAAAGGGCTCTTTGCCCAAACTACATCATCATAAACAGAAATATGATGGCTATCATTTAAGGCACTAAATCTCACCATCGTTATACAGTAATGACAGCCAGAAATTCCCACGGTATGTGGCCCATCAGAGCAGTTATTATTCTGAACATTTATTTTTGCCTCATTATTTGCCTCCAACCCTAATTTGACTACCTTGGGCTTGTTCCCTGGACACTACCCAGAGTCAAGAACGGTACCTGGCACACACAGCGGGTGGGCACAATCCTTACACAAAGAAGTGCATTGTGACTTGGAGTGAGCCTTTGCTTGGCTGACCAGCCCACACGCCCACATGAACAGTGGCCCAGCTGCTCTGAGGTCTGAGTTCTTCTGATGAAAAGAGTCTAAAGCCAGGCAAGCCCTTGTCCATCCCCACAGTAGCGAAAACTGTCCGTCTGTCTCCTCATCCACCCCTATCTCAGAAGGCACCGCGGGCCCCCAGGAAGCCTGGAACATGGCCCAACGCAGAGCTTTCTTTTGACACATGGCTGTTTTGCAAATTTAAAACACCTGTGTGAAGAGGCCCAGAGGAGGTTCACTGATTTTTCAGAGACCACAGAGCTGCAGGTAAAATTTCATTAAACATATTCCTGCAGTGATGTGCCCGCTGCTCTGAATCGTGCGCAATTATTTTCCTTTCCTGGCCTTTACTAGAGAAAATGCGGGGTAAGGGGCTCAAGCTGGTGAGGTGCTATATGGTTAAGATGCAGGAAGGCTTCTCTCCAAAGGAAGAGATGAAGGGCCTTGGGAAGGGAAGTTTGTGGGGAGCCCTGGCCAGCACTTACTAGAGAGTATTCCAGAGTCTCCATTGTCCACCTTCCCGTCGTCCTCACCATGACCACCCGCACCTGGGCTCCAATCATCTCCCTACCGAAATATATTACAATAGCTTCCTTCTCTCCAGTTTCACCCAATCCAACACTAAGCCCCATGCTTGCATCAGATCCCTCTCCCCTTTTTTTAAGGACACAAACCTAATCATGCCATCCTCTTGCTTCTGGAAGGTATCCGCAGGAAATTAAAGCATTTCATATTATTTTCCATTTCCTCTTCACCTCTCCCCTCCTATAGCTTAGGGGTGGACTACTGACCTAATTCTGGCCAGAGAGACTGACTGGTTGGATTCTGGAAGGGTTTTACTCCAGGAAAAACAGAAACAGTGAAGACAAACTTGCAAAGAGAAAGAAGGGGTGTTTCCCAGCTGTGGATTACAAAGTTATGCCAAAGACTATAAACCTACAGGTGGGGTTGATTAGCCCTTGAGGACACGTTGCAAACCTGTCTCACCCAGTCCCCTAGCGCACTGCCATAACTCCCTACAGCATCCCTAACTATTTGCCAACCAGACTGCCTGAACAATTTGGGGTGAATGCACTTGTGCTGGGGACCAGGGGACCTCTAAAGTTACCCAACCTCGGGTTTAGCAAATCAAGAGGGGCTTTGAGGGACAAAGGAGGGATGTAGTGGACTTTCCAAGAATGCCCCAATCTGAGTCCTATAACGTGGGACCACCCAACCTCTAGCCCAGCCTTGGACTTCACGGTTTCCGGGTGACAAGCCGCTACTGGCCGTTGCTACAAGGGACCCTGATTCAGCTCCTCACCTTGACTCTCCGTGAAGACTACTTCACAAGCACATTCTCCGCTTCATCCCATGCGGGGTTTCTGCCTCTGCCAAGACCCAGGCTCTCTGGCACTGTATTGCATTTCTTCAATCATTTATAAAACTCCATTTCTAAACTTTTCCCATTGGATTGTGGTTAAGAGCTGGGGAGCTGGAAACAAATCAGGGTTCACATCTTGGTTTTTCCTTTTTTTTTTTCATTTATTCATTCATTCAATAAATACTTTCTTTTTTTATTAAAGATTTTATTTATCTCTTAGAGAGAGAGAGTGTGTGCGTGCATGCAGCAGGAGGAGCAGAGAGAGGACAAGTAGACTCTGTGCTGAGCACAGAGCCTGACACAGGGCTCGATCCCACAACCCTGAGATCATATCCTGAGCTGGAATCAAGAGTTGGACACTGAGCCATCCAGGCGTCCCTCAATAAATACTTTCTGAGAGCTTGCCACATATCAGAGACCTTACTAGGTACCAGGCAATGAACAGGTCAGAAAAGGTCATAAAGTTTACCTTCGTGTGCGTGTGCGGGGGGGCAGATAATAGTGAGTAGGCAGATTCAAGTATCATGTCCAATATGTGTTCATTCTCTTTATTACCATCATCACCATCGCCATCATCATTTAATGCATCACTTAGGATTGGGTCCAGCTGGGGTGATGAAGGAAAACCCAACAATGGTAGAAACAAAATAGACTTTTTTCTTTGACTTAAAGTCCAAAGGTGAGCTGTGCAAGCCTTGTTACGATAGCCCCCCAGCCCACGGAGACCACTCAGCCTCTTGGTCTGCCACTGTCATTGCCGGCGTCGCTACGTCCTGTAAGTGGGCACCATTCCTAATCATGCTGATGGCTCCTAGCTGCAAGCATCTGAGACTCTGCTCCTTTCTCTGCCCCAGCAGAATGTTCAGTCCACCCAAGAAAGCCTGGAATGGAAGGGAGTAATGCCCCCAGGGGCAGTCCTCCACCAACAGTAGAGGCATTGATGTATAACTATCCCAGGTCCCCCTCGGGTCAAGCAGAACACTTTCGAAGCACACACTAGATGGTTTTGCAGAGCCCCCCAGTGACATGGATCCACATAATTTGCTCATGGACACACTTTATACTAGCTTCCTTCCTTTTCCACCTACTTTCCTATTCCCTATCAGTGCTTCCTGGGGTCACTCGGCAAACAAAAAACTTTCTCTCAAACCTCTGACTCAAGAGTCTGCTCTTCTGGAAAAACCCAAATGCTCCACCCATCTTATCCATATCCCAGCCAACAGGAAGGAAAAAGCAGCAAAATAGGGTGAGTCCCCTTGCTTTAAAGACATGTCTTAGGACTTCCACAGGACCCCTCAGTTTACCCCCCCACACACCTTGAGCAGGGAAGAAAATGGGGAACCTTGTGGCACAGGCTGGGAAACCAGGAGCAGGTGTTTGGGTTCCTGATGAACTGTAAATAGTATCTCACAAAGTTCCTCCCTGGCAGCCCCTTGAGCCATCATACCTTGGTGCCTGCCTCCCCACCTGCTCCCCAGCACCATCTAAGCATAACACACTCGGTCGCTCCAATCCTGGGAGACAAGCCAGGACTGAGCTCCATCAAACCATGCCAAGATGCAATTTGTATATTTAAATCACTCAAGCTGGCTTTCCCTTCACCTTAATTCTAGATAAATAAGAAGTGCCGCCCAAGACCCCAGCCCTGGGAGAGCTTTGGATGATCCATAAAGAGGCACGACAGATGGAGGAAAGGATGTGGGACGACATGTGGCTGAGGACAGATGAGCGGCCCAGAAGTGAAAGCCACAGTAGGAAGCTCTTCGGACACTGCAAGCTCACAGAACAGCGGCATGGCAAGCAAGTCGGGCGGGAGGTTTAAGAACACGGCCACTGAATGCTTACCACCTGAAGCAACGTGCCAGCTAGGAGGACATTTAAACCTCTTTAGCCACTCGGGGACGCGGGTCCCATTTTTGGCACCATTTGCCAAAGAAGTACCTAAAGACTTTGATATGTGGAATAACCTTCCCTCGATCACACAGCCCATGAGAGAGAGGAAGATGTTCTTAAAAACAGGAATAATAGTAACACGTACTTTAATTTTTTTTTAATGTGCCAAACCTGGGGCTGAATTTTTTTTTTAAAGATTTTATTTGACAGAGAAAAACACAGCAGAGAGGGAACACAAGCAGGGGGAGAGAGGGAGAAGCAGGCTTCCCGCCGAGCAGGGAGCCCGATGTGGGGCTTGATCCCGGGTCTCCGGGATCATGACCTGAGCCGAAGGCAGTCGCTTAACCAACTGAGCCACTCAGGCGCCCCTGAATTTTTTTTTAATATTTTATTTATTCATTTGACAGAGGGAGAGATCACAGGTAGGCAGAGAAGCAGGCCAAGAGAGAGGAAGAAATAGGCCCCCTGCCTAGCAGTGAGCCTGATGCCGGCTTCAATCCCAGAACCCGGAGATCATGACCTGAGCCGAAGACAGAGGCTTTAACACACTTAGCCACCCAGGCGCCCCGGGGGCTGAATTTTATGCTATACAAGCCTCACCATGAAGCCTCAAGCCCTCAAGGGAGCTACCACTATTGTTTCCATTTTAGAAATGAAGGAACTTGAGACAGGGAGGTGAAGAAGCTAGGCAACAGTAACACCAGGATTTAAAATACTGTTGTCCACCTGTCAACTGGGGGCTTGGATCCCTTCTAGGGAACTGGCTGTCCATGGATGCACGGCCATCCCTGAAAAATGCCCAAGGTCAGAAAAGGCACAACCTCCCAGACCAGACATTCCTTTCATGAAGGAAGCCAGAGGAACAGTCGCTGGTTTTGAGGTCCTGGACTGTGAGCTCCCCACAGGATGAAACATTTCTTATACGCAACAGCACACACAAAAGTGTGCCCTAGGACACAGCTCAGAAAACATTCTGTGCCCGGGATCGGAGAGTAAATGTTTGCGGCTTCATCTTCCACATCATCTGTCACGACCCCCAGCTCGGCTGCTGAATCTCAAGGGCAGCTGGTGACAAGGACAAGGCATAAACGAGCGGGCGCACGGGTACACTCTACGGAAACTTTTATCTACAAACACTAACGTCAGGATGCCGCAGGATTTCATGTATCACAAAGTACTATTCTCCTCTCGACTGTTTCCCAACCATTTTAGAAAGGGAAAAAACCACCCTTGGCCCACGGGCTATACAAAGTCAGGGACAGGCCAGATTTGACGCATGGGCCGTAGTCTGCCAACCCCGGATCTAGGAAAGTCCACACGGAAGTGGTGCATGAGTGTTTTGGTGTTTTTTCCCCACTTACGAAGTTGCTGAAAGATAGGACAGTGCACTGTTTTTTTTAATAGGCCAGCAAACAGAGAACCCAAGTCAAGGAGAACTCCGGGCTGGCCCACCTCATTCCCAAGAGCTGACGTTAACAATGCTCACAACCTGAAAAACAGAATGGCAGAGCAGGTTCCATAAGGTCAGAGCCAAGCGCCTCGCTAAGAAGGTTGAACTTTCTTCAAGTTGCCATTTGGTTGTGTTGGTCGGCGTGACAGTTTGCTGTGATTAACGTGCCCGTGGTCGATTGCCCTATTTCTCCACCCTGACGCGGAGAGGTTAAGTGACTTGCCCGGTGCCAGGCCCCTTGTAGCAGGAGTCCACATGCTGGGTTGCCGGACGCCAGTTTCCAGGCCCTGCAGATCCTGCATCCGATGAGCACAGCCAGGACCGCTGCCAGCCTCCTCCGGCGAGATGGGCGGTGGCTGCATGCTGGTCTGCTGTGTATTTGTTTTTTTCAGGCTTGATCTAGGCACACCCACTGTTGAACTGCGATGTCCAACCTAAAGCCCTCCTCAGTTTCCAACTGTACCCACAACCAAAGGATGCTGGGAGGCCTGTGCCCTAGCATTTACAGATGGAAGGATTAATTAGAAAGTCCAGTGGGACACCTCGCGATAGCATCCATGCTTCCTACCAAAGCAGCTTGTGCTGGGAGCCCACGTACTGCTCGGGAAAAGAGGTGCCCAGTCAGGCTGGGGCACAACAGTCGAACCACAGGCTGTGTTTTTAATAACAATGGCAAGCGTGGTCATTGTGTTAAAAATAAACATTTCAGGCAAAGGACAGTCAGGTCTATGTGGCACCAAACAAGAAGTGTGATGGCTGTCCTTCATTCGTTCATTCACTCATTCATCTGGTCATCCATCCCTCCCTTCAAACACTTATCCATCAGATGAATCAATCATTCTTTGGCATATGTGATCAATACTGCCTGAGCATTCCCTAGAAGTCAGGTCCTAGGCTAGCCCTGGAGAGGAAAAGTACAAAGATGAATTAAGATCTAATCGCACGGATTAACATTTTAGAGGGGTGAAGTTTCAGAGCCTGTTGACGGGAACCAGCTGCAGGAAAAAGGGGCAGGGGAAGACCCTTGCAAAAGGCCACAAAGCCAGGCAGCCAGGTGGGTCATCTACCTGGACGTGAAGGAAATGTGTGTTCCTTAATCACCTCCACTTCTTTTCCTTTCTGCCCACATTCCTCTCCCATGATGAAGCGATCACTCCCTAAGAGATCAGAATTTGAACCAGTGAACAGATGTCCCAAACTGGTAAAAACAGAGGGAAATTGGGAAGAACTTTTAATCTGAACTGCAGAACACTCCACGGGGTGTTCAAGGAGACCCGACGCTCGTCTCCCCTGGGACAACACTCGTTCTGTGACCAAACTTTGGTAGGCTCCACTTTGGACCATGTCCAAATCTGGGCTCTATCTTTGTCCTGTTTAGTCCAGTTTTAGCCAGAATTATGCAGATGAGATTCCTCATCCCCCTAGCCTTGATGTCTTATTACCCTGTTCTGTCTTCAGCAAGACCCCTCCTAAACCAGTTTAGCCAGAACCAACCACCCCCCCAACCTGCTTACCCCTGATATTTCCTCCTGGTACTTTTCCACCCACAGATTCCCCACCCCCCTCCTTTCCTCACTATATTTGGAATCGAGGCCCATATTCTGCTGAGGTCTCTCTTTGCTGACTGCAATAGTTTCTGACCAAAATTTGCCTTTACCTCTTGAACTTCTGTCTGGCTCTGGTTTTCTCGGACACACAGATGCCACAGAAGGTAGGTCCACATGGAAAAGATTCATTTGTTCATTCAAAAACAACTCAGTAGATGGTACGTGCTCTGGAAAGCAGCAGATCCGAGGGGTTCTGAGTCAGAGGCACTAACAAATACCATCTGGACGCAGAGCATCTTTGGGCCCACTGTCAAGTCAGTCCTCTCCTCCCCCCTACCCTCAGATGCCTGCATCTATTCACTGGTAAGGTACAACCGCTTTCCTGGCTTCAGTTTCCCCGTCTGTAAACTGGCCAGTTAGCAGCATCCCTGCAGGCAGGTGTGAGGATCGAGCCAGGCAAGGAGTGTGCATGCTTGGCATGTGGTTGGTCTCCTTGCAGAGGCTCGGGGGTACCAGTGGCGGGCTCTGTGGCAGTCAGCAGCAGTGTTAGGTGTGAGGGAAGAAGGGATGAGAAGATGGAAGCATAGATAGCATTTGAATCAAAGAAGGTTTCTGGGGCGCCCGGGGTTTGACACAATCCCTAAACTCAAGAATCAATACAAGTAATTAGAACAAGGGGGTATGTGAGATCACTGTCGCAAGGACACCGCTGCAGGAGAAATTCTTTCCAGCTGGGGGGATAACAGGACATCAAAGAATGAGGTGATGTCTGAGATGGGGCCACAATGAGAATTTATACCGGGGAGGGTCATGAAGGGCACTTCAAGACAAGAGCGCAGCTCGCACACACAAAGACCCACTGACACGCATTATCACAGAGCTAACACTGGCCGGCATCCTTTACCCACAAACCCCAAATCCACAAAGCCCTGAAAACCAGAACGGTGATCTGATATATGAGTGTGTATAATTTTATAAGTGTTCCTGTATTATGTGAATGATGGTGTTTTGTGGCACAAGAGTCAAGAGTCTGGTGAGGCCTTATTGCCCAGAACCCATAGGAGATGATACCCATTGTAAACTGTATGTATCACACTGCCTTTCTAAAATTAATAATTCTTTTTTTTTTTTTAAAGATTTTATTTATTTGACAGAGAGAAACACAGCCGGAGAGGGAACACAAGCAGAGGGACTGAAAGAGGGAGAAGCAGGCTTCAGCTGAGCAGGGAGCCCGATGTGGGACTCGATCCCAGGTCTCCGGGATTATGACCTGAGTGGAAGGCAGTTGCTTAACCAACTGAGCCACCCAGGCGCCCCAATAATTCTTTTTTTAAGGACTTTTTTATTTGAGAGAGAGAGAGAGAGCACAAGTGGAGGGGGAGGTGGGCAGAAGGAGAGAGAGAAGCAGACTCCTCACTGAACAGAGATCCCGACATGGGGTTCAATCCCAGGACCTTGAGGTCATGACCTGAGCCAAAGGCAGATGCTTAACCAACTGAGCCACCCAGGTGCCCCTAAAATTTAGTGTTTCTAATATTTCTAAATCTCAAAACAGGTCTGGTTTTCAATAAGAGATGAATCTATGTTAATAACACCTAGTATTTATTAAGTATTTATTGTATGCAGGTATTTCTGTGAGCACTTAATCCTCTTGATGTGCATAGCTGCTATTACACTACTGTCATTATTATTTTTATTACTGTTAATCTTCTCTGCATGGATGAGGTGTAAACCATGCAAAAGCAAGATCCTAACTTGCCCAGACTCACAAGGCTGGGAAGTTTCAAAGCCAGGATTCAAAGTAACAAAGCCATGTCTCCGAGCTTATAGTCTTCAATGTTACACTCAACCATCTGGCTACTACAGTGAAGCAGGAGCAAGTCCCGTCTTCCTTCCTTCCTTTGTTGCCCTCTTTCCCCATGCCTGTCCCTTCTAAGAAGAGCTATCCTTCCCGCCACATCGATGTGGGCCTGCTCTAGCCAATGAAAGGCTATTAGAGGTGACAGGCGAGAGATTTCAAATTTGCTTTCTGGGGTTTGGCTGGCCTCTCATAATCTCGTGATTTATTATGGAAAAACCATGATCCACATAGCTGCATGAATCTCAGACGGATGGGCAAGGAGGCAAGACCTGAACCTGATTCAAAGGCTGAAGCAGAATTCCCTAAGACTCATGAAGGAGAAAACGATGCTTGTTGCTGAAAGCAACTGGACTTCGGGAACTGTTTGTTACACAGCACTTACCTAGCAATAGCTGGCTCATCTAAATTGCTGAGATGAAGCTTTAAAGTTGGTGTTAGCCATAGGGGAGGTATCATAAAAATGATGTTGAAGATTTTTAATTTCATCCTGAGAGTAATGGAGAGTCTTCAAATGCTTCCACACAAAGGCATGAGATAACACGACTTCTATTTTCTACACTGCAATCAGTGCCATTTTTTTCAAAACACAAACTGAGTCATTACCTCCATCCCCATCACCACACATACACTTAACATTCATCAATGACTTTCCTTTGTTCTTAGGATAAAATCCCAAATCCTTATCATCCAAATTCCTTCTGTCTGGACCCCAAAATTTCCCCAGTCACATACTGTACAATACTTCCCCTTACGCTGGGCTTCCAACCACACTGGCCTTCTTTCAGTTCCTTGAATGTGCACTACTCCCTTTTTTGGCCCCAGGACCTCTGCACATGCTGCTTCTGCTGCTGGAAATGCTCAGTTATTAATTCTGTGCCTACTTAACTCTCGGCTTTATTGTCACTTCCTTCGAGAAGCCTTTCCAGAGCTTTTTGGTAATTGTTCCCATGCTATGTGTCCTGAGCACCATTCATTTCACTTACATAGTTGTAATTTCACACTTCTTGAAATTTTATTAGTGTCTGTCTCTGCCACTAAATCATCTACTTCCTGAAGGCAACTACAGGGTATTTAATTCCCCCTGCCCTTTTCTTCATATTACCAGCATTAGTACAGTCTCTGATATAAACCTGATGCTCAGTAAAACTGACTGAATAAAAAAATGCTCTATGATAATAGCCTAGATAGCAATAAGGACAAAGGATTATTTTGGTTGCTGAAAGCACACAAGAACAGAATTAATCCTTCTCCTTTACATCAGCCCTTTCAACTCCCACTTGCTTTTCCCCGAGACTCTGCCAAGACACATCTCTCGTGAAGCACCAGTGTGATGGGAATGCATCATCAATCTGTTCTTACGAACTGGGAAGTATGACCTTAACCCAGGACAATGTGGCCCATCTACATGGCAGGTGTTCATCGCTGCATCCCTATCTGCACTGTAATTTTACAACCCAGAAGCCTCCCGTAATTGGAGGAGGATGAAACATCTGGATGTGGCAAGCCCTCTTGACAGGCTGTCTATACCATCACCTTCCAAATCGATGCATGAGAAATAAGTTTCTTGAACAGTAGAACGGTGGCTGGCAGCAGAACCTGCTGGTGAAGTCTCTCCATGGTATTAAGCAAAGACTGCCCAGATTTCCTTGGGGAGTGACTGGGGATCCACAGTCTGGCAGTAAAAGAGGCCATGTGTAGGACCAAGTGATGACTTCATTTTGAACACGTCTGTGCTCGGATAAAGAACGTCTTCTAATTCATGTGTTTGGGAAATTAATAAGTGAATTCAGCAAATACTTCATCAGCACCAAGTTCTGACCGTAAGACGGAAGCCTATGTCTAACTAAGGGAGAGATGAGGGGTAGGCAAGCATGAATACGAAGACAATGTGAGGAGACTGGGTGCTGGGAAATCGGCAGGAAGCAAGGTGAGTCCCAGAAACTATGCTCGAAATTCACCAGGATTCAAAAATCAGCCACACTGACACCAAAGAGAGAAACAATTGGGCAGATCAGAAAAATCAAGTTGATGATACCAAAAATTGGTGACGACTGGGCAGGAGCAGAAATTGGCCTGACTGCTCTGGAAGGCACCTTGGCATATTCTTTAAAACATTGAGACACTTCTATACTATGATATACAATTCCTCTCAGTATATTCCTAGAGAAACACTCATCCAAGTGCAAAGGAAGGCATATGATGAGATGTGCACACAGCAAGATATTCACAGCGAAAACTGGGAACAGCCCAGCTACAATGTATCGGAGGAAGAAAAGAGACAAACTCCAGTGCAGCCACGTAGGGGATACAAGGCAACAATGAAAAATGCATCAACATGTACATATTCCCAAGATCCTGTGTCGAGAGAAGACCAAGAAAGCAAGCTATCATAGGACAGAGCAAGCATGTTGTAATTTTCTTAAATGCACCTATTCAAAATAACGATGCTGCCTGCTGTACCCTTTCTGCTGCCGTGTATCTGTCATTGTGCAGTGAGTGGTCCAATAGTTACAGCCCGAATTGAGAACAGCAGTCACCTTTGGGGTTGGGGTGGGAAACGGACCTGGAGATGGGAGCTCGTGGAGATTTTAGCCTTATCTATAATATCTGTTCATTTCATAAGTGATAATATGGTCAAACTTTACTAGTGAAATTGAATATGTATGGATGGATGGATGGATGTATTTATAGATTTTGAGAGAGCAAACCTATTTGTGGCAACGAATGGGGGGAGAGGCAGAGGGAGAAGAAGACTCCCCACTGAGCACAGAACAGGATGTGGGGCTCTATCCATCCCAGGACCCCAGGATCGTGACCTGAGCTGAAGGCAGATGGTCAACTGACTGAGCCACCCAGGTGCTATTTTTTTTTAGAAGACTTTATTTGTGTGAGAGAAAGAGAGAAAGAGAGAGAGAGAGAGAGAGAGAGAGAGAACACAAACGAGCACACATGAGTGGGGCAAGTAAACATTAAAAAAAAAACACCCCAACTTGTTCAAAAGCATGAACAAGTAAAGAAATCCAAGGAACGGAATGGAGTGAATTTGTACTTGAAACTTCAGCCAAGAGAAAGGTAGAGGGGCTCTGAATGTGACCATGGTTTCCCGGTATCCAGATGCGGCTCTCAGGGCTTTTACTGATGGCTCATCTCTCCGCGGACATTCTCAGCCCTGCGCACCTCCGGGTTTGAAGGAACTTCTGGCAAACAAGACAAACAAGGCTGTTCCGGTATGGAACAACAACTAACTCAGAGGTCGGGGTACGGAGAAAGGAAGGAACAAGCGGCAGGGATGTCACTGAGTGTCTTAGACAAAGAAAGGTTTCCCAGGCGTCACTGCTGACACAGGGCTTATTTAATGTTTTAACAACTCAACTGAAAGGGATTTAGAGTTAAATATCTCAATGTACAAAGTACGCTTACGCTCGGGTGTAGGAAAATGCCGAATACATATAAACAAACCACTGAGCAGGAAGGACCCACAGGTTTGCCCAGTCTCAAAACTTCCATTTTCCCAAACTGTCCCACTGATTAAATAAGATTACTCACGAATGCCTTCAGAAAATTGCAAAATTGTACGCAAATGTTGCTTATTACCATGATTATGTCACTGTTGGTTTCACATTGGTATTTGATAACAGAGCTCAAAAACAGGGTCCATGAAAGAGTCTGGGGTTCCGCTCAGCCACACACTTTGTGAGTGTTTGACAAGAATGATTTTGCTTTTACAAGGAGCCTCAGCTCTTTGTTTAATACAAGTACTATATCCAAATTTAAAAGTTGGGGGAGTAGAAGAGAAATAAAGCCCTCCGCCGCCATCTCAACAAGCCCAGAACGTCATACAGAACTTTCTATGTGAATAAGTGAATGAGAGATAAATGAATTTGATGTACTTAATCCATCCCTCCTGTTGGAACAGCCGCCATCCCCTCCAGACCCCTTGGCAGGGAGCAGGGGTAGGGGAGTATCTCTGTACAAAGGTCTCCGCTCTCTGGCTTGCCCCTAATGCCCAAGAATGTCCCAGTGCTGAGAATATGGTTGATGGTTTGTGTCTGCTTTCCAGGCTTTACTATTGGTGTTATGTTTATGGTTATTGTTACCACTTTGTGTTGATAAAGTGGATTGTTTTCTGAACTGCTTCATTTATTTACTTAATTTTTAAGATAAAAGAAAACACTCTCCAGGTACTACGGAGTTTAAAGACGAGACAGGGTAGGAATCACACATCGCAGCACATTTTGTAATAGAAAATAAAGGCTCCACAGAAAGAATTCTATGGAGGTGCAGATTATTACAAAGACTAAGTCAGCCTGGAATGATGAAAAGCTCTTTCAATACTCTTCGAGGACGGGTATGGAATGGCAGAGGGCCCTTCTCCCTGAGGCTGTCAAGAGGAGACAAACACAGTAAGACAGGTAATTATAACCCAGGGAGATGGACTGCCCAACAAACATTCAGAACACGTTCATTTGTGGGTGATTCGCTTTGCTCTGGAATTCTTTCGCTGGCCAGATTTCTCAGGATCCACTTTTTTATACTGTTCATCTTGTGAGGGACACTCCATCAGCTCCTGTTTCTCCTCCGCTAGTCCTCAAGTTTGGGGCCCCAGGATCTGTACAACTACAGAATTCCAAAGCCCATCAAATGGGACAGCCCCCGTTATGTAAAACTTGCTGCCAAATAATTCTGGGACCAAGTGACACAGGGGGATTCTCTTCGTTCCCTGAAGTCTCTCGCACTCCACATTCAAGAGGCCAACTCCATCTGATGGATCAAGCTATCACTCATGTGTGGATTCGTTCTGAAGCTACTGACGGAGCGCTGCACATACGTCCTGCACAGTTACAGCTCTGAGGGTCAGTGAGAGAGCAAAGACCCTGCCCTCACCGAATTCCATTCTGATGCTGGCAGGGAGGTAAGAAGGAAGTGAGCAAATAAACAACACGAGTTGGGATACACTACAAAGGACATAAAACAGGGTATTGGGTTAAAAGGAACTGGGGGTAGGGAGGGAAACTACTTTGGTCTCAAGGGTCAAGGAGAGGTTAATATCTGAGTTGAGACCTACATGGGAAAGGGCCAGTCAGGTGTAAAGTAACTGTGTCCTAGGAAGAATGACAACAAGAGCACAGGCCCCAGAGCAGAAGGGAAGTAGACTTGTTCGAAGAACAGAATGCTACTGGTTGGAGCTCAGAGCTCCAGGGCGAGGGTGGTAAGAGAATGATGTAAAGAAAGCCAGGAAGCAGACCACTTGGGCAGAAAAGGACTCAGTAAGGAGCTCACTGAAGTGCCAAGCTTCTGCCATGATACACATGTTCATTCATCTGGTCAACCTGCTTCATGCTACATTCTCCCATCACTGGTGATTCCTGCTAAATCCCTATTCATATCGTTTGGGTATCACTCTTAGAAATCTTATGAGAGCTTGGCTCTGCTCTCCATGTCCCTGAGCAAACCCTGCAGACTTGTCTAAAAAAGGAGCTGTCTCTCAGTCCAAGAAACAGGGGGACCTGACTCCAATATTCTGGTTCATTCTGTAATCTCGGCTCACACCAGGCCTTCTAAACCATGTCTGATTCTGCTTTTCCTTTTGGATTTAATTACCTTGGGCAGTTGGAGAAGTAAAGATATCCAAGTCCATATCCCACCCTGATTAAGTGGGGTTCCACTTGGTCCCTTGTCCTCCCTCCTCCCCAATGGCCCGTCTGGTCCTCACATGCTTTGCCCTGACCATGGTCTCATTGAGGCTTGATTGCACATCACAGTGGCCCTAAACAGTACTGTTAAGCTTAATCATCAGACTAATTCACCAGATTTAGTTCCAAATAATTCTTGGCTGTTTCAAAGAATCAAATCTGGAGATCTGTCACAATTGAGGACATTTAAAAATTATGTTCAGGCTCTGATGGCAATTTCCAAAGAGCAATTCCCAGAATAGCTGGGCCACTGCTATGTAATTGGAATAGAGCTATGACCTCCTCAGGGGTCTACTTGGAAGAAGGACCACATCCACGGGAGCACATAAATCACCAATGTATTTGTTAATCATCGGGCCTCAATCCCTACCTACCACTCACATGTTTGTCGTCATAACTCCTGCAGCACTTTGGGGTCCAAATTTTTATCTGATAAATCAGACACCAGACTGGCAGAGCCAGGGCAGCAAAGCTGAAAAGCCTTATTACCGATCTGCATTTTGGGCAATGGCTCCATGCATGGCACGTTTTAGATCCTTCGTCACTCTGGCTTCCCTATTTTTGCCTCTGGTTTTCAACAAGCGTTCTTTAAATGGCACTGGGGATTGTATTCTCTCCTCCTCATGCAGTCTGCACAGTGCAACGGGGCAGGTGTGGTTGACCTTCTCTCCAGAGGAGATCTACCACGGCGCCCAGGCCAGGTCCAGCTCCTACACGAGCGTCTTGATCGATAAAAGTGTTTACTTTTAAAAAGTGTTGTCATCGTTAAAGAATTGGAAGGGAACCCATACTCAAGGTTTCCAAACTTTCCCAACAGACTGTAAGACCTGCCCACGTCGGGTCCACTTTGCCTGGAAGGCACCTGAAACAGCCGAAGCACTGTAGCACTTGTTCCCTTTGGGTCACGGTATGAGCTCCCACTGGCCACTGTTCCCACCTGGCCCAATAAAGGGCACGTGCATCTGATCTCTGAGCACAGGCTTCACCAGTCAAGCAACAAACAGTGGCAAACGTATCCTATTTAGATTTGGAAGGGACAATCGGACACATGCCACCAAAAAAATCATTGATCCCTCATAGTATGACATACCACACTAGACCCTACGGAGACGGTCATGAGCAAGACAACACAGAAGCTGCCCTGGGAGAACTTCTAGTTTAGCAGGGAAGAAAAACTATAAACAAATTGCCACTAGCCTTCCTTACTCATGCAAATATAAGAAGTATTTCCAAGGAAAAATAGAAAGCGCTGTTAAAAAAATAGAAGAAAAATCGTCATTATCCAGATCACAGAAGCCTTCTCTGATGCGGTGACATTTATTTATTATTATTAATGTTATTTTTTTTTTAAAGGGCCATGCGGGGAGCAGAGAGAGAGGGAGAGAGAGAATCTTAAGCAGGCTCCACGCCCAGCATGGAGCCCGACGTGGGTCTTGATCTCATGACCCTGAGATCATCACCTGAGCCCAAATCAAGGCTTAAGTGGCTGAGCCGCCCAGGTGCCCCTGATGTGGTGACATTGAAAAGGAGACCACAAAGGGAGGCCAACAAGAGGCCTGGAAAATGGAACATCAGAGTGTTCTAGAGTGAGGAAGTACAAGGCACCCAGGCCTCGAAGCAGGAAGGAGACTGACATGTCTTGGGAAATGAAAGACAGCTTTCTTTTTTCTTTTCATTTTTAATACTGGAGAGAAAACCCTGGGAGGATTTTATTACTGTTTCCTTCTTCAGAACAGGTACCAGCTCCTTATCACAGCAATGATCTTTCCAATATGCTCTATTGTCGAGCAACAGATAGATGTGGGCACCCCTGCCTGTTTTTACACACAAATGCATGAGTCCCAGGCAGAAGACGCAGGCTTTTTTTTTCCCCCTAAAAAGACAATGAAATATATGTAAATCATAAGTCCCCAACCTCATCAGCCTGTGACTACAAAATGAGATGATGCTCTTCTTTCATACACAAATTATTATGGCCGCAGGCCCTCCAACTGTCTCCCAGCTGTTGCGGAGACTTTCTCAGAGCCTCCCGTGTGTCCAGAATTAGGCTTTTAGTTTCTGTTTGCTCTGAGCTTCTTGCCTTGCTGGGCCCAGCTGTCCTCACTGGTGCCTACTGTCAATGCATCCTCAGCTGTGGAAAGAGAGTATGGTTACTAGGGTCTATGGGGACAAGCCTGGTAAGTGGCCACACTCGGTAGTAGAATCAGAACTCAGAAGCATCCCTAAAGCTGCAACCCCTAGCCTGCGTCCCTCCTGAATGCTGGCTGAACCAGAAAGCCCACGCTGCTGTGATGTTAGAGGCTTCTAGGTCTTCTCTCCTGTCCTGCTGCCTTGTGACCAGTAGACGCCCGGATGCCGTGCAACCGGGATTTTTTGCCAAGTGATCCTGCACTAACTGCTAAATCTCTCTGTTCCGACTTGTGTTTTCACAAGATGGATATACTCGCCGACTTCCCTGTGTCATTGGGAAGATAGAACAAGGAAGTAAATCCAGAAGCACTGTCTACACTCTGAATGGTATCTGCAGAAGCCACGCACAGGGGACCAGGGCTCTGTGCCATTAAAAACTGTTATTAGCATCTCAGTGATGACCAGATGACATGGGACAGTGTAGGCTAGGGGTCCTCAAGGTTCATCATAATCTAGCCCCTAGCCCTCTCTCCAGCAGCTTCGCCCACCAGCGTCCTCTGGGCACCCAGTGACACACGCCAGTTGGATCTCACAAGCACAGGGTGTCTCCTTGAGCCTCTGTGTTCCACCCATACTGTTCCACCTGGAATGTCTATTCTCTCCTATGACCGCTAGAGTATATAAAATCACACAGGATTCCCATTATCCGAAACGTACAGATAACTCAGCCCAAAGTGAGACAAGAAAAATGAAAGTGAATTGCCAGGTGTGTGTAACCATGCAGTCCGTGGGCGATACTTCAAGCATGATTTCACCTAGAGTTCAAATGGTAGTGCAGGGCAGAATTTGCCTCTGTTTCCTTGACATTGATTCCATTCTTACCTCCTCCAAACTCACTACCTAACTGCAACAGTTCCTACATCTATGTTCTCTCCTGTTGGCAACCAGCTGGACAGGTGTTCTCTGGCCAAACATCCTGGAGGATAGTTCCAGAATGGCATCTCCTTATCCCTGACTGGTCCAGCTTAGGTGCCAAAAGACAGAATGCCCTGTTTGCACCAGTCACGCCTTCCATCCTGAGGTCCAGGGGCAGAGTCAAGGTCATGCAAAACACAGAGGCTGAGAGATGCTTCCGGCCTCGTGAGGCCACCGCCAGATACCAGTGGCAAAAAGCACAAATACTGATTCTTGTTACTCCTGTGACCACACCCTTCAGTTTTCAGTTTGAAAAACTCCTATTCCTCCTTCAAAACCTCGTTTTCTTAAAAAGTCTTCATCACAAGAAAAACAAGAACTGTTGTAACTAAGTATCAGGATAAATATTAACTAGATTATTGTAGTAGGCATTTTGCAATGTTTGCAAATTTCAAACCATGCTGTATACCTGAAACTAATATATATGCCCATTATACTTTGATTGATGAATCAATGAACATTATATCAAAAACCAATGATGTACTTACTATACCTTGAATAATTGAATTTAAGTAAAAATAATTAAAACATTCAAGCAGGCTGGAGAAACAAACCTCATGTTGCTTTCTACGTGAGATGATGTAATATTAGAAAAGCAAGCACTGTATATTCTGGGTTCCATAGTACTCTGTAGAAACCTCTTCCATAAAATGCAATTCCACAAAACTATCAAGTATCTAAACTGCTTGCTGGGAAAACCTCCAGAGCAGGACCCCAGCCCTATTCCCTCCTTATTCCCTCCATGTCGCCTGTCTGCTAGCACAGAGAAAATGCTTAGGAAGAAGTGATGAATGGATGACTATCTATGTATTTGAATCCTCAGCTTTTAGATTATCAAACTGCTGGCTATATTCATTTTGTGGTCAAACAAATCCTCCCAGATCTTATTCCCACATGTACATATTCCAAGTTGTTTTTTCTTCTGATTTCATGAAAATGCAATTCCTATGTTAGACTGGAAGATAAGACTTTGCTTTAGCCTCCACTGAATTTCAGCTTACTGGGGTATCTCAAGCTCTCCCATTCGATCATAGGTGCTGAGTCCTGATTTCATCATGCCTCTTCATAACTGTCATATTCAGCTTTGTGTCATCTGCAGATCTCATCAGTAAGCCTTCTTGGTCCTTGTCAAGTCAGTGGCCACAATTAAAATATCTGGTAGGACAGAACTAAACACAGAGGATCAATAGTGACCCATGGGATCATGAATGGGAGTCTCTCTCCAGCGCAAAAGGAAAGATCCATTACATTCCAGGGTTCTACCACTGGAAACCCACACAATGGGGTCTTCATCAAGTAAACACATCACTGTCTTATCAACAGGGGTATCATAGAGATGACAGAAGATGGTTTAACTTGAGCTGACATTCTTTAATGTGAGATTTCACATAAAGGCCTAATTTTCTGGATTTTAAAAAATATCCCCCAAGTCTGGCAATACAGAGCCTATGTTACCAAAATGCAGCCACGAGCTGAAGCTCAGTATTGAGGGAAGACATCTTCTAGTTGACCACAGTCCACATCCAGCCTCTTTAGTTCAGTGCCCGGCCCATACCAGCACTGGGAATTCACAAGTCCTGCTCTTTGGTATTTTTTCAAGACAGACCACCAGGGGGGCACCTGGATGGCTCAGTCAGTTAAGGGTCCAGCTCTTGGTTTTGGCTTGGGTTATGATCTCAGAGTCATGGAAGTAAGCCCTGTGTTGGGCTCTATGCTAAGCAAGGAGTTTGCTTTAAGATTCTCTTCCTCTACCCCTCTCCCAACTCGAGCAAGCACATGTGTACTTTTGCTTTCTAAAATAAATAAATCTTAGAAAGAAAGAAACGAGAAGAGAAGAGAAAGGAAAAAAAAGAAAAAAGAAAAGGAAAGGAAAGGAAAGGAAAGACCACCATGTCCAGATTCTCATGCACATGCCTCAATAATGGCTCAGAAAGCAAAGCTAACAGCCTCGACCTGAACATTCCCAGAACTGAGGAGCCCTCCACGCCGAAAGCCAACTCTTCCTTCTCTAACAGCTGATCATTAATGTTATTTCTCATAAGAACAGGAAATTGGCCCCTTAACCCCCTTATTTTCCCATTAGATGGGATTCTATCCTCTGGGCCCATGCTGGAACTCAGTGATCCTCCTTCCACAGGCAGCATCTATGTTTCAAAGGTTCTGCCTCTTATCTCCCCGGGGTAAGAGTGAGTCTTTGAATCTCCCCCAGAGCAAAAGTGAGTCGTCTTCCCATGTAAATAACTTCATTCAGTTCCTTCCATCATTGTAATGGATTAATAGTTTCTAGACTCTACCTACCAGCCTGGTCACCTCCCTTTAACACATGAATGATGTCTGTCAGTGTTCAGAGGGTGAAATGGCATCAAGAGTTATCAGGAACAGGGGCGCCTGGGTGGCTCAGTTGGTAAGGCGGCTTCCTTCGACTCAGGTCATGGTCCTGGAGACCCGGGATCGAGCCCCGCATCAGGCTTCCTGCTCAGTGGAAAGCCTGCTTCTCCCTCTCTCACTCTTCCAGCTTGTGTTCCCTCTCTAGCTGTGTTTCTCTGTGTCAAATAAATAAAATCTTAAAAAAAACAACAACAAAAAAAAAAAACGAGTTATCAGGAACACTTAGAAGTAAGTCAAAAAAAGCTCTACCCAAGAGGGAAGACCATCCTGCCAAGAATTATCAAGGAATCTCAAGGCTAGAAAGACCTCAGTAATCACCTGGTCCTTTTGAAGACAGAAGCAAATATATCCCAGGCACTGGGAAAACCGGGTCTGACTCACCACCCTCAGGGCAGGCAGAAGAAACAGCAGATGAATCTCATAGCACATGACCTTGAGGCAACTGCCAGAGAGTTCATAAAACAGGTCCAACTTCCACCAGGACATCTCAGATTTGCTTTCTGCCCCAAGAAACAGTGGCCAAATGGATTTTCCAACTGTGCTGAACTTGACTTCAAAAGCAAGTAAAGGTGGAAAAACCAACGCAAGATGCCTGTGTTTGGGATGACGCTTCACCTGGGAAGCAATTACGGCCAGAAGAGTGCTGGAGAATTAGGGAGACTAACCTTTTCTAATCTGCTGTCTAACAGAAATGTCTCAGCAGCCAATCAATAATGGCTGTGGCAGAGGGGCACAGGAGAAGTCTCCCTTCGCCTTCACATAAGTAATTAAAGCCAGTTTAATGAGACTGCCCGAGAGCTGGGTGTCTGAGTGCAGGAGAGGCAGACAGCAGCATGGAGTGAGAACAAGCCACTGGGTGTGATGACCCTGAGCCTTTCCGCCAAAGGGTATAGGAGGCGAGGGATGCTGCAAACAGACTCCTGAATTCACAGAAATGCTGTGATGGCCCACTGTGGTTGACAGGTGAGGGAAGGAAAGATGGCAAAAGATCGGGGGGGTCAAGATGGCGGAAGGCCAGGTGACCGCATTTCAGGGAGTTCCCTGAAGAGAGCTGAATTCCAACAAAAAAACCACTACAAGACCACCGTGAACACCCATGAAACCAGCCTGAAATGTGATATTTCCCACTTCTGGACCGCCACGAGAGACAAAGAACATCGGCAAAAAGGTAGAAACAAATTGGAGGG
>PITA01000393.1:0-284754 GCA_004023965.1 Spilogale gracilis | reverse complement strand
GATGACAACCCATCAAATATTCTAACAAAAGATTCTCTCATTGCTCAGGAAATTCCAGGGGTTTTGGGAGCCATAAGCCAGGAACCGTGGATAAAAACATATATATAAATAACATTTCTTATAAATTACAATATCATAGACATCATATCTGAAACTACCATTTTATTCTTTTGATTGAAGTTATTGTCATTATTTGAAAGACACCTCTGAGTTAGACATGTGGGTTGGTACTTGGGATGCGTTAGTGAAACGACAGTGTGCCTGGGGGGGTGGGGGTAGGGGGGGTGGGCACTGGGTGGCTTAGTCCTTAAACATCCGCCTTCGGCTCAGGTCCTGACCCCAGGATCCTGCTTGGCCGGGAGGTCTGCTTCTCCCTCTCCCACTCCTCCTGCTTGTGTTCCCTCTCCCACAGCTTCTCTCTTTGTCAAGTAAGTAAACAAAATCTTAAAAAAAAAAAAAAACAAAGACTGCACTATTTCCAAGACATAAGGAGGTTACTGGAATCTGGCATCTCTCATGTGAAAAAGAGCGAAGGAATTAAAATAGTTATATTTTAAGATTCCATTATTCCAAAAATCATCATTGTCGGGTTAGAAAAGAAATTTTAAAAAAATGTGGCATTATCATTTTAGTAAATAAGTAAAAGATTGGATTTAGTTTTGGCGTTAAAAAAAAAACACCAACTTTTAAATCAGGAAAACTGAAAGTTTTGTCCAGAGTCTAGCATTACATAATTATTATGCCTTACATAAATTGTGTCCTCTTTTGGGCTTGGATTACCTCTCAGACCTTTCAAACTATGATACTTTCCGACTCCTGACTTTGTACTTTTCACAAATGAATGATATGTTTTAAATATTGGGTTTGGGGGCGCCTGGGTGGCTCAGTCAGTTAAGCATCTGCCTTGCACCTAGATTATGATCCCAGGGTCCTGGAATCTAGCACATCAGGCTCCTTGCTTGGTGGGGAGACTGCCTCTCCCTCTCCCTCTGGCCTTCCCCACCACCTATGCTCTCTCTCGCTCTCTCTCTCCAATAAATAAGTAGAATCTTTTTAAATAAATAAATAAATACGTACATACATATATACATAAATAGATATTAGGTTTAGGTTTGTACACTATTATACTAGTGCATAACTGTTAATCTACTTGGAAAAGTGATTTCTTGCTTCTTACAAAAATACATACTCATTGGTTACACTTAAAAGGAGAAAAAGTAAAAAATAAAAATAATAAAAAATAATAAAAAAATCTAAATTTTTAAAAAATGTTTTAAAAAGGAGAAAAAAAAAGTCACCTATTCTGTCACTTTCCAGAAAAAAGCTACAGTATCCATTCCAGGATATTTTTTATTTTTAAGTGTAGGTACACATTTCTGGTGTTTTTTTTTTTCTGTATTAGTAGAACAGTTGCTCTAGAACATGATTTATAACCTGATTTTCACTTATTATTAGAGTATACTTATTTTCATTTTTAATTTTTTTTAATATTTTATTTATTTATTAGAGAGAGTGCAAGCAGGGGAGAGGGAGAAGCAGGCTTCCCACTAACCTAGGAATCCAATTTGAGACTCGATCCCAAGACCGGGCATCATGACCTGAGCTGAGGGCTGAGCTGTGTTACTTCTGAGAACAAAACGCTTAATTTCCAGAAGATAACCCACTAAAGCTCTCTTCTTTTCTGCCATAGTGCTGGCAAGGATCAAGATAGTGCCTGTTCTATTCACCTCTCTGTTAGATTTTCATTGCTACTGCAACAAATCACCACAAACTTGGTGGCTTTAAACAACACAAATTATTCTCTTAAAATTCTCCAGGCTAAAAGTTCAAAACGAATATTATAAGAGTAAAATCAAGATGTCAGCAGGGCTGTGCTCCCTCTGGAGACCCCAGTGAACTCATCTCCTTGCCTTTTCCAACATCTATGGTTGCATTTCTTAACTTCCTCCTCTTCCCGCTTTGACTCTGTTTCCCTCTGCTTCTGTCAGAGGACCTTCTTTTCTCCTGCCAGGAATCAAATCTCCCTTTCCCCTCTCCTATAAGAATACTTGTGATTACTTCTAGGCCCCACCTGAATAATCCAAAAATAATCTCCCCATCCTGAGATCCTTAATATAAACACATCTGGGGACACCCCTTTTCAATTAAAGTAACATTCGTAGATTCCACAGATTTGGATACCACAGAGCCTCATTATTCACCCTTCCTCAGGTTTATCCCACAGTAAGTAAAAGTGGAGCAAAACTCCCATTCAGCCCACCAAGGACACAAGATATGAGTAATATACAAACCTATATTTCTATAATCCACTGGGATATGAGAATTTTTTTCGAAGATTTATTTCTTTATTTGGAAGAGAGAGAGAGAGAGAGAGAGAGAGAGAGAGAGAGAGAGAGAGAGAGAGAGAATATGAGCTGGAAAGGCAGAGGGAAAGGAAGAGAGAATCCCAGGCAGACCTCACGCTACAGCATAAAGCCTGACATGGGACTTGATCGTGCCGCTGAGATCACTACCGAAGCTGAAACCTGGTGACAGCACCACCCAGGCATCCTGAGAATTTGTTGTTTTTAATGATAGCATAACTTAGACCATACTGATAATGGTATTACTTTAATATTTGTTGACATTATTACTTTTAATGTTGAATCTTTTTAGAAGCTTGCCATATACCCGGATCCTAGCTAATATGATAAATGTCATCATGAAAGTTAAGTTGCATCTAATGTCTCAATGAATATCTTAATTGATAAATTCTTGTGCATATCTCTGCGTAACTTCTTAGAGAAAAGCTCTAGATAGTGAACTTCTGGATCAAAGGATATGTAAACTCCTAATGATGGTCCACTTATGGTTAAAGGGCTTCCAGGAATGTTATGCCCAGACTCTTCAACAGCAGCATTTCAGGAGAACAGTTATTTGGTTGGTTGGTTGGTTGGTTAGTTTATTTATTTGTTTGTTTGTTTGTTTTTGCCCTTTCTCAAGGAAGCCTTTTGTTGACTAGTCTGATAAGATTAACTTGGGTAATTGAACTGATCAACCTTCCATGGAACTTCCCAACTCTCTTGCGGATTAGATTAAATAGGGCAGAGAGTGTGTATTTCATGATTCTGTTTTAAAAGATCTACAATGACAAGTTTTCTGTATACAGAAATGTGAAGAGCATTGGGATGAAAGAAAGGTGATTGCAAAAAAGAAATTAGTAAATATATAACCTCACTTAGGTAGAGAGTCTGACTGAAGGAGAAAATAGAACTAATATCTATTGACACTTTTTATGGGAAGGTCCTATGTTGCAAACTACCCCCTTTATCTTTAGTGACTTCTCTCCTTTCCCCAACCTTTTGTAACTCTTGAATTCCATCCACTTTTGTTTGCAGAATTGGTTCTCTGATGCAGGGGAGAGAATGTGTTTGGGCCAATGGAGTGGTGACTTTCCCACCACCCCATCAATCATGGGAGTGGAACTGACAAAACACAGCAACTCTCCCTCCATCTCAGCAGGAACTAAGTATATCATCTGCTCAAGCACCTGATCTTCACTTGCCAGAGCTGAGAAAATCCAGGAACCCTAGGAAGGCAGATGTCGAAAGGATATGCTGCCAGGTGGAGATGACAATAATTTTTCCATAAATTGACTATTTCTGTTTCTTTCCGCCTCCCCCATCCCTGTCATACTTTCCAGTACTATTTCGAACAGTCATTTCAGCCTTAGTCTGTTGATCACCTGCCCCCTTTGTCAGACGTGGAGAGCCATTTGGTGGGGATGGCATTGGCCATCTGTGCTGTTAGAATGAGGCTTTTTTTCATCGCTTACCTGTCTCTCCCATTCCAGAGATTGTTGGCTTAGGGGAGTCAGGTGCCTCACTTTTCTGGGCTTCTTGCCATCAACTGGGTGGATTTCAAATCTTAGGTTGGCCTTTCAGGTAGGAAAATCTACAGAGGATTACATTTTCTTGGCAATTTCCTTTCTATTCCCAGAGTACTGAAATTTACTTGGCTGTCCCCATTGGCTCACTCTATTAAACCATCCACTTGAAAGGATTAACTCTTATTTTAAAAGTCTGGTAAGCCAAGGTTAATGAGATTCCATATAATCTGAACAATAAAGTGTCAAATGGGCTGCTTTCCATTTCTTGGGGGTGGGAGGATATCTGTCTGTCTGTCTATCTATCTATCTATCTCATGCTGAGGAGTGGAATTAAGATTATTGCACAAGATTTTCCAGGTTTTCAAATACGGATAACAGATACTTAGGCCTGTAGGAATAGCCTCAATTAAGTATGCACTACTCACACTGTTTTAGGTTTTCTTGGATTACATATTATTTTAAGTAAAAGGCAAACCTGGAAAACCAAAATCCTTCACTTTTGGACCAAATATAGGGAAGCCTGTTTTATAAAAATATACCACCTGGGGGAAAAGATCCTCATGTAACCCAGAAACCACATGAGCTCAGCAGTTTTCTGCCATGGTTTAATTTTCTTTTTGGAAATATAGGCAAAAATCAGTAAAATTTGTGATTAAGTTGGAATATTTTAAAATCTATTTGGTGGAGGGAGAACAACATGAAAGTAACCTTTCTAGGGCAAAACACAATAACCCAGGTTGAAAAACTGGGTTCAGGGTTTATCTCTATCTCATGGTTGGTCTTAACAAATTACTCAAAACCATCTGCCCCTTTGTTTACACTTAAACCAAGGGAAAATAATGTTTCTCTTCTCCCTGGCTCATAGCAATATCATAAACATAAAAGTAATTAATGGTTATGAAGACCTTAGAAGTATTGCTGTACCATAAAACTAAAAAGAAAATGTATTGAATTGTAATAAATCCTCATTTATCTAGACACTTTAAATTTAGAATGTGGTGTAATACAGACAGACACACTTCTGAAGCTTGCATTTGTATTACGTGGGAAGTACTTAGCTAAGCAAATTGAAAGGGTAAATAGTCTTTCTAGAAGAATATATCTAAGAACTACACGCAATTGAAAGCTCTTGAGTAATTATTTAAAACAGAGGATGGGGCACCTGAGTGACTCAGTCTGTTAAGTATCTGCCTTCAGTGTTCTGGTCATGATTTTAGGGTCCTGAGATCTAGCCCTGCTTTTCCTTCTCCTTCTGCCCCCCCACCCCAGTTGTTTTCTCTCCCTCTCTCTCTCTCTCCAATAAATAAATAAATACATAAATAAATAAATAAACTTTTAAAAGAATAAGATTATATAAAATAAAATGCAGGATGAAAGATCTCCAAATTATCTATTGACACAACCATACCTTTAAAAAGATCATTATTTATACAAAATAAATTAATAGGATAACATAGTAGTCCTAGACATTTAGTAGTTTTGTTTCCCCCCTTTTCCCATCTCCATTTTTGGAACCTGGCCATAATATGACCCCAAATTATACTTTCATTTTTCATTAAAGTATGAAGATTTTGAAGCTTATGATCTATTGAAGGAACGCTACCTATAATATACCTATAAATAAACCAAGGGACTATGGTTACAAAACAGCATGTTATGGTGGTATGAAAAGAGGGAGCATTTAATACTCATTATTAAGATGTAAGTTGGGTTTTTAGAAATAAATAGAATTTCAGTAATACAGATGGAAAAAAGAGCATCCCGAGAGGACAACATAAAAAGAAAGCATGGAAGTGCATGATATATTCAGAAAGTACCAAATAGTTCACCATTGTTGTAGTGCACCATAACAAGGTGCAAAAGTAAATTTAAAAAGAGAGCAGAGGCACCTGGGCGACTCAGTCTGTTGAGCATCCAACTGTTGTTTTCAGCTCAGGTCAGATCTCAGGGTGATGGAATGAAGCCCTGCATGGGGCTCCATGCTCAGTGAGGAGTCTGCTTTTCTCTGTCTTCCTCTCCCTCTGCCCTGCCCACTGTGCACTTGCACATTCTCTCCCTCCCTAAGGTAAATAAGTTTTTTAAAAAAATAAAGCATGTGACTTAGACCTGCTTTGTTTGCCATGCTATGAAATTTAGTTTATTCTGAAGAAAAGTAGAACATCTGAGTACATGTCAGAAGGGGAAGGTATGAGACATGTGATTTTTGGAAAAGCTTCAGGGTGAGATTTTAGAATGATCTTAACCATGGAGAGAAGTTTGGGATTAATATTCAGCTCAGAAATGAAGAATCACCAAGGAAATCTGTTGCTGACTGAGCTGGTTCAAGTTTAATGGTCTGCTTTGGAGACTACCTCAAAGAAGACCCAAGATGAAGCAGTCCATCAAACAACATCCAAATTTCATGTTTCCTAGATTGAGACACGAGAAACACTTGAGAATTTGTCTGTGCAGTTAAAAAGGTAGATAAAAATAAAATTTGTGACCATTCAACTGAAGAATATTAAGTCCCCAAAGTATGTAAAATCAGAAGAAAAGAAGATTGAGAGCATATAAGAAAAGCTTAAAACAAATGGGACATAGAGAAGAGGAGTCAGTGAGGGAACCCACAAAAGCATCTATGTAGGGAAACTAAAAGTACAAGGTGCTTGGAGTGTTACTGAGGCCGAAGGAGAAGATAATTCAGGAAAAGAAATTCTCAGACCTTTCAGATGCCACTGACTAGAGTTAAACCATTGGTATTTGATAATGCAAAGACACTGATGATCTTTAAAAGTACAATTTCAAAGAGAAGAAGAAAAAATAAAGAACAGAGAGTAGAGCAAACAGTAAGGGGTTGAATGATAGGACCATAGGGAATGGATATTTCACTCTTAAAACTAGCGGCACAGAATGGCAGATGTTTATGGAGGGTAAAGAAAAAAAATCAGTGAAGAGGGTAAGAAAAGAGTTAAAAATATCAAAGAGGTAGTTCATGGAGATAAGTCCTATGGAATGTAAGAGTAGATGGTTTTAAGAGTTCCAGTGCAGGTGCAAATCTTAGAAAAATGGCTTCAGAATTCTTGGAGATGGCAAATCGTCATATTACTGAAGCTATGGAGTTCTGAAGCGATAACAGAGAAATTGGAGGAATGAGATTAGTTGTATTTGCCTTTCCTCCTTGAGATCGAAGCTCCATCAGTGGAAAAAACTGAGAGTAGGGGTGATTGCCTATGCAGAGAAGATTAGGAAATATTCAGATGTGGGACGGGCTGGGAATTAACTAGGCATGCAGAAGATATTGGCCAGTAGCACCTTGAGCAAAAGCTAATGTCAAACCACATGACTATCATTTCATTATGCATATTAATCTTTTCTCATAAAAGTAAGACCTGTTTAGCATGAAAACCTGGAAAAGATTATAATGCTAAAAATAAGTGATCAGATGTATTAGTGTATCTTTTTATTACTTAACTATATACATATGTATATATATATATAAACATAAGTGTGTGTATGTGTGTAAAGGTCATTTTATATTGTAGGAGTCATGGCAGGAAAAAGGCGGCACACTACTCAAATGCAGTAATTGAGGGGAGTCAAAGTTTCATTTAAAAACACATTGATAGGGCAAAGAGAAATCAAGAATTGGCAAAGTGTCCTGGAAATGAAGTATGCTAGAGCTAACCACAGGTAGGCTAGCTGCCCTTCCCTGAGAGGGTAATAGGAAGGAGCATTAATGAGATCTACAGCTTTAGAGAGGGTCTTCCATTAGGAGCTATGATCCTTGGCAGACACTGGTTAAGTCCGGGAGATCAAATCCAGGCAAGCTGGTCTCCAGCAGGAGAGAGTTGGCTAGAGTGGATCTGCAGGGAGAAACAGACAATAAAGAACAAAAGATTTTATTTTATTTTTTTTCCAGGATTGGATTTCAGCATCTCTGAAGTAGAAACAGAGAAATAGATGGTTGGATTTACTGTGTGTCTGAAATTAGGGAGTAGGGGTCAGTAGGGAAGAGCAGTAGGATTTAGTAGGAGGCAAGGGAATCTAGACTACGATGAGGAAAGCTTGAATAACTCAGATTATAGCTCAACAGTGTTCAAGGGACAAGTGTTGAAGTTCAATAAGACCAGCATTTTTTTTTCTTCTTTATCATTAGGTAGAAGGAGTAGCAATAGCCTGCTGGCTCTAGAAACTCTTTCACTGGACTGGGTCATTTCCTGAATATTTTGAAGAAAAAGTAAAGACAACTCTGGTTTGAAGTCATTTCAACATCTAAGGTAAAATCTGAGTATTGTAAATGCACAATTTTTTTCATATTTTTACTTTTCTGAATCAAAATGTGTTTTACGGTGGATGTTTCTTTTTTTTCTTCTTCCAAAGAACTGTTTTTATATTTATGTTAACTCTTAAAATCAAGGACACTTTAACATACAGGAAGTATTCTGGAGGAGAAGTTATAAAAAGAGAAAAACAAGAAAGCCTGAGGTTGACATGATAATTACTAAAACAAACTTTCAATCAAAATGCTTCTAAATATTCTTCTGGCAGGTGCTTATTGATGCAAATTGAAAGGAAGATGAAGCAAGCAGATTGCCATTTAAAACTTAATTAAATTAAGACTTAAACATAGGTCCAATCTTTTAGAGTACTCAGTAAACACGGGACAAAACCAGGTCATAACCAATGAGGAAAGGAGAAACAAACAGTAAGAAAGAGCTAAGCTTATTTTTCAGTTTCTCACTTCCAGTCCAAATGAGAGAAGAGAAAAGGGGATTAAAGAAAAAAAAAGAATTTCCTAAAGATTCTCCGGTGGCATCTTTGAAATTGCATCAATTATATTTATGCCATCACCATCCACTACTGTTATCCACACAACATGACCCCACATTTTTGAGGAAATTTCACATCACTTGGTTGTGCGTCCTTTAGAAATGCAAAGGAATCTTGCTGAAGGAGCTCAGCACAAAGGGACCTTGTTGACGTGGATATGTGTTTGCTATAGAGACCTTCCTTAGAAGTCCACTGGGAATTATGGAGTAGATGCCATTATTCAATGTCTCTTTACTTAATCAGGTTTCCTTATTCTGTCCCAGATGCAGGAAACTAGCTGGTTTTATGATAGCCTTACATAAAATCTGTTTTAGTCCATCCAAAATGAGTGTTCTATCATAGACTGCGTGGACTTACAAGTTATCCCCCTCTCTCTCTAATACTCAAAATTTAAATGATTTATGTGTGATAAAAATGTGTCAGGCATCATTATAAACACTGATTTCTGCGAGGCACTAGGATTATAGATACAACCACTTCTCTCCATCAAGGAGTTTACATTCTGTTATTAGAATCAGTTATGTAAATAAATAAATGTCACACAGCATACCACATGTTACAATTCCAGCAGAGTTCAAAGTACTCCCAGAGATCAACAACGCAGGAAGTGCCTGACTCTATCTAGAAATACCTGCACAAGCTTCTTAGTTAAGGTGATGTAAACTGAGTCCTAGAACACCTGAGCAAAGCAGGATATGGTTTTCTCAACCACAGTGGGATAATTGCCCCAGTGATGGATTGTACTGATTCGCATGTGTCCAGGGTCAACTTTGGAAAGATCGCACATTTATAAATTAAGCACCCACAAGTTCAGTCCATAAGAAATGCAATTATGTGATGCTAGCATGCTGGAATCAACTCTGACCTTGATCTCAGTGTCTCATGCAATCTCTTTACACTGTGGTGCCAAACCACAGCAATGAGTTCCAACCAATGAGTTATTTTCTCTGGAAAAGAGAATAGAGATATAAGCAGGTGTCTGTGAATTACACATAATTTTCAAATTATTTTATTTACTCAGAAAACTTATGATAATCTAATGCAACAAATGAGGGCATGTTGACCTAAATGTTAATTTTTCAAGCAGGTAGCCAATGAAGAAAAAAAGTTACTAATTGACTAAAGAAAGTTGGAGGTACGTCCAACTTTCCTGCCAATCCTATTTTCTGACAATAGCCAGACATGTTCTCAGGTAGCAGCAGACTTAAAAGATCAAGCCCTTGGATCCATATAATACCACAGGAACTTCAAAACTTCATAATATCCTCAGCTGTAAAATGGGACCAATTGGCCCATCAAAACTCATGGAATAGATTAAAAATGACTGAGCAGAGTGATTTTTAAAAGCAGCAAATAGAAAGTGCCATATAAATGCTAAATAATCATATTAAATTTCTAGGCACTATAGCAAGTGGCACTAGATAAATGCTGAGTAGATTAGGGCCTATTTGATTTGCATTTAACTTCAAGAAAATAGAGTTTTTGAAGTAATTTTGTTTTTTATAATATAGCTTCTAAAAAAGCCATAAATCTTGTTTGTGTCTCTCAGGCTCTGTGAAACTCTTGATTGAAATGAAATGTATCATCTGGTTTCTGTGTTGATTTTTGCTTGAGCAAAGAAAGTGAGTAGATTCTTTAGGCTGCAAAAGCATATGAGATAAAGCTACACTTTTTCTAATGCAGAATTCCACTGCCTATTGCCATGAGAAATGAAGTTGTGCTTCCCTATAAAAACTTAGTGGGGTATCTTTTTAGTGTTTGGCAGGAAAAGACACAATTGTAACAGGTGTGAACTAAATTCTATTACTGAATAGGGGACCCTGGACGTAGGTTACCACTATGGAGACAGTGAACATGTGTTTGAGGGCAAGACACTCAGATATGTATAATCCCCACCTTAGCAATGAGTTTATATACATTTTTGAAGTCAGCACAAAAGTTAGTTGCCATATAAAGGACAGTTCCCCTGAAGAGTCACCTGTAACCATACTGGGAAAGAGAAGGAAACTTTTGTTGTATTTAGCCCTTGCAGGATGGGGTCTGTTTGTTTCTATAGAATAACCCTGTCTATACTGACAAATACATCACCACTAAACTATGTTTTTCTTCTCATTAGAGCAAGATGAAATCAACAGATTTTAATTATTGCCTAAATAAGATATGTATTTTTTATCTTATACCCTTCAAGAAGATTTAGACAATGAAAGAAAAGATGAAAGTCTAAATTTTTTCCAGTTAATTCTCTTTTACGGGAATTACGCTTGCTTGCATCTTTGCATTTCAGTAAAGAAGTTCTAAATGCTTCCCTAAAGCCCAAGTTTCAAATAGTGGCTTGCACAGAATTATAGGAATTGCTGTAAAGATTGCTGCCTTTACCTCCATTCTCAAGAAAAATGTCAGCTTTGGGCTTGAGAACCACATGGACAGCTGAAAATTCCTACCTTCAGGAGGTAAACCTGGGCAGAGCTGGCTTCATGGGGATGTCATCTGTGTAAAGACAGTGGCCTGTGCTTAGAAGAGTCCTGTGAATTGTTTAATCTTCTACTATCACTATCTTGACATTCTTAAGAACTTACAAACAAGAGACCCTGCATTTCCAGTTTGCACCAGGATCCAAAATTTATGCAGCTGATCCTGACTTGGGGTCATACTTTGCATTGCCTGGCATGCCTAACACTGCATTTTCTAGGGAATCCAGAATATGCTAAACTCTTTGTTAGGTCTCTGCCTCTTGGCAAAGGCAGAAATTCCATTCTTCTTTCGATTTAACAAGGCAAATTATATTTTCCTCCAAAGAGGATATGAAACCTCAAGAATGATAGGTACCTTATAATCCCACTTCATCTTTAGTATTTTTAACCTCAAAGGAAGGGAAAGAAGTAATATGCCTTACATTTGGAATTATCTAAGGCCTAGAAAAATAAGTACAGATATTTCTCAGGGATCCCAGCATTACATGAGTTATTTAAGTTCTATAGTTAAAGAGTCCATAACACAGTCTGCTGTTCAACTTGCCCTAAAGCTGTGGACTCAGAAGTCTCACACCATTCGAGGCCACCAGTAACTATTGGAGCTAATTGTAAAATAACAAAGTGAATTAGAATATTCATTGTTAAGTAAGAAAAAAGGTTAATGTAAGTCTTACTTTTAATGTAAACAAACATTTAAAATTGTCCCTTCATTGTTTTCATATGAGCTGTTGCTAACTTTGTAGCCTTAAAATCATGTTTTGACTGTACTAGATCGTTCTTTCCATTAAATCTAAGATGGGCTGCCCAGGTTGCAGTTAGGCATTACATTTAATTTTGAATCTCATTCATTTAGATCTCTCCGTATTTAATTTGCCACTCCTTCTCCTCTCCCCACTCCCTCTCCCTACCCACAGCCCTAATGTTTGCCTTTCATGTGAATATTTGTCTCCCTCACTAGACAACGAAACATCAAAGACAGTAGTGTCTTGCTCCTTATATTCCCACTTCATTGCACAGCGTAGGCATTCAGAGAGTATTTGACTGACTGAATTGCTCCATTGTCAATTTAGGGAAACTGGTTCAGTAGCCAGTGAAACAAATCTATGAAATCTTTGACAACAAAACACTGTGACTCCATCACCAAGTCTTCCCTGCATTGCTTTTTATGAATATGCCACGTCTGTAATTAAGGATGAATCCTGCTGGGTTTGAAAAATGAACTCAATAACTTTGAAGAGAGAAAGATAGAAATATTTTAGGTGAAAGAGAAAAACCATCTGCCCATTAACAGGCACTAAGCAAGTATTTAAGGAATAAATGGCTGAACAAAAAAAACATTGCCTTCACTCGAATGCTACTATTATTACTAATAATCGTGAACACATATAGTATTTCATGTGCCAGAGACATGGCTAAATGTTTCATCTGTATTATTTCAATGCACTTATTTTAATAAGTAGCTAATATAACTATTTAAATCTTACAAATGAGGAAACTGATATACAGAACAGTTGAGTAATTTGTCTGAAGTCACCTAGCTGATAACTGGTAGAGGCATGGTCTAAAACCGGTCAGTTTACCTTCACAGTCTGTGGTCTTAATCAGTAGACAAAACTAGTAGGGGTAGGTTTTATTGTTGTCAAAATACTTGCTGCCTTCCCTACTGGACTCATTCCTATGGCAAGATTATATTTCTCACCTCATTGAAGTCACATTTGCTCACATGACTTGCTTTGGCCAATTAAATATGAGTGCAAGTGACACGTGTCCCTTCTAAGTAAATTTAAGAATGATGGTGCTGTTTCTCCATCCATTGTCCCCCCCTCTTGAAATGTTTTAGATAAGGCTGCTGCTTCTTCCTAGGATGGGTCCTAAAATGAAGGATCAAAGATAGCCCATGGTAACTGTCAGTTAGAGAAAAATTATTCTTTGTTGTAAGCCACTGAGATGTGGGAGATATTTGTCACAAGAGGATAACTTAGATGATTAACACACTTCATTCCTTTTGAAAGTCCATAAAAACTTTACATATAGATAAAGCAATTGACAATCCTGTGTTCTATGTGTAGCAGCATTCTGTAGAAAGATTATTTTATGAATAGGATCTAAAGTAGTGTCTTCAGAAGGAAAGAAAAAAGAGAGAGAGATGGTGTAGTGTGGAAAATAATGGATATGGAGTAAAGAGATCAAAAATCTAGCTTGAGTCAGTTGCTTCACATTGGGCAAGTCACTTAATCTCTCTGATTTTTAGTTTATCCATCTATAAAATGAGACTACCTTCCAGGAAATGAGAATGCCTCATAGGAAAGGAATATTTTTGCTTTAAAATTTTATGAATAGTAAATTCAATGTAATCTTAATCAAAATCACTGCGAACTATTTCATAGAAAACTAACAACTGATTATAAGGTTTATATGGAATGTCAAAAGATACAGAATAGCAAATATAATCCTGAGGAGGAAGAACAAAGTTGGAGAATTGGAGACTACTCAACTTGAAGACTTAGCAGTTACATACAGTAATCAAAGTACTGTGGCACCGTGAAAGAATAGACACTTGCGGGGGGGGAGCGTGTGCCTGGGTGGTTCAGTCATTAAGCGTCTGCCTTCAGCTCAGGTCATGATCATGGAGTCCTGGGATGGAGCCTGGCATGGAGCTCCCTGCTCAGCGGGAGTCCTACTTCTCCCCTTCTCCCTCTCTCACTCCGCTGCTCCTGTTCTCTCTCTAGCTGTGTTTCTCTCTGTCAAATAAATAAGTAAAATCTAAAAAAAAAAAAAAAAAAAAAGAATAACACTTGGAAGAGAGTTAAAGAGTTCAGAAATACTTACACTCAAATATAGTCAACTAACTGTGCCTGTTTGATAAAGGAGCAAAGGTAATACAGTGGGGGAGGGAAGTAATCTTTTCAACAAATAGTGCTGAAACAAATGAATATTAATATGCAAAAAAGTCAAGAAAAATATCTGATAATTGTTGTAAAAAGTAACTCAAAATGAATCATAAACCTAAATATAAAATGTAAAAGTTCTGGAAGAAAACATAGGAGGAAAATGTAGCTGACCTTGGATTTGAGATGATGAAGTTTTAAATACAACATCAAAATCATAATTCATAAAAGAAGATATTTATAAGTTGGATTTAATTTAAAATTTCTGTTTGGAAAAATATACTTTTAGGAGACTAAAAAGACCAGCCATCAGCTGAGAGAAAATATTTGCAGAACAAACAATTGATTAAGGTCTTGTATCCAAAGTATATAAACAACTCTTAAAACTCAACAACAGATGAAAAAATAGGCAAGAAAAAAGAAATAAAAAGACATCCAAATTGGAAAGAAAGAAGTAAAATTATCTCTTTTCCTGGATAGCATGTCCTTATATACAAAACCATAAAGATTCTCCCCTTGCCAAAAGAAAGCTGTTAGAATAAACTAATTCAGTAGAGTTGTAAGATACAAAATCAAAAAACAAAACTGAATTGTATTTCTGTATACTAACAATGAGCAATCCAAAAATACAAAAAAAAAAAAAGGGAAGAAAAAACTTAAGTAAGCAATTCCATTTACAAGAGCATCCAAAAGAATCAAATCTTAGGAATAAATTTAAACAAGGAGACAAAAGTGTTGTACACTGAAAACCACAAAATATTTCTGAAAGAAATTAAAGATACAAACAAATGGAAAGACAATCCATGTTCATGGTTTGAAAGAATTAACATTGTTAAGATGTCAATACTACTCAAAGTAATCTACAAATTTAATGGAATCCCTATCAAAATCCCAATGACACTTTTTTAGAGAAATAGAATAACCCATTCTAAAATTCATATTGTATCTCAAGGGAACCCAAATGGCCAAAACAATCTTTAAAAACAAGAACATTGTTGTGTAGGTGGCATCTGTTGCTTATTATCAGGAGTAAGAGTCTGAGCACTTTTACCCACTGCATCTTGGTATAGAGTCACCAGGGAAACAACATAGTCAGGCATCAAATGGAACAATAACTTTACTCACATAACAAGAGACAGAGCCAGATTAACTTCCTTAGTGGGAGTCAGTTCCTCCTGGCCAGTGGGTCCCTCCCATGCTGATATATAGAAGTTGTCATGTACACACCCTTCCCATGCAGCTTCAGAGGGACTCCATCCTGACCCCACAAGAGAGAGGCATAGCAGCGGGATTGGACAGATGCCCAATGATACAGACACTTAAGCAGAACAAAGAAGCACACACTAAATTTGAAACAGGGAGAGATATTTCTACATAATGTGGTGAGTTCAGCACAGGCTGTGAAGACTCTTCATCTCTAGTTAGGAAATATTCCAGGTCCAAGTCTCATTCTTATGTAGCTGAATATGGGTCAAAGAACTTTATTCATGAGACTGCCTTAACAAAACTGGATGGTTAACACTTCCTTATTTCAAAATTTATTACAAAGCTATAGTAATTAAGTCATTGTTGCACTGGCATAAAGACAGACATATAGGCCAAGAGAATAGAGTAGAAATTCCAGGAATAAATCCTTACATACAGGGTCAAATAATATTTGACATGGGATTTAAGATAATTCAAGGGGGAAAGGATAGTCTCTTTTAAAAATGGTATTGGGAAAACTGGATATCCACGTGGAAAAAAAAATGAATTTGGACCTTTATCTTACATCATACATAAAAGCAAATCAAAATGGTGAAAGCCTAAGTGTAACACCTAAAACTATGGAACTCTTAGGAGAAAACATAAGGGAAAACTCCGTAACATCGGATTTAGCAAGGATTCTCAGTTATGACACCAAAACACAAGCAACAAAAGGAACAACAAATAAATTGGACTACATCCAAAATGTAAAACTTCTGGGCCCCTGGGTGATTCAGTCAAGTGTCTGCCTTCGGCTTAGGTCACGATCCCAGGGTCTTGGGATGGAGCTCTGCTTCGGGCTCCCTGCTCTGCAGGAAGCCTGCTTCTCCCTGTCCTGCTCCCCCTGCGGTGTTCCCTCTCTCTCACTGTATCTTTCTCTCTGTCAAATAAATAACTAAATCTTTAAAAAAATTAAACTTCTGTGCATCAAAGGACACAATCAACAGAGTAGAAGGATAATCCATGAAATGAGAAAAAAATATCAGCAAGTGATATATCTGATAATGGGCTAATATTCAGAATATATAAAGAACTTCTGCAACTCAATAGTAAAAAATCAAATAGCCTGATTAAAAATGATGAAGGAACTGGGATAGACATTTTCCAAAGATGATATACAAATGGCCAATACAGAGATTTTCAACATCATTAATTATTATGGAACTGGAAATCAAAATGATAATAATATCACCTGACACCAGGATGGCTACCATCAAAGGATCAAGAAATAACAAGAATTGGTGAGGATGTAGAGAAATAAGAACCCTTGTACACTTTTGGTGGGAATGTAACATGGTGCAGCCACTATGGGAAAAAGTTAAAAATAGGATTACTAAATAAAGCATCCATTGCACTTCGGTGTATATATCCAAAAGAATTGAAATCATCATTTCAAAGAGATATTTGCACATGCATGCTCACAACTGCACTGTTCACAGTGATCAGGAGGTGGGAGCAGTCCAAGTGTCCACCAACAGATGGGCGCATAAATAAAATGTAGGTTATACATACAATATAACCTACAGTGTAGGTTATACATATTCAGCCTTAATAAGAAAAAGAAAATCTGACACATGGTACAACATGGATGAATCTTGAGAACTTGTTATTGTTTAATGAGTATAGACTTTTAGTTTTGCAAGATGAAAAGTTCTAGAGATTGCACAGCAATGTGAATATACTTAAAACTACTGAACTTTACACTTAGAAATGGTTAACATGATGAATTATGTATTATTGGGTTTTCCCCCCATAATTTCTTAAAAAGCTTAACAATAAGAAAACCACACAATTTTAAAAATGGGCTGTGATCTGAGCAGAAGACAATCCACCAAAGAAAATTCACAAGTGACAAATAAGTCTATGAAAAGATCCTCAGCATATTTGTCAAGATTGATTTTAATTGCAAATTAAATCAACAGTGACATGCTTTCACAAGTATTAAAATGGCTTTTTTTTTTTTAATGTGATAATACAGGGCACCTGGGTGGCTCAGTTGTTAAGCATCTGCCTTCGGCTCAGGTCATGATCCTGGAGTCCTGGGATCAAGTCCCACATCCGGCTCCCTGCTTGGCGGGAGGCCTGCTTCGCCCTCTCTCAGTCACTCTGCTTGTGTTCCCTCTCTTGTTGTGTTTCTCTCTGTCAAATAAATAAATAAAATCTTTAAAAAAAAAAAAAGAATCAGACACCCAACCGTCTGAGCCACCCAGGAGCCCCACATACCCCAATCAGCGTTAATATTATTTATGCATATTGCTATGTGAAAGAAACCAAGTTGAACAAGCTACATACTGAATCATTCCATCTATGTGACATTCTGAAAAAAAAAAAACAAAAAAACAAAAAATAAAACTGTAGAGGCAAAAAAAGTTCAGTGGTTACCAGGCTTTGAGGAAAGAGGTAAAGATTGAATAGGTAATGCATAAGAAATCTTTAGGGAAGTGAAACCATATAGTATGATAATGAACTGATCAATCCATTACATACTCATCAAAACTCATAGCACAGAGAGTAAAATTTGAGTATTCCAAGGAAGGGATGCAGACTGTCACAAGAGAATCCAATTGTATTTCAAATGTATGAAATCACCTCAGTTAAAGGGATGTGGAGGGAAAGAACAGACCTAAGTAACAGAAACTGGGTAGAGTCTGTAAGACTAAGGACAAAAGAACAGCATGTAAGTACTGCACTACAGGTGGTTGTTTCCCATATGGGTGCTGGGTATGATTATTAATTCTGGTAACTGCTAGACATGTATATTAGGAATTGAACAATTAAGTAAAAATGGACATGGATGATGGGAGCCAGATTTTCAATTATTATAGTGGGAGTTTACAGGTAAATAAGGAAACAAGGCTAGAGTGATCCATGGTATAATGGATTAGAGTTGGCCATTTCAGGATGTGCTCATGTTTTCCTTAAAACGGATACAGATGGTTACACATAAAAATATTTATTTGGATTAGTATACATATATTTTCTTGCTTTGTCAGCTGAAATATCCTAAAAGAAATAACACACTAGTAGCAATAAGCACACCCAGCATCCAGTCCTGGTTTTTTATTCTAATTCTACAATAAAAAGAACCAGGACTTCTTGGAGAAATGTTTTATTCTAGCACGAACATATCCAAGATGATCCTGGAGCATTTATTGTGCTGGAAAATAAGGAATGCTTTAAACACACACACACACACACACGGACTGATGAGAGTAAATCAAAGAGACCCAGGAGCCAATTGAAAGAGGTTCTAATGACCAAAGTCTAGAACATTTGAAGAACAAAATAAAGTAGTATTAGATTATAACTTGAAGTATCAAGTAAATTTCCATAAATGCATACTGATAATAAATGGTTAAGTAAATAAATAAGTCCTGGAGATGCCACAGATATTCCATGCAAAAGAATTTCAAGAATTTATGCATCCACCTTATCCTCAGGAATGAACACATATATCTTGGCTCCTTAAGTGTGTGTTGTGCTTGTAATGACTTCAAGAAAAGTCTGAGACACTGTCACGGTGCAGAGGGACCTGAAGAGACATAATGACTAAATGCAATGTGGTGTCCTGGGTGGAACCCTGAAATGAAAAAAAAGGGTATTAGGTCAAACACAAAGGTGATCTGAATAAATCATGAAATCTAATGCATCAGTATTGGCTTGTTTATTGTAACAAATGAATCATACTGATGTAAGACGTTAGTAATACAGGAAAAAATGTATAAATTGTAGGAGGTTCTCCTACAGATCTGCAATTGGCTTTAGTCGGTTTCCATTCTCCTGCCTCCAAACCATCCTTCCTCCTCTCCACTTCTTTACCTAACTGGGCAGAATCTCAAGGTACAGTGTGGTGGAATCTTGGCAACTAAAAATGCCTCATCATTATCACTGCACACATGTAGTTCGGGAACCTCCTAACAAAGTATGATTATCATTGTGAGATATTGGTTATTCTCTCCCTCTTCTGAGAGTGGCTTCACTCTCTTCAGTGATTGGTCTTTCCCAGATTTCAGATATGCCAGTTGTATCGCTATTCCCCAGCCCCACCACTTATTATTTCAAATTCAGGATCTTATAAAAATAAATCTGTGCACCAGCAGCTCAAAATGCAGTAAGAACTACCTTTGCTCCAGCTTGCTTTGCTTCAAATGTATTGGTCAAGAGGAATGTTTTCTTTTCATCTATTTGATTTCTGATTATTGATTTTGTAGGAACTGCATTTTCCTCACCAGATTCACCTTTTCCAGCATAGCATGTCATCTAGCTGGAATCATTACAGGATGTAGCCTTTTCCAATGGGCTTCTTTCATTTAACAGTATGCATTTAAAGTTCCTCCATTTCTTTTCATGGCTTAATAGCCCATTTCCATTGTCTGGATACACCTCAATAGATTGGTCCATTCACTTCCTGAAGGACATCTTTTTTTGCTTCCAAATTTTGGCAATTATGAATAAAGCTGCTTTAAGTCTCTATGTTAGGTTTTTGTGCAAATATAATTTTCTATTCCTCTGGGTACATACCAAGAGCGCAGTTGCTGGATTGTATGGTAAGAGTATGTTTGGTTTTGTAAGAAGCTGCCCATCTGTCTTCTAAAATGGTTTTAGCATTTTCTATGCCCACCAGCAATGAATGAGAGTTCTCACTCCTCCACATCCTCACCAGTATTTGGTGTTCTTAGTGTTCTGGACTGTGGCCATCCTTATAAGAGTGTAATGATATCTCATTGTAATTTGCATTTCTCTGATGACAAATGATCTGAAGTTTCTTTTCATATGCTTATTTGTCACCTGTACATCTTCTTTGGTGATCTATCTGCTAAGATCTTTGGTCCATTTTTAACTTGGGTTTTTTTGTTTCCTTATTATTGAGTTTTAAAAGTTTTTGTATATCTTGCATAACAGTCCTTTATCACATGTGTCTTTTGCAAATGTTTTCTCTGTGTCTCGTCTTCTCATTTTCTTGATGTTATCTTTCACAAAGCAGTTTTTAATTTTCATAAAGTACAGCTTATCCAATATTTCTTTCATGTATTATATCTTTGATGTTATATCTAAAAAGGCATCACCATACCCGATTAATGTTATCTTCTAGGATTTTATAGTTTTTGTTTCACATTTAGGTCTATGATCCATTTTGAGTTAATTCTTTTGAAAGTTATAAGGTCTGTGTCTCGCTTTATATTTTTGGATGGATATTTGGATGTGGATGTTCAGTCATTCCAGCACCATTTTTTTTTAATATTTTGTTTATTTATTTGACAGAGAGAGAGATCACAAGTAGGCAGAGAGGCGGGCAGAGAGAGCAGAGGAAGCAGGCTCCCTCCTCAGCAGAAAGCCCGATGCAGGCCTCGATCCCAGGACCCTGAATTCATGACCTGAGCCAAAAGCAGAGGCTTTAACCCACTGAGCCACCCAGGTGCCCTCCAGCACCATTTTTTGAAGACTATCTTGGCTCCATTGTATTACCTTTTATGATTTGTCAAAGACCAGTTGACTATATTCATGAGGATCTATATGTGGACTCTCTGTTTTGTTCCATCAATCTACTTGTCTATTTCCCTAATACCACACTTTCTTGATTGCTGTGGTTTTATAGTAAGTGTTGAAATAGGGCAGTGTCAGTCATCCAAATTTGTTCTTCTCCTTCAATATTGCGTTGACCATTCTTAGTCTTTCTGACACACCAAATAAAATCTAGAGTCAACTTGGTCATATCCACAAAACAACTTGCTGGGATTTTTATTGCAATTGCCCTGAATCAATAGATAAAGTTGGGACAAACTGACATATTGATATATCGTCTTCTTCTCCAGTTTTTGGTTCTTTAATTTTGTTCATCAGTTTTATAGTTTTCTTCATATAGATTTTGTACATTTTTTTGTTAGACTTACACCTAAGTATTTCATTTTTGGGGGTGTTAATGTAAATGGTAGTATCTTTTTAATTTCAAATTCCACTAATTTATTATTTCACTAACTTTTGTGCATTATTCTTGTATTATGCAAATTTTCTATGTTGACATATTAGTTCCAGGATTTTGTTGATTCTTTTAGATCTTCTTTTTTTTTTTTAAAGATTTTATTTTATTTATTTGACAGAGAGAAACACAGCCAGAGAGAGAGAATACAAGCAAGGAGAGTGAGAGAGGGAGAAGCAGGCTTCCCATCGAGCAGGCAGCCCAATGTGGGGCTCAATCCAAGGTCTCTGGGATCATGACCCGAGCCGAAGGCAGTTGCACCAACTGAGCCACCCAGGAACCCCCAGATCTTCTACATAGACATTCATTTTATATGTGACCAAAGGCAGATTTATGTCTTCCTTCCTAATCCATATACCTCTATTTTTTTTTGCTTTATCTTGCCATATTGTATTAGTAAGGACTTCTAGTACAGTGTTGAAAACAAGTGTTGAGAAGAGGACATCTTTGCCTGTACCTGATCATAGTGGGAGAACTTAAAGTTTCTCACTGTGAAGTATGATACTAGTTGTACGGTTTTTGTAGATACTTTTTCATGTTGAGAAAACTGTCTTCTCTTCCTAGGTTACTGGGAATTTTTAACATGAATTGATACTGGATTTTTGTCAAAAGCTTTTTTTGCACCTGTTGATAAGATCATATTTTTTTTTCTTTTTTAGTTTATTGATATGGTGGGTTACATTAATTACTTTCAAATGTTGCTTTGCCTCACATGTCTGGAATAAATCCCCCTTGGTTATGTTGTATAACTTTTGTTGTATAACTTTTATACTCTTTTGTATATTTTATACTCTTTTGTGACAAGTTGTTAATACTTGTTAAGGATATTTGCATCTATATTCATGAGAAGTATTGGTCTATGTTTTATTTCTTTGAATGTCTTTTTCTGGTTTTGGTATTAGGATAATGCTGGCCTAATATAATGAGTTAGGAAGTATCCCACCCCTCTTTCTCTCTTATGAAAAATATTATAGAGAATTGGTACAATTTCTTTCTTAAATGTTTGATACCATTCACCAATAAACCCATCTGGGCCCGATGATCTTTGTTTTGGGTAGTTATTCATTACCGATTCAGTATCTTCAGTAGACACAGCTTATTTAGATATTTCTTACTTGAATGTAGGCAGATTCTATCTTTCAAGACAGTGTTCCATTTTATGAAGGTTATCAAATTTGTGGGCATAAAGTTATTCATAGTATTTCTTTAGTATCTTTTTAATGTCCATGATATCTGTAATGATGTGCCATTTTTAATTTATGATATTAATAATTTATGTCATGTCTCTTATTTTATTAACTAGTCCAATTAGAGGGTTATCAATTTAATTGATCTTTTCAAAAAGGCAGGTCTTAGTTTCTTTGCTTTTTGAGGATTCTACTGATACAGCTTCTGAGACTTTCCTCAGCTGTGTCCAGTCTACTAATAAGCCCAATCAAAGAGATTCTGTATTTCTTTTTTTCTTTTTTTTTTTTAAGATTTTATTTATTTGACAGAGAGAAACACAGCCAGAGAGGGAACACAAGCAGGGGGAGTGAGACAGGGAGAAGCAGGCTTCCCGGGTCTCCGGGATCATGCCCTGAGCCAAAGGCAGTCGCTTAACCAACTGAGCCACCCAGGCGTCCCGAGATTCTGTATTTCTATTACAGTTGTTTTTACACTTAGAATTTCTTTTTGATTCTTTCATAGTTTTCCTTTCCCCCTGGTCAGAGTGTTTGTTCTTGCATACAGTCTTCTTTATGCATTAGAGCCCTTAGTATATTAATCAGAGTTGTTTTAAATTTCCCATCCCATCAATCTCCCTGCCACATCTGAGTCTAGTTCTGAATCTTGCTCTCTCTTTAAATTGTGTTTTTGCCTTTCGGTGTGCCTTGTAATTTCTTATTGATAGCCAGATATGATGTACTTGGTAAAAGCACCTGCTGCAAATAGGCTTTTTTTTTTTTTTTTGAATAGGCTTTTAGTAGTGTGGTGGAGAGGTGTACAGGATGGGAAGCATTCTGTAGGACTATGACACTGTCCCAGTCTTTTAAGGAACCTGTGCCTCTGGGATGTGAATTTCTCAAGTGTTTCTCATTTATTTTCTACCGCTTGGGTGGAACAGTATGGCTAAAGTAAGCTGGGGTTGGGTAGTTCCCTTCCCCAGGTGTCCCTTATGCTCTGACATACCCTCAGGCTCCGGTTAATTAGTTTCCCCTGAGGGCAAGTCTTATTAAGAACAAGAAAGTGTCCTGGCATGTTTCAAAATGGTTCCTTTTCCACTTCCCTGACATAAGGCCGAGAGGATTTTTCTCCAGTATTTACCGTGTGAACCTTGTTGAGCTCCTAAAGGTAAGTTTCTCAATATTCTGGGGCCCCTCCTGTGACTGGGTTCCCCTGGAGTTTTAACTCTCAGGCTTAGCTGCGCTGACACTCCAGCACTTTGTCAGTGACAGTTCAGGTTTTCCTTCCTGCACCATTTTCTGCTCCCGTGTCTCTGCTCTCCTAAGTCACGATGACTTACATTTGTTTCTCTGTTTCTCCAGTCTTAGAGGCGAGTTTGCTCTGAGTCCTCTTCTCTCTTAGGAATTCAAGGAGTTATTAATTTTTTCAGTCTGTTCTGCTTTTTACCTTCGCATGGAGCGGTAACTTTCCAGCTCCTTACTGATGTGGAGAACAAAAGCAAAGGAAACGTGGGGGGGGGGGATTGTGGGGGGGCAGATTTCCTTTGCAGGTCATTGACAAGTACTGAAGACTGACAGGGTGACCTTCTTCCAAAAACTCAGCTGCCTAGATGTTAATACTTTACTAGAGGAGAGGCAAAGGCCACCTTAGCTTGACATTAACCCAACTTCCAGAATCCTGTATGTCTTCTTTAACATATAAAAATTCCTCTGGAAACTTTCTTTATCTCTATCCCCTTTCCTGGCCCCAAGATATACCTTCGTAATCATTCTCCAAGCAGATGGCTCACTGATAGACACATGAAGGGTCTCATGACTAAGGTTTCATTAGACGGTAATAAATGACCTTATTATCCTAACAGCAGCTAGCCCCTCAAGGTCCTGCAAACCTTGCTTCCAAATTCCTTAGAGACTTCCGCTATCCCTAACCCCCTCCTAACTTGAAAGTATGTAACTGGTCACTCCTCACAACCCTGGTTGCAGCTCTTTCTGCCCACGGGCCCTGCGCCTGTGCTTTACTAAACCACTTTTTTGCACCAAAGACATCTCAAGAATTCTTTCCTGACCATTTGCTCTCAAACCCCAACATTTCATATAACGTACATGTAGAACTACACAACTGTGTTAAACTGTGTTTTTTACATCAGTTTTGCGACACAGGTTTTTTTTAATTAATTTTTTTTTCATAACTCAGCCACCCTATCCCTCCCTTCGTCCTCCAGCACCCCTCAATTTATTTCCTGAGATTAAGAATCTCTTATGGTTTGTCTCCCTCCCCAGTTCTATCTTGTTCCATTTTTCCCTCCCTACCCCCCACAACTCCCACTCTTCCTCTCAAATATGCCACACAGTTTTATGGGAATTTTATTAGGAAGGTAGCCAGTTGAATGGAGAAAAATACTGAGACGTAGAGGCAGACGACCTGATTTGGATCTTCCCTCTACCATCTGCTAATTGGATGCGCTTAGATGTCTCATATTCGAACTTTCTCAGTTTCAAAAAAATGAAATGAGAAAAAAAAAAAAAACCTCATTGGTTTGATGTATACATCAAATGAGATCATTTATACCCAGAGGATAGCTCTGTGCCTCTTACATTGCAGATTCCTAATAAATACTCTTTTTTGTCCACATTACATTTAGGAGGTCTCCTTTTTTGTTTTTTTTTAATGAGAAATATAGTTAATATATAACAAGAAAAAAGGAAATCATAGTTTATATCTGAAAATGATAATTACTGGAATTGAAAAATTAAAATTCACAGCCCCAAAGACCTAGACTTACTTCTTTAATATGTGTTTATACAGAATATGAAGTGGAAAAAGGAATTGTGTGTGTGTGTGTGTATATATATATATATATATATATATATATACACACATATATATATATACACACATATATATATATAATACAGCACACACACTTTCTGACTCAGAAATTAAGTCTCTTATAAAATATATCTTAAAATATGTATAAAATAATTTCAAGGATATATGATAGAATATTACTTAAAATATTGAAAATAATTCAACTAAGTAGATGATGGTGCATACATAAAATGAAATACAAAATTTTCAAAATTGTAGGGTAGCTATCCATGAAAAAAAGACGAAACAAACAAAAAAAGCCAGTCACTCAGAGAAAACATTCATAATACAAAGGAATCACATTTATTTATATAAAAACAAAAAAATCAATTAAAAAAATTTTGTGGCAAAATATTTTAGCATACCCTTCACAGCAGTCACTTTAAAAGGTGCTCAACCTTATTTATAGGAAAATATAAAATAAAACCACCTTAGCTTGACATTAACCCAACTTCCAGAATCCTGTATGTCTTCTTTAACATATAAAAATTCCTCTGGAAACTTTCTTTATCTCTATCCCCTTTCCTGGCCCCAAGATATACCTATAGGGCAGTGCGACCACACACATAATAAGAATGGCTAAAATTGAAAAAATAGTACTAAGTATTAGCAAGGTTGCAGAGAAACTGTAACTCTCATACATCACTGGTATGAATGTAAAGTCTTGTAAGCTCTTAGGAAAACTAGGAAGTTCCTCATAAAGTCAACCAGACAGTTCTTATCCAACAAGTACATTCCCAGTCCTATATGCCCAAGAGAAATAAGTTGATATGTATACAAAAAGATTTGTACAAGAACATGCATAGCACCTTTATATAAAATAAGGGCACCTGGGTGGTGAGTTGGCTGAGCATCCAACTGTTTGTTTCGGTTCAGGTCATGATCTCAGGGACACGAGACTCGAGCCCCATATTGGGCTCTGTGCTCAGGATAGAATCTGCTTGAGAGATTTACTCTCTCTCCCTCTCCTTCTGCCACTTCTACTCATGCTCTCTCTCTCAAATGAAAAAAAAAAAATATATATATATATAAAATAAATACCAGAAACAAATGTTCATCACCAAGACAATAGGAAACATATTTGCTATATTCATAAAATTGAATATTACTCAGCAACAAAAAAGGAACGTTCAATGACATGGCGAAATTGCCACCATGTCATGTTGATCAAGAGAGAGCCAACTGCATGTTGCCTTTTACAGGAAGTTCAAAAAACAGATCGATCTAGTGTGTGAGAATAGAAATCATAAGAGTGGCTATTGGTGTAGAGGAATTGATTAGAAATGGTATGAAGAACCTCTCCTTATGATGGGAATGTTCTATTTCTTAATTCAGTTGCATGTTGCCTGATACATACATTCATCAAAATTCAACAAACTGTAACCTTGAAATTGTATAATATGTAAAGTATACCTCAATTTTTAAAGAATTCTACAAGAATAAAACCTTCCTCATCAGGGCGCCTGTGTGGCTCAGTTGGTTAAGCGACTGCCTTCGGCTCAGGTCATGATCCCGGAGACCCTGGATCGAGCCCCACATCGGGCTTCCTGCTTAAGCGGGAAGCCTGCTTCTCCCTCTCTCACTCCCCCTGCTTGTGTTCCCTCTCTGGCTGTGTTTCTCTCTGTCAAATAAATAAAATCTTAAAAAAAAAAAAAACACAAACTTCCTCATCATAAAAAAATGTACAAAATCAGCATACCACTTAAGCAAATATTTTGGAATGTCAGGCAATGCTAAAATAATAGGGCCTCAAGGTTGAACAAAGCAAAAGACTTTGTATGAAATGAAGAGCTAGCAATAGAGGGAGAGAGATACATGCTTCAAAAAGAGGGAAGACGAGGTAGAGGAGTAAAACAGCAGTAGGCATTAACAATTACAACTGTTAGTATCCTATGTCATGATAAGGAGAATTGGCTTCTCATGGTATAAGGTAATTGAGCTGTGGATATGATGGCTGCCTTCTGGAAATTTTTGGAAGCAATGATGACTTTAATCTTCCAATGTGCATCAGTTTTCCACCCTATAAGATATGTGTACTCAGTTATATTTCTATTGCAACAGGATATGTATCAACCCTGCATTATAGGGTTGGTTGGTTTTTTTTTTCCCCCAGATTTTCCCCCCATTTGATTGAAATAGAATTTACATACAACACTATATAAGTTTAGGGTGTACAGCATAATGATTTGGCTTTCAAATATTGTGGAATGATTCCCATAGTAAGTTTAGTTAACAATCATCACCTCATAAGATACAAATAAAAACAAAAGAAGAAAAAGTTGCTTCCCTTGTGACTAAGAACTCTTAGGATCTATTACTCTCTTAACAATTTTCAAATACACCATACATCACTATTAACTAGTACCTATGTTGTATATTACATGCCTGGGGGACTTACTGATCTTATCACTGGAAGCTTATACCTTTTGACCTCCTTCATCCAATTTCCTACTCCCACCCCCACCCCCATTTCCTATAACAAAAAATGTGATATTTGGGTTTTTTTTTTTCTTTTTAGAGTTCAGATTGAGATCATGCAGTATTTAGACACAGCTTGTTTCTGTTTCTTGTCCATTGTGAATGACATCATTATGAACATGAGGGTACAGATATACATTTTTTTAAAAGATTGTATTTATTTATGTGACAGAGAGATCACAGGTAGACAGAGAGGCAGGTGGAGATAGAGGGGGAGGCAGGCTCCCTGCTGAGCAGAGGACCCTGAGATCATGACCTGAGCCTAAAGCAGAGGCTTTGCCCACTGAGCCACCCAGATGCCCCTAGATTACATTTTTGGCAGTGTCTTCATTGCCTTAGGATAAATACCCAGAAGTGAAATTGCTGTATCATATGGTAGTATATTATCTTTAATATTTTGAGGAATCTCTGTACTGTTTTCTATAGTGGCTGCACCTAGTGGCAATCCCACTAACAGTGCACATGACTTTTCTCCACATCCTCACCAGCTTGTGTTGTCTCAGGTCTTTTTGATGACAGCCATTCTAATGGGTGTGAGATAATCAGTGTGATTGATGTGATTTTCCTAATGATTAGGGACGTCGAGCATCTTTCTGTGTACCTATCGGCCGTTTGTATATCCTTGGGAAAATGGCTAATCAGGTTGTTTGCCTATTTTCAACTGGATTTGTTTGGTTTGGTTTTCTATTGAGGTGTATGAGCTCTTTGTGTGTTTTGGATATTAACCCATTATCAGATATAATGTGCAAATATGTTTCCTATTCTGTAAGGTTTTTTTTTTCCCTTTTGTTGATCACTTCTCCTGTGCAGGAGCTTTTCAGTTTGATGTCGTCCCACTTGTTTATTTTGATTTTTTTTTAAGATTTTATTTATTTATTTATTTGACAGAGAGAAACACAGCTAGAGAGAGAACACAAGCAGGGGGAGTGAGGGAGGGAGAAGCAGGCTTCCTGCGGAGCAGGGGGCCCAATGCAGGCTGGATCCCAGGACCCTGGGATCATGCCCTGAGCTAAAGGTAGACACTTAACGACTAAGCCACCCAAGTGCCCTGTTTATTTTGATTTTGTTGCTTTGCTTTAGGAGTCCTTTCCAAAAAATAACTGCTAAGGCCCATGCCAAGGAAGCTTTATCCTTTTTTCTTCTAGGAGCTTTATGGTTTTAGGTTTTGCATTTACATCTTTGAGTTAATTTTTGTGGGTAGTGTAAGATATAGATCTAGTTTCATTCTTTTGCATGTGAATATCCTTTTTTTTTTTTTTTCCTGAACACCATTTATTGAAGAGCCTGTCTTTATTGAGTATTCATGGCTCCCTTATCAAATATCAGTTGACCATCTGTGCCTGGGCTTATTTTGGGCTATCAGTTCTTTTCCACTGCTCTATGCCCCTGTTTTTATGCCAGTACCATACTGCTTGATTGTTATACCTTTATAATCTAGTTTGAAATCAGGAATTACCTCTGGCCTTGTTCTTCTTTCTCAAGATTGCTTTAGTTATTCAGGGCCTTTTATTGTTCCCTGTAAGTTTTAGAATTGGCTTTTCTGCTTGTCAAAAAAATGTCAATAGAATCTTTATATAAATTGCATTGAATCTGTAGATGGCTTTGGGTAATATTAATTCCTTTAATACATGAACAAGGGATGTCTTTCTATGTATTTGTGTTTTTTTTTTTTCTTTCATCAACATCTTATACCTTTCAGTGTACAGATCTTTTACCTCCTTGGTTAAATTTTACTGTTTTTTGATGCTACTGTAAACGGGATTGTTTTCTTTTTTTTTCAGATGTTCTATTATCAGTGTATAGAAATACAACTCTTCCTGCAACTTTACTCAATTTGTTGATTTGTTCAATTTTTGGTGGGTTTGTTAGGATTTTTATATAAAATATCAAATAATCTGCAAAGGCAATTTTACTTTTCTTTCTTATTGGATGCCTTTCATTTCTTTTCCTTCCCTGATTGCTCTGGCTATGACTTTTTAGTACTGTGTTGAAAAGGAGTGGTGAATGTAGGCACCTTTGTACTGTTCCTGATACTAGAGGAAGTGCTTCCAACTTTTTACCATTGATTCTGATGCTATCTGTGGGTTTTTCATCTATGGGCTTTATTGTGTTGAGGTAGCATTTTTTTGTACCCAATTTGCTCAGTGTTGTTTTTTTTAATCACAAAAGGATGTTATACTTTCTCAAGTGTTTTTTTGGCATCTATTGAGATTATTTTTATTTTTTATTCTATTAATGTCACATATCACATTTATTGATTTGCATATGTTGTGCAGTCTTTGCATCCCAGGGATAAAGCCCACTTGATCATGGTGAAAGACCCTTGTAATGTGCACTAAATTTGGTTTGCTGCATTTGTTGAAAATTTTTGCTTCTATATTCACTTGGGATAGCCCTGTGTTTTTCTTTTCTTTTAGTATCCTTATCTGGCTTTGGTATCAGATAATGGTGGCTTCATAAATAAACGTTGATAGTATTCTCTCTTCAGTTTTTTTTTTGAGAAGTTTGAGAAGAAATGGCATTACTTCTTCTTTAAATGTTTCATGGAAATCACCAGTGAGTCCATCTGGTCTGAGGCACCTCTGTCCTGAGGGATGTTTTATTATAGTTTTGGCTTCCTTACTTATACTAATCTGCTCAGATTTGCTGTTTCTTCAGGATTCAGGCTGAATCATATTGAGACCAAATATGCTATATGTGGATTATGTTTCTAAAAATTAATCCATTTTTTTCTAAGTTATTCAGTTTGGAATATACCTGTTCTGAGCAGTTTCTTATCATTTGTTTTTCTATAATATAAGTTGTAATGTTTTCTTTTTCATTTATGACTGTGGCTAAATCTTCACTCTCTTTTTCTGAGTTAGTCTAGCTAAGGTTTTGTGAATTTTATCTATTTAGAAAAGAAAACTCTTAATTTTACCGGTCTTCTCCATTGTTTTTCTGGTTTCTGTTTAATTTCTTTCTGTCTGATCTTTGTTATTTCCTTCCTTCTCACCATGAGCTTAGTTCTTTTTTTTACTCCCTTGAGGTGTAAAGTGAGGTTGCTTACTTGGGATATTTCTTATTTCTTCAATGCAGGCATTTGTCACTATAAGCTTCCCTCTTAGAACTAATTTCACCGCATCCCATAAGTTGTAATGTGCTGTCTTTACATTTTCAGTTATTTCAAGATAGTTCTTGTTTTCCCTTTTGATTTCTTCTTTGACCCATTGGTTATTCAAGGTCATGCTATTTACTTTGATATATTTGTTAATTTTCTAACTTTCCTCTTGTTATTTCTACTTTTGTGTGTGTGTATAGTTGGAAAGAATATGGTGGTGCGATTTCAGTCTTCTTAAGTTTGCTGAGATTTGATTTGTGATCTGTCATGTGATCCGTCCTGCAGCATGTTTCTTGTGCACTTGAGAAGAATGTATTTTCTTCTATAGTTGATGAAATAGATCTGTATATGTCTTGATAGGTCCATTTGGTCTAACATATGTTTTAATTTCAGTATTTACTTATTCATTTTCTATATGAACAATCTATCTTTTGTTGAAAGTGGGTCATTGGGGGGCAGGGAGCTAAGATGACAACATAGTAGTAGGACCCTAAGCTTGCCTCATCCCTCAGCATGGCTAGATAACTATCAAATCATTCTGAATATTCAAGAAATTGACCTGAGAACTGATAGAACAAACTGTACAGCAAGAGGGAGAGAAGAGGCCACATCGAGGAAGGTATGGAGTATGGAGATGTGGCTTGGGGTAGAAATAGACTGTGGGTGCTGTGGAGGGGAGGGAGCCCTGGTCACAGAGAAAGGTGAGAGAGCATGGAGCACACTGGGACATACACAAGGAGAACACTTCCCCAAAGCCATTGTCTGGGAAAATGAGAGGAGCCAATATTTGTGAGTTTTTCAACCAGTGGGACTCAAAGATGAGTTGTATAGGTCCCTGGGCTTGGTGGACTCGAGTCCTTAGGACAAAGCCCTACTCCTGGAGAGAAGACGGGCATGCAACCGCCAGGCAGACCGTGTGATCTGAGGATCACCTAAAGTACATAGAGATGGACTATTTGTGCTTCTTGGAGCCCATCTGTGAGAGGTAGCAATACCTCTCTGGGGACAAAAGAATTAATGTGCGTCATTTCCCTCCCTGACCCCTCCATATAGGGGCAGAGACACCTGCTGAGGGTGGCTAACCCAGACACTGTCTCTTTAGCCTGCTTTGCTCCCAATCCCATGCCCTTGTTCTCTGGTGCACATGGGAAATTCTCTAGAATAGATCACATACTAGGTCACAAATCAGGCTTCAGTAAGTACAAAAAGACTGAAATCATACCATGCATATTTTCTGATCACAAGGCTATGAAACTTGAAGTCACCCACAAGAAAAAAAGTAGGAAGATCACAAATGGAGGTTAAACAACATACTACTAAAGAGTCAATGGGCCAACCAGAAAATTAATGGAGAAATTAAAAAACAAAAGAAAACCACCATGAGAACAAAGTGAAATTATGATGGTGGCAAACCTTGGAGATGCAGCAAAAGCAGTCCTAAGAGGGAAGTATATAGCAAGATAGGCCTACCTCAAGAAGCAAGAAAAATCTCAAATAACCTTACCTTACATGTAAAGGAGCTAGAAAAAGAAGAGTAAAGCCTGAAGTTAGCAGAAAGGAAATAACAAGCATTCGAGCAGAAATAAATGGTATAGAAACTAAAACCAAAACAAAACCTGGTAGAACAAAACAATGAAACCAGGAGCTGGTTCATAGAAAAAATTTAAAAAATGATAAACGTCTAGCCAGACTTAGCAAAAAGAAGAGAGAAGGGGCCCAAAAAATCATGAATGACAGAGGTGTAATCATAACTAACACACAAAACTATAATTATAAGAGAATATTATGAAAAATTATATGCCAACAAACTAGATAATCTGGAAGAAATGGATAAATTACTAGAAACATATAAATTATCAAAACTGCAACAGGAAGAAATAAAAAACTTGAAACAGACCCATAACCAGCAAGGAAATTGAATCAGTAATCAAAAACCTCTCAAAAACAAGAGTCCAGGGCTTTCTAGGACAATTCTAGCAAACATTTACAGAAGAGTTAATACCTCTTATTCTCAAATTATTTCCAAAAATCGAAATGAAAGGAGAACTTGAAACTCTTTCTATAAGACCAGTATTACCCTAATTCCAAAAGAAGACACACACTCCCCCAAAAAAGAGAAGTAAAGCCAGCGATGAACATGAATGCAAAATTCTCAACAAAATGCTAGCAAATCAGATCCCAGAGTACATTAAAAGAATCATGCATTACAATCAAGTGGATATATTTCCGGGCTGCAAAGGCGGTTCAATATTTGCAAATGAATTAACATGATAAACAACATTAATGAAAGAAAGTATAAGAACCATATGTTCCTCTCAAGAGATGCAAAAAAACCCAATCATTTGACAAAGTATATCCATTCATAATAAAAACGTTCAATAACATAAAGGCCATATACAAAAAAAACAAAAGCTAATATCATCATCACTGGGGAATTCCTGAGAGCTTTTCCTCTATGGTCAGGAACAAAACGAGGGTGTCTTCTTTCACCACTATTAATTTAACATAGTACTGGAAGTCCCGGCCTCAGCAATCATACAACAAAAGGAAATGTCATCAAAGTCAGCAAAACAAGTCAGAATTTCACTATTTGTAGATGACAGGATACTCTATAGAAAACCCAAAAGCCTCCCCAGAAAATTCAGTAAAGTCACAGGATACAAAATGAACATACAGAAATCTATTTCATTTCTATACAGTGATAATGAAGCAGCAGAAAGAGAAATCAAGGAATCAGTCTCATTTAGAATTGTACCAAAAACCATAAGATACCCAGAAATAAGCCTAACCAAAGAGATAAAACATCTGTACTCTGAAAGCTATAAAACACTGATGAAGGAAATTAAAGGTGACACAACAAAATGGGAAAATATTTCATCCTCATGGGTTGAAAGAACAAACATGGTTAAAATGTCTATACTAGCCAAAGCAATCTACACATTTAATACAGTCCCTGTCAAAATAGCTCAAACATTTTTTACAGAACTGGAACAAACAATCCTAAACTTTATATGGAACCACAAAAGACCCAGAAAAGCCAAAGCAGTCTTGAAAAAGAAAAGCAAAGCTGGAGGCCTCACAATTCTGGACTTGCAGTTATATTACAGATCTGGAGTGATTAAGACAGTGGTACTGGCACAAAAACAGGTGCATAGATGAAAGGAACAGAACACCCAGAAATGGGCCCACAACAATATGGTCAACTCATCTTCAACAAAGCAAAAAGGAATATCTGATGAAAAATGTCTCTTCAGCAAATGGTGTTGGGGAAAACTGGATAGCAACATGCAAGAGAATAAAACTGGACCACTTTCTTATACCGTGCACAAAGTAAATTTAAAATGGAGAAAAGACCTAAATGGGAGACAGGAAACCACCAAAATCCTAGAGGAAAACACAAGTAGTAACCTCTTTGACATCATTCATAGCAACTTCTTACTAGGTATGTGCCATGAAGCCAGGGAAACAAAGGCAAAAATAAACATTGGGGATTTCATCAAGAGCTGTACAGCTAAGGAAACAATCAACAGTAACATTTGGAACTGGGGGAGGGGAGATATTTGCAAATGACATATCTGATAAAGGGTCAGTATCCAAAATATATAAAGAATATATAAAAGTCAACACTCCCCTACAAAAAAATCCAGTTACAAAATGGGCAGAAGACATGAGAAGACATTTTTCCAAAGACATCTAGATGGCTCAAAGACACATGAAAAGATGTTCACTATCATTCATCATCAGGGAAATACAAATCAAAACCATGACCAGATACCACCTCACACCTGTCAAAATGGCTAAAATTAATAACAAAGGAAGCAAAAGATGTTGGCAAGGATGTAGAGAAAGGGGAACCCTCTTACACTGTTGGTGGGAATGGAAACTGGTTTAACCACTGGAAAGCAGTATGGAGCTTCATCAAAAAGTTAAAAACAGAACTACCCTGTGATCCAGCAATTGCACTAATAGATACCCAAAGGCTACAAAAATACTGTTGAAAGGAATACATGCATCCTGATGTTTATAATGCCATTATTTCTGATAGCCATATTATGAAAACAGCCCAAGTGCCCATCAACTGATAAATGGGTAAAGAAGATGTGGTTTAAGGATGCCTGGGTGGCACAGTAGGTTAAGTGATCACTTCTTGGTTTCGGGTCAAGTTGTGATTTCAGGTCACGAGATCAAACCCCTCCTTGGGCTCCAAGCTCAGCAGAGAGTCTGCTTGAGATTCCCTCTCCCTCTTCCTCTCTCCCTCCTTCTCAGGCTTTCACTCTCTCTCTTTCTCTAAAATAAATGAATTAGGGCACCTGGGTGGCTCAGTTGGTTAGTGTCTGACTCTTGATTTTAGCTCAGGTCATAATCTCAGGGTCTTGGAATTGAGCCCCACATCAGGCCCTGTGCTCAGCATGGAGTTCACTTAGGATTCTTTCTCTCTCTTCCCTTGCCCCTCCCCCTTACCTGTGTTTGCTTGATCTCTCTATAAATAATCTTTAAATAAATAAATCTTTAAAAAATGTGGTATATATACAATGGTTTATTACTCAGCCATCAAAAACAATCAAATCTTGCCATTTTCAATGGTGTGAATGGAGCTAGCATGCTAAGTGAAATAAGTCAGAAAAACAAACACTATATGATTTCCTGCATATGTGGAACTTAAGAAACAAAACATGAACATAGGAGGTGGCGGAGGGAAAGACAAACCAGAAAACAGACTCTTAACTATAGAGAACAAACTAAGGGTTACTAGAGGGGAGCTGGGGGATATGTCAAATGGGGTAAGGGGCGCCTGGGTGGCTGAGTGGGTTAATAACGCCTCTGCCTTCAGCTTAGGTCATGATCTCAGGGTCCTGGGATCGAGGCCCGCATTGGGCTCTCTGCTCAGCGGGAAGCCTGCTGCTTCCTCTCTCTCTCTGCATGCCTCTCTGCCTAATTGTGATCTCTCCCTCTGTCAAATAAATAAATGTTATGATGCGCCCTGGGTGTCATATGTAAGTGGCGGATCACTAAAGTCAACACCTGAAACTAATATTACACTGTATGCTAACTAACTGGAATTTACATAAAGACTTGAGAGGCACCTTGGTGGCTCAGTGGGTTAAATGTCTTACTCTTGATTTTGGCTCAAGTCATGATCTCAAGGTCCTGGTATTAAGTCCTGCACCCAGGTCCCCACTCACAGGGGAGTCTATTTGAGGATTTTCTCCTTTTCCCTTTGTGCCCCACCCCCTTCTCTTGTTCTCTTTTGTTTCTCTTTAAAATAAATAAATCTTTAAATATAAATAAAAACGTGAAAAAAGTAAAGTGGGTGATTGAAATCACTTACTATTATGATTATCTTTTTCTTCCGTTGGATCAGTTAATATCTGCTTAATATATTCAGTGCTTTGATAAATATATTCTTTTATAGTTGTATATTCTTGATTAATTGACCCCCTTATCATTATATAATGGTGATCTTTGTCTCTTATTACCATATTTGGTTGAAAATATATTTTGTCTGGTGTTAGTATAGCTGTCCCTGCTCTCTTTTGTTTTCCACTCGTGTGTAGGATCTTTTGCCATCCGTTCACTTTGAATCTGTGTGTGTCTTCAGAGCTGTGGTGAGTCTCTCATAGGGCAGCAAACACTGGTTTTTATCTTTGGTTATCCATCTAGCCACTTCATGCCTTTGGTTAGAGAATTAAACTCCTTAACATTTAGAGTTGTTAATTGATAGGTATTACTAATGTCCCCCTATTAATTTTTATGTGCATTTTATAGTTCCATTTTCCCCTTCTTCCTTTCTTTCTGCCTTCCTTCATGCATTCATAATTTTCCATAGTGGTATGCTCGTTAGAGAGAGGGTTCCTGTCTCTTTATGTTTTGTGTACATTTTGTGGATTTTTGCTCTGTGGTCCCCATGAGCTTTATATAAAACATTGTGTAGATGTAACTATCTATTTTATGCTTATAAAAACTTAACATTGATTACACACAGAAAACTTTATCTTTTCACCCCATTTTATATTTTCCTGATACCATTTATATTTTTATTGTGTATTTATTAAGAAATTATTAAAACTATTGGTATTTTTAATACTTTTCTTCCTTAAATTTTATTATAGATTTAAACAGTTATACATTACCATTTTACAGTATTAGGGTATTCAGAATCTGATGATATTGTCAGGATGTTAATTAGCATCCTTTTTTTTCCAGCTTGAAAAATTCTTTTAGCATTCCTTGTAATACAGCTTTAGTAGTGATGAAGTCCCTTAGCTTTCATTATTATTTATTATTATTATTATGAATCACCTTTATTTCACCTTCAATTATGAAGGAGAATTTTCCTGCATGAAGTACTCTTGGTTGGCAGTTTCTTTTAACATTTTGAGTGTGTTATCTTTCTCTCGTGTCAGATTGTGGTGGTTTCCTTTAATGAGAAAATGTTTTCTTCTCTCGCTGCTTTTAAAATTCTCTCTTAGTCTTTGGCTTTAGACAATTCTATCATTATTTGTCTTGGAGAAGAATGTTTTCGATTGAAATTTTGAGGTGACCTATTAGCATCATCAACTTGTATATTCAAATCTCTCCAAATGTTTGGGAAATTCCCAGCCATTATTTCTTTAAATTTTCTTTCATTCTTCCTCTTTTCATCTTTTGGGAGTCCGATAGTGCCTATATTATTCTTTTGAGGGTATCCAATATATAGCATAGGTTTTTTTGTTCTTTTTTCTTTTCTTTTTTGCTTTCTTTTATTTTCTAATTGTGTAATTTCAGTTGATCTCAGCTTGTTCAAGTCTGATGGTCAGAGCTCCCTGTAGAATTCTTTAGTTTAGTCATTGTACTCTTCAGGTTCAAAATTTGTCTGGTTCTTTTAAAACTTTTCTTCCTTTTAGTTGAGCCTCTCCTTTTGTTCTTGCGTTAATTTTCTCCTGTCATTAAACTGCTTATCGATGTTTCCTTTTATCTATCTGAGCATCCATAGAGTAATTATTTTTTAATTATTTTTCAAATTCTTGGTCTTTGGAGGCCACTGCTTTTCTTTAGTGCCATGATGTTTTCCTGATTCCTGTGTGATCCCCGTAGACTTGAACAGGTGTCCGTGCACTTGAAGAAGCAGTCACCTCTTAAAGACTCTAAGACTCTTAAAGACTCTTAAAGACTGATTTCAGTAAGGGCATCCTTGCCCCTGTGAGTGGGGCATGCTGGCTCGTGCTGTGGCCCTGTATCTCGCGGTGCAGCATGCCACGTGCAGGGTGGTATGGCAGCACCACCTCCGAGTTGTGATGTTCCTGGCTCAGGCCATTGGAGACCAGTATTGACAATTGTGCGGCCCCTGGCAAGCACTGCTGGGCTTCTAAGACGCGCCTCCAGGACTTAGTAGGACCAGGGAAGGCATTAGTGGAACCAGTGGTGTACATGCACTTGGCTATAGGAACCAGGTTCAGGTGCCTATAAAGTGGCAGTGCCATTTGTGGACACATTTATAGTGACAGGCAGGTAGCAAGGGTCAATGATGGGCTCACTGGCATCTGCAGAGACAGAGATGGCAGCGTGCTCTGCTATGGCTTCACACTCTATCCCTGGATAAACCAGTAACAAGGGCAGGGCTGGGAGGCCTGCAGACCCACATCTGGAGGGACTAGCTAAAGGTAGGCCCAGTGGTGCCAGCCAGTGATGGAAGGCAGGGCCTGATATGGACGCCCAAGCAGCCAAGAGGTCCCCGGAGGTCTGTGTGCTCTCCTGCGCCTGCCCCCTCTGCCCCTGGGCATGCACACTGGAATGGAAGCTGCTGGCAAGAGTTGGGCAGGAGGCTTGCAGGTGTGCAGCGGGAGGGGCTGTCTCCAGATAGGTGCTATGGCGCCAGCCAATGACAGAAGGCAAGGCCTGATCAGCACCTCCAACCAGCTGCCTGGTTCTTGGATGCCAGGGTGTTCTCCTCTGGCTGCATGCTCTTCTTCCTGGGTGTGCGCACTGAGAGCATGCCGAAGTAAAGCTGGAGGGGCTTCCTACCGGTGGGCGTGATGTTGCAAAGTCAGTCACAGGGGCAGGGCCTGAGCTGGGCCCACAAGCACTTGTGGCTCTAGCTATCAGTCCCTTCAGCCAGGACTACACACTCTCCCCTCAGTGTGCACAGTGCAGTGGAGGCTAGTGACCCACGTCATGCTTGTGATGCTTGTGCCGTGCAGGTACACAGTTGGAGGGGGGACAGTGCTGGGGGGCCAAGAGAACCTAGGCTGGTGTCTTTCCCTGGAGCAGCTGCAGAAGCCCAGGCTGTCTGTGGGCATATCTCCTCAGCTCCTGTTGGGTCAAGAAGGAAATCAGGTGGCTTACGTCTTATACTCGCACAGTTTCTGCTATCTTGCCAATCCGGCTCCTGTGAAGGGGGTGGGGGGTTGAATACAGAGAGACTGAGGCAGCTGTTTCTAGTGAATGGACATACCTGTGGGTCAGCTGGGTGACTTCTTTGGTGGCAAAAGCAGCTGGTTTGTCTGCAGGTAGGTATATGTGAATGTCACCCATTCCCACTGCGTTTGCTAATAACAGCTTCTGCTTCTCTTCCGTGCTCCTAGCCAGCTCTCTGATGACTGGGCTGGGGGAAAGCTGAAGGAGACCTTAACACAGTTTCAGAGACGGTAGAGGTCCTTCACTCCTCTCTTCCCATCTTGGTGAGAGGAACCCCTCGTAGCTGGGGAATTTTTCTTTGGGGCTGAGCAATTAGCTTGTAGGGGTGGGAATGATGCAAGCAAAATAGAAATTTTCTTCCTTCTCTTCTGTGGTTATTCTCAGTTTTTTGTTGTTGGTGGTTGTTTGGTTGCTTGGTTGGTTGTGTGTATGTGTGTGTGTTGTTCCGTGGCATTATTTAAGTTTTCTAAGTGGATTTTAGAGGTCTTTCAGAGCTGTTTTTAGCTCTCTAACCATTGATCTTTGTTGGGGGACAAGGAAGCTGGGATCTCCTATATCAATATTACTTTCCAAAACCCTAAACCTTTAAAATTTGCTTACTAAGGTTGTAGGGTGCCAGAATTAATATGTAAAAATCAACTGTGTTTTCTTATACTAACTATGAACATTCAGTAATTGGATTGTTTTAAAATGTCATTTATAATAATATTGAAAAGTATGAAATATATAGGAATTAATCTGAAAAATATTTGCAAGACCTGTCTCCTAAAAACCATGAAATTTTGCTGGGGTAAATTTAAAAGGACCTAAGATACTGGAAAATATGACTTGATCATGAATTAAAATGAATAGTATTGCTTAAATGCCAGTTCTCCCTGACTTGATTCAGAACAATCCTAACCAGACTCTCACCAGGCTTTGTTTGTTTTGCAGAATTTTATAAGCTAATGTAAAATTTATTACAGCAATGTAGAAGATCTATAATAGCCCAAACACCTTTGAAAAAAGACCAAACTGAAATACAAGGAGTGCTTGTGTGTGTGTGTGTGTGTGTGTGTGCATAACTGATATTTTTTTAAGATTTTATTTATTTATTTGACACAGAGATCACAAGTAGGCAGAGAGGCAGGCAGAGAAAGAGAGGGAAGCAGGCTCCCTCCCGAGCAGAGATCCCTTTGCGGGCCTCGATCCCAGGACCCTAAGATCATGACCTGAGATGAAGGCAAAAGTTTAACCCTCTGAGCCACCCAGGCACTGGCATAACTAATTTTTTTAACAAAGTATAAAAACAATTTAATTGAGAATGGTCGTTTCAACAAATAGTGCTATACCATTGATATGGAAAATGAAATTTCCTTTCTCATTGCATCTTAAACAAAAATTAACTCAAAATAGATCATATGGTATGCCAGAGAACAAATTGTAAAACGTAAAACTACAAAACTTACATAAAAACTTGTGATTAAGCAAATATTTCTTTTTTGTTGTTATAGGATTTTATTTATTTATTTGAGAATGAGAGAGCATGGGCAGGGGAGGGGAGAAGGAGAACCAGTCTTCCTATTGAGCAGGGAGCATTCATGGGGCTTGATGCCAGGACTCTGGGGTCATGACCAGGTCCCATGGCAGACACTTAACTGACTGAGCCACCCAGATGCCCGTAAGCAAAGATTTCTTTCTTTTTTTTTTTAATTTTTTTAAAAGATTTTATTTATTTGACAGAGAGAAACACAGCCAGAGAGGGAACACAAGCAGGGGGAGTGAGAGAGGGAGAAGCAGGCTTCCTGCCGAGCAGGGAGCCCGATGTGGGACTCGATCCTGGGTCTCCGGGATCACAATCTGAGCCGAAGGCAGTCGCTTAACCAACTGAGCCACCCAGGCGCCCCAGCAAAGATTTCTTGACTATGGTACTAAAACCATGATTCATAAGATGAAAAAAAATGATTGAAAAATTAAACTTTATCCAAATTAAAAATGTCTGTTCTTCAAAAGACATTGCCATGGAATAGAAGAAAATACTTGTGAAGCATTTATGTGATAAAGGACTTATATCCAGAATATAAAAAAAGAACTTCCACAACTTAATAATGATGAAAGAACCAATTTAAAATTGGCGAAAATTTAAGCACACTTCACTAAATGTGATAATTCTAGAGATTTGTTGCACAACATTGTGCCTGCACTTAACAAAACTGGCTTGTCTACTTACAAATGTTAAGAGGGTAATTTCAGGTGAGGTCTTCTTACCGCAATAAAAATAAATAAAATGAGAATACATAGTAGCAAATGAAAAGATAGCCCAGACCTTTAGTCATTAGGGGAATGCAAAACTGAAACTACAACGAGATACTCCCTATTAGAATGGCAAAAATCTAAAAGACTGATCATATCAAAGGTTGCTGGAAATATGGAGGAACTGGAATTGTCATACTCTCCTAATAAGAATATAAAGTGGTGCAAGCTCTTGGAAAATCAGTGGGACAATTTCTTAAAAAGTTAAATATGTAGGGTGCCTGGGTGGCTCAGTGGGTTAAAGCCTCTGCCTTCAGCTCAGGTCATGATCTCAGGGTCCTGGGATGGAGGCCAGTGTCGGGCTCTCTGCTCAGTGGGGAGCCTGCTTCCTCCTCTCTCTCTGCCTGCCTCTCTGCCTACTTGTGATCTCTCTCTCTGTCAAATAAATAAATAAATAAATAAATAAATAAAAAATATATATTTTTAAAAAAGTTAAATATGTAGCTTCTGCCTGATGTAGACATTTTACTCCTGGATATTTACAGAGAAGAAATGAAAACTGATGACTGGCCCGTGAATGTTCATAAAAACTTTGTCTAGTCACAAACTGGAAACAGATCAGATGTCCAGACCTAGGTGAATGAGTAATTAAATTGTACTATAGCCATACAGTGAAAAGCTACTCAATATGAAAAAGGAATGAACTACTGATTCACACAACTACGAGTGGACCTCAAAAAAAATACGCTGATTTAAAGAAGTCAAACGACAAAGAATGCATGCTGTTTGATTCCATTCACATGAAATGCTAAAACATGCAAACCGATCTGCTCCATGAGAAGTAAACCAGTGGTTGCCTGGGGCTAGGGACCAGTGAGGGGAACGGAAGTATGCAGAAAGTTCAAGGATAGTGAAAATGTTCTAAATTATCCCTCTGGGAAACTGGGAGGGAAATCACAAAGGATAGAGCTGCCTACACAATGTATCCCTTTTCATAATGTTCACTTTAAGTCATTGTCCAGGTGTTTATTTAGTGTCTACTGTTCTCCAGAAACTGTCATCCTTGTGAAACATGGTCTCAGTCAAAACATTTTCTCTGTCTTCATGGAGCTCTAGCAGGGAACACGGAGACTGAACGAGTAGCTACACAGATGCTTGGCTAAAAACGGGAAGAAAAAAACCCAGTGGGTCTCTATAATGGTGCCCGATTTAGTCTAGGACAGATCCCTGGCCAAGGAGTGATGTGTAAGTGAAATTTAAACAGGAGAATTGCCGCACCTCTCCATCAGATGGGACTGTGTGTGGGATGCCTTGTGGTGAGAAAAAGGATGCACTCTGAAGAACTTTTTGGAGAGTGGAGTCGGAGAGAAACAAAGGGGATGCTAGAGAATCAGCTGGAGCCACAATACATGGGGCTTTACAAGCTGTGTTAGGGATTCAGGTTTGTATCCGAAAGATGATGGAAAGGGTGTTGGACTTTAAAGTGGTATAATTAGGGGCACCTGGGTGGCCCAGGTCATGATCCCAGAGACCTGGGATCGAGTCCTGCATTGAGGTCTCTGCTCAGTGGGGAGTCTCTTCTCCCTCTGCCTCTGCTGCTCCCCTTGCTTGTGCTCTCTCTGTGTGTCAAATAAATAAATAAAATCTTTAAAAATAGTGACATAATTAGATCAGCTACAGAGGGAGAGAGCTGAGCCCCCAGCATTGCCACAGTTCTAGAATTCTGATTTTAAATGCTGCGTTGGGTCAGGGTCTGCCTGGCTTCAGATTGTGTGTCTTAGAGACATTTTCTAGGTGGTGATGGTTTGTGTGTGTGCCTACATTTTCAGAGATGCATCCCTATGGGTCTGTTTTCCCTTGTGTGTTTCCCATCCAGTAATGAACCTTGGCTTGAAGCTTTTTATGGCCCCTTTCATGTCATGTTCCTGTCAGGGAGATAACACATGATATGTGCTGACTGTAATATAATGTCCTGTATTATTGATCCTTGAAATACTTTGTCCCAGCATCAGCTGATAATAATGAGTACCTGATATACTAGGAAAGCCTGTCCATCCTCTGTTTATACCCTTTGACTTAAACTCAGATAATGTCTGAAAAACTCAAATGGATGTCACCACCTCATAATCCCGACTGACCTTTGCTCTTTCCTCAAGCTTTGGAGGAAGCTGAAAAAGCATCCTGTCCACAAACAGGACACTCCATCCTTTAGTCAATTACATCCACATTAAAGCTGACATGTCGGAATGGACGCTCCCTACCAGCCCTTCCCTGCTTGCCCTCCTCTCTCTCCCTCTTCCCCACTCCCAGCCCCTTCCACAGCATCTCATTTATAATTAGGAGGACATGAGAAGGTAAATAAAAAACAACCTAAAATTTTAACACATTGTTGTCATTTGATGTCAATAACGTCCTAAAATCGCTGAGTGCGTGATTACCAAATTGGTGAGTGACTTTTCAGTGTTTGCTGGCCATCGCTGTTTGCAGTTCAGCCTCCCGCAGAATGATTCTCCATGGTATGATCTGAAATAGCAAACATTTACTTGGATAGTCATTATTGAATTCTGAAAGTCTACGTATGTTCTCATGCATATTTAAATATTTCCAAATATGGCATTACATATTACTTTTTAAGAGATAGTCTATAATAAATATTATCTGAGATTAGGTTGGATGAGTAATTATGACATTAGATGATACAACTCATCAAGTATATTTTAACTATTGAATCAAACACACCCAATTTGAAGGAAATCACATAAAAATTTATCCAGTGTGATGAGATTAGGAAATGTAGTTCATAAGAACATTCTGATTATATTTAGAAAAATCCATTTTCTCACACACAAGAAAAATCCATATTCTCATACTCTAAAGGCTTTGGTTGTTTCAAATTAGAATATTTCTCATGAGCCCAGCTTTACCCCCCATAAGAATATGTATGAGATGAGAAAAGACAGGAAGACCTACAGGATTAGGGAGACTTCCTCCAAATCAATATTTATAACTTTCTGGACTGACGGGGGAAACCTGATAACTTAGCTAAGGGTGCTATCATGAGATCTGGTATGGGTGAAGAGTAGGCTTTTCTTTGAAAAAAAAGATTTTAGAAAAAGATGTGTCTGGAAACCAAAGAGAGGATTGTACCACCCGTCATGTGTCTTTCCACTGCATATTCAAAAACAGGAAATGCACTCCAGATAAATTGTAGACCCACTGAACACACTGAGAAATAGAGTCAGGCCAGAGCCTTTGTATCAGCCAACCCTCAGAAGTCCCCACCTTGACTGATAGATTTCCTCAGGTTTAATGCCAACTCCTCAGAGTCTAGTAACCCCAAACATCCCTGTTTCCCGTTCTGAAAGACTCAGTGATTCAGGCTAATGGCTCCAAGTCCTTTTGAGAAGGAAAGGGAAAGAAGCACTGATAGTACACTCTTGTGACAGCTTAGCAGGTGCTTCCTCCAAAGGACCTGCCTTGGTCCCATCCTACAGAGGATGTCTGCAGAGCTTTCCGATGACGGCAGCACTCCCCTCACCAAATGTTGCTCCATAATTTTGTGAAGAGTTTCGACTAAGCCTTCCCAGATGGGTGAGTCAGTCACACATTAGAAATCCACTCCAACATTCCTGTTTCCTTAAGCCATTAGATGTTTTCCTCTACATGACAGCAAAGAAATTGCACATTTCACTTTCATTTAATGTAGACCAATATGACGTTCAGGTTTCAGTTGACAGTGTGAGCAAACTGTGAGGGCCTTTGCCAGTTGCTCAAGCTAATGTGGGGAATCCAGAATCCCTCATAAGTGCACCCATATTGATACATTTGGCCACTTCAGACTTCTTTTCCTTTCACCCTGGACAAATACAGTCATAGCCCATTGAATAACACACATATTCTTGCTGATATAAACCACATTTTGCGATTTTTTCAGTGTATAAGTTGACTCCTCCCAGGTCAGACATGGCACTCAATTCTCTGTGTTAGGTTGGATTTGACCATAGTGTTTATGTGGAGGCCTTGAGTGGTCACAACTGTGGACCCTTTGCAATGTAAGGTCATTACAGAATCCTCATGCTGGGAGAATGGACTTCCTCAGATGCGGAAGGAGGAGCACTATCTACTGCTAAGGAAGGGTTAAAGGAATTTACAGAGATGACTCATTTGAATCCACCTTCACTCATCTCCATTCCAATTCTTAGGAACCATTCTTTCCCGACCAGTGCCCTAACATTCACGTAAGTGATTTGGTAAGGATGAGAAATCAGCTGGAATCATAACTTGGAGTTAAAAGAGATTCTCTTATGCTAATCATAAAATTGCCTGTCCCAGATTCTTTTACACTGCCTGGAGTTGTTCCTTCTTCTAGTCCTTCTCCAACCCCCCAAAAAGTAGCTAGCTTAGTCTTTCAAAATGGCCCCTTTGTTTTCCAAAGTGTTCTCTTTGAGAGGCACATTATTTCAGGCAACATTTGGGGGCTTAGGCCTTAAAAAAGGGTGTCCTTATTATGGACATTGTAGTAGGCTTCAGTAGATCATTAAAACAGTGAAGTAAATGCTAGTGCTCTCTCTTCAGAAGTTACCTATCTCTGTTTTCATTCCATTCCTTTGTGAGAGGAAAAAAAAATAAGTCAATGTATTCCTTATTCTTGCTGAAAAAATAGAGAAGAGTGGCATTGTGTCTGTAAACTAGATTTCCTAATGGGGGTCATTGCCATCAACAGAGCATTGCCTTGCAAACAAACCTACTTTAGAAGGTCACAGTTCATACCTCCTGATTCCCATCAATGCCACTTTTATGGAAATTACTAAAGAAAGTGTAACATGTAGTCTACTGTCTCCAGATAGTTTTATACTATCAACCAGGTTTCTGGCCAAAAGTTGGAACCAGTATTCTTTCTTAACTATTTTTTTAAAAAATTAAAAATAAAATGACTTACACATAAAATATAGAGCTAGCTTATTAAAAATAAACTATAGGCAACTCTGAGGTAAGAGTGGCATTTAGGCAAATAGGTTTGAGGGATGAAATATAAAAATGGTCACAGAGCCCCCAGGTCTGAATGTAGGCAGGCCCATCAGGTGGCCCACCTCAGAATATCCATAGGCCCTAACTATCGAATAGACTACTGGTAAGCAGGCACAGTGACACTGTCTCCCCCCTCCCCAGTCAGGTCAGCCCACATTTAGGGACCCCATCAATTTGAGAGTGTACGCCATTTAGTGGCCCTACACGGAGAGACTGTGAACCCCCACATTTGGGGGGACCCACTGCAGGAGGCTTTGCCATTCCAGGACTCTCCCCTGGATACTCTGGGAATTTCTCAGGACCTTCCCTCTGAAGACCCACCTTAGCTCTCCTTGGGGAACTGATGACCTCCTGCCGAGGTGACTTCTCTGCAAGGATCTGACTCCCTAAGGGGAACCAGCTCCACTGTCCTTCCCTGGAAAGGGTGAGGGATTTCCCCTTTTGCTCTTCAGAGGTAACTTCCCTCCCTCTCCTTCCTCTTTTTGGTCCTTCAGCAGTCTAACCCTAGTACTCCTCAGACAACTGAGAGCCTCTGGCCAGGTTGGCTCCCTGGTGTGGTCTGAACGTCTGAGGATAACAGGTTGGATGGCTGCACTTGTGGAAGAATGACCCCTTTCTTCTGGTTCCTTGCTCTGCCCCCAAGGTCTGTTCCCAGAGTTCAGTGCATTTAGCAGCTTGCCTAGGGAAAACCACATACATTAGGGACTCAGCTGGGCCCACTTCTTGATGCTGCCTGACTCTCAGCAGCCTGGCTTCTTTGGGCCTCCACCCCTTGTCCTCTCTTCCTTTGGGTCCAGCAGACATCTTGATCTGCAGGCAAATGCCATCCTGAGTGGTGAGTCTTCCTCCTCCTTTTACCCACCCAGTCTGGCGAGACCGGTGTCAGGTTTCCCTTTTTGCCAGGGGAATGACCCCACAGGAAGTGCCATGCCATTTCCCTCGACCCTCTTGGTGGGACGCCCCAGAAGAGTTGCCCATATTTGCCTCAACTCCTCTTCATGGGGGGATGCCACCAGAAGAGTCTGGCTCCTGGTAGAGGTGTGGTCCTTTTTCAGACCAGTGGAATGACCATGAGTCAGAACTCTATTCCCTTTGGAGGAAGGTCCCTTTGAGAATCGCAGCCAGTCTTTCCCACCCCCTTTCTTCCTTGGACTCACCCTTCAGCTGTGTTCTTAAATGCTAGAAAAAATTTGACCCCCAATGCCTAATGTTTCTGGCCTCAGTACAAACTCCCAGATCAAGAGTCATGGCCCTGCCATGGAACTCTCTCCTCTAATACTGTTGTGCAGCTTGACCTCCTTTACTAGAACTCTTCCAAATGTTCAGAAGTTCCATATGTGTCTTATTCAATTTCATGGCTCTAAATTAGGACCCCAACCTAAAAGTATCTTGCAGAAGGTGTTTGGCCAATAACCAGCCACCTCCCAACTTACTGGATGTCTATTCTCTAACTGTTCCCACTCCTAAAAGATAAGAGGGCTTCTCCCTCATTCATTCTGAGCTGATGAGGTTTAGAACCAGGAACCCTTTTCCCTAGCCTCCTAGTGGCACCTCGCCCCTTCTGCCTCCCCTCCTCCCGTCTCTCCACCACGTTGCATGTGGCCTGCACACACTGCTCACTTCGGAGTGCCCCACTGGTGCCTCAGCTAAGAATTGACAATGGGGAACAGATTGATTGACTTTGAAATAGACCCAGGTAGAACACAATTTGGTATTTAAACTAATTTAAACTTCTCTCTACCAAGGTTTACTAAAGGTCAGATAAGTTCATGATCTCTTTGTTGCAATTATTCAGCAAGAGACGACCTACAATGATAGTTAATTTTGCTGTCTCAATGTTTTCCCTGAGCAATTGCTAAGATTGCTTTCAAGGTCCTTGGTAACCTGAAACTAAAGTGTTGCTTGGATGATAGATTGGATTGGATTCATTGGACATCTAGGTGTTTTCCAAATAGGATGGAATTCTAAAGCATTGGTTACGAAACATACGGTGTATGTTTTTGACTTTTTATTGCAAAGAAACCAAGGATATTTGGGTCCGTTGGAAAACATGCTTTGTGCTTCATTATTTAGAAGTTTGCTGTCTAAAGAGTCCCGCTGTAACAGTGCATAATTGGTTACTACTTAGTTTTCATGGGAGATGGAGGTTTTTAAGAGTTGAAATTCTACTAAATGTAAGACTGATGGAAATAAGGGAAGCAACTCTGTAAGAAAGGTATAAGAAATGAGAATACATTTTTGTTGAAAGAGAAGGGAAGTTGTGGAAGATTTGTGAAGGGAAGTCTTTTGAAAGGAATTCTATGTGTGGTCAGGATAGAGTAAAGTTGAAATGAGTGGATTTTTAAAGTTCACTGGGATAATACTGAAAGTCTACATTCTCTCAGTTAAAAAGAGCATTTTCTTGAATGGCTGGTCTGCTCCTTAAGAAAATGTAAACAAACTTGTTTTCTCTTTTCTTTGCCCAGAAAGCCAGTTTTACTGTGTTACCTTTATTATGTCTTTGATGATCTATAACCCTATTTACGGATGTGCTTTAAAATTTTCTAAGGTTTTAACAAACTTTCCCAAAATTTAAATTGTAAACAAAGTCTTTTTGACTAATTAATCTTCTTCATTTGGTGTGTTACCTACTGGTATAAGGTCACCACTGTATATTCTAAGTATTGAAAAGTTATGTGTCATACATTATATATCACAAAGAAATAACAATTTCCTTATCACTTGCATCATAATGAACTCTCCTATTTGATCAGTAACAATGTCCATTTTTGCATTTTTTTTGTCATTTACAATTGTTCTTATTCTCTTGCAAAATGTATTTCATCTTCAAGGGGATTCATAAAGAATACTTTTAGGACAAATACAGGCATCTGATATATTTAAGATCAGAAAAATAAAATGGGTAAAAATTTCCAAGACTAACTAAAAAACTGCCTTCAAACTGAATAAGAATTAGTAACATAGTATTAAATAAATTAAGAAAGACGATTGTAGTTTTTGTAACTTTTACATGAAACATTGCTGGTTCTCTAATGTTTGTTCTTCCAGATTAGGGAAACTTTATCCTAAGATATCTATGACTTACAACAATATGATAAAATATTTATTTGTGAACAAATTCAAGCATTTAACTTTTCTCTCTACCTGCGCCCTCTGAAATTCAAAGTTTCAGTGAGTATTTTTCTTCCATGGCAATCATAATCATTTGTGTAAGTTCAATGAGAATCTGTTCTTTTCGTAACAGGACACCATCGGAAACACTGGTTATTTTGCTAAGGTTTTGACTGGAATGTCATATTTGAGAGAGACATGAGTAGACTCAGATATGACCAAACAGCTTTAAGGAACTTAGGCTGACTTTATGAACAGAGCCCTAAAGCCCCTTGGAATTGTTGGCCTGATACCTTGCTTACAGAGTTCTGAGCAGCCTTGCCAGGTAAGTGAAGAATGTCACTTCCTGGTGAGTGCAGGAACCTCAGGATACGGGGCTTCAAGAAGAGGAATTCACTCAAATCTATCTGCACTGCAGACCTGTCTAATGATAAGTACTTGGCTTGGCTTCTGGTCTTGAGAGGCTACCAAAAGTTCAATCGAGAGCCCTTACAAAAAGTTTAGCAAAGCAGACTTTGCAAGATCTATATGGCTGATCACTATTTTTGCTGAGATTATATAAATAAATAGGCCATATTTGTTAAAAATTGAACTTGTTTTGCAAACAAACTAGTCTTGATTAGGTTATCTCTGGAAATAGAGGTGATTTGTAGAGAAAAATTATTTTTCAATAACCCACCTTTACGGGTGTTAAATTCTACTTCTGATTGTCTTTGAGTCTTGTTTGCCTAAGCTAGACAACTTGAGGTAAACTGTAGAGAAACTGCCACAACAGCTCATGTATAGAGCATCTTTATGCTGGGTGTTTTGTGGGGATAATAACAGGATGCCACAGACATATGATTTTTTGAATAGGTAGAAAATGGGATTGATTCCCCAATAATTCTATAACTCAACTATCACCCTGACCAATTCTGTGTGGCTGGAATGATGGAATCATTCCTTAGAAGCCAGCGTGTACCCCCATCTGTGGAGTTGACTATGGACTTGTAGAAATAGTGGATGGCCCCAATTTCCCTATGATTGGCTTAGGTGATGCCCTTGGGAATGCCTTTATCCCAAGACCAGTCTTCTCTCTCTTGCCAATGATTCCTTGTAATTAGGTTATTGTTAAGGCTAGACTTCAAACAGAGGACTTCTTGATGGTTTTATCCCTTATCCATATATATATATATATTTATCCTCGAAGTCACCTCTACTGATACAAAATTGCAAGGAGAGACTTTATCCAAGCATACAGCAGCCACCTTTAACTAAATTTGACGTGCAGTCACACACAAATTCAAAAGATGGCCCTCCAAAACCGAATGGCCCTTGATATCCTGACAGCAGCTCAAGGAGAAACCTATGCCTTATTAAAACAGAGTGTTCTGTATATACTCCCCATTACCACAAAAATGTGACAGAGTTGCTAGAAGACCTGAATACTGAAATTCATGCTATAACCAATCCCTCTCTTTCCTCTAATGATCGGTTGAATTCCTGGACTGGAGGAAGATTTTTGTCAACTATCAAAGGATATCCCTAGGGCAAACTTTCTCTGCCATTAATGACCACCAAAACTAGTACAGTCCCAAATCTGACCCCCTTTTCCCTTTTTCTTAGGTAACATATGTCCAAAACTTACATTCAGGGATCAGGTATACCTTAATACACTTTGCAGAACAAAAAGCCTCTCTATCCTGGCAGGACCAGGCCCTACGGTATTCTCTTGACCACTCCAACAGCAGTAAAACTTAACGGCTTCTCCCATAGGACGAGCTTTCTAAAGTCAAGACCACTCTGGTCCCAGATGAGGAGCCCTTCACCAAGTAGAGCTATGGGCAGTTTGGAGATCTATGCCTGTTATTCAGACAAGACTCGATGATATACACCCCGAGGCCTAGAGGCTTATGGATCTGACCCATTGCCCATCCCTACTCTCTCACATTGAATCATTCCATGACATTATCTTAGAAATCCTCCCTCAATACTTTCTCCCCAAATTCTAATGATTTCTCCTTCCCAATTTCAAGACTTAATTCTTGACCTTTTCCTTCAGGGTAACCTTTCCAAATTTACTTGGTCAGAAGTCATAACTTACTGGAGCTGTGTGCCTCTCCCCCTTAATGTCCTGCTCCTACAATATAACCCTCACCCCTTTTGGGGCTAAGCTTTGTCTTTCTCATCAGAACCTTCCTTTGATATCCTCCTTCTGGGACCGTGCAACACAGGGATGTTTTTCCTGAAAAGAAACTTGTTCAGGGATCTCCTGGCTTCTTCCCTTCTTAGGACCCCTGGCCACAATACTCCTACTCCTAATTATGGGTTCCCCTCTCTTTAATCTCTTTGTTAAGTCTGTCTCTTCTAGAAACCAACAATTCCATATATGAATGATGGTTTGAGCAGGGATTCCAGCCCATAAGGTCCCCTTCCCCAAATCCCATGAACCTGACCATCAAGGAATTTCACTCAAATCACCTATCAGCATATTAATATAATACCACTGTCTGATCTATGACTGCCCAGAACCTCTGATGGACTGACAAGTTCAGGTGGGGATATTTCTCTATGCCCCTCATTCAATAGAATGAAGCTGCTGAAGATGAGCCCTCTGCCTAAATGCCAAAGATTTGTCCCTGTTGATCTGTTGGGTGGCGGGGCTGGAGAAACACAGAGGCTGCTTTCAGGCCACAGGCTTGAGCAATGGAAATTTGACCAAAGCCCAACGGCCACAGTGACCCCCAGGCTGAATACTGGCAGGTGCATCAGATGGCCCACCTCAGAATATCCACAGGCCCTACCTTACTGTCACGGGCTACTTACAACCAGGCACAGTTACCAGAAAAGGGGGAATTCTCTATGCCCCTGTACCTCTTCATCTTCCCTCTTTAAAGACAACCTCTCCTCTGCTGTCCTGCCCAATGTTCCCTTGGGGTGTGTGCGATAAACTTCCAGCTCCTTGTTCTGCCTTAGGTGAATACTTTCACCACCCACACCACTGGCTTTTTTACTCCATCATTGCCCCACATTTCGGTACCACCATCTGATCAAGAGGCACCCTCTTTGGGCACTACAAAATCTAGAATATAATTTATGGAAGTATTATTGGAATATTCTCTTGAATTCTAAAGGAACAGTTTTTAAGATCTCATGATCTAGGATAGGATAGTTCAGGCAATATGTATGTAATTTAGTCTTGGAGATAAAATCATGAAACATCTATGATAAATTCATAAATAAAGAGTGGCTAGATAAGATGTTGGAAATAAATAAGTAAACCAAAAGAAAAAATACCTACCAGTTAATTTTTCAGTGTCACTTACTAGACCTTCATTATCTTTTAAAGTACCTCATAAAAAATAGTTTAAATGAGCCTGGAATTTTCATTTTTTTCCAGTGTGTTTTCCAGGTTTCATTAGCATTCAGTACAGTCCTTAAATATTTGAGAGGTTTGGTTATGGGGAATATGTTATCTTTCCAAATCCAAGTACATAAAATGGTCTTTAAACACATTTAAATAAAATCTAAATACTTTAAAAATTGCAACCCAAAGTGTATGTTTTTAAGAGCTGTGAGTAATTTAAGAGGCTCAGAGGCTTTGTCTTGAACAGATGCGTGAGAACAATCTGAAAGGGAGCACATCTAACGGGGAAACAGCGGATGATGAAATTATGTATGTATTTATAGTACTTACATTGTTCATGAGCTCTTTATATAACTACCTTTTCACTTTGGGATTTTTCCCATGGTGTGTGTTGTGATCTTATCTGTTTGCTTTTCTTTTCTTTGGGGACAATGGGTTATTTAGTATCTGCTTTACAAATGTGTTTAGGGGTGTGCATTTTAACAGCCTTTTCTAGTTGCATTATTTGCCTGATTTCCTCTCTGTGACATCTCTCCCTTATAAAGCAAACAAAGAAAATAATTTGGGGTTTGTGGAAAAGAGAGAGAATATTGTGATATGAATGAGTATGTAACAAACCAGGAGAAGTTTTAAATCTCCAAAATGGGTTTTGCCAGAAATCCTTGCTTGTTTTATGTTTTGTTTTGTTTTTTGGATTTGTCATGGAATTAATAATATTAAGTATTACTAATAAGAACTATAATTTATCGTAAGCCTTTACTTTAGTGCTTCCTATGCATTTACATATATGCATTATTGTATTCAATGCTCACAGTGATATAGAAGGCAGGTGTTATTGTTTTCTTTCCAGGGGCCTGAATAGTTCCTCCATATATGTAGTCAGCACATAAAAGAATGGAGAAGGTAGCTCCATGCTGTAGGACTGAAAACCCCATGCAATTTATGACTCTCAGACTACACAAACAATAGGTATAAGAATTAGTCCATATTTTGCATCAGCTTGAGGTAGAGAAGAGGAAACATAATGAAAGTAGTAACAGAAGCAGTAACAGCAGAATAACTCTAATGATTGCCATTTAGGACCACTGAAGAGCCAGGAATCAATCCAGGGACTTCACATAAAATATATTTATTTACCTAATGACTCTGAGGAATGGTATTTTTATTCCCATTCTGAGATCACAGAGTTAAAATCAGGAAAATTAGGTATCTCATTCAAAGCTACGTAAGTAGCACATCATAGGTGCAGGAGTCCAATGGGGATGTGGGCCCCAAATTCTATACTTAATCTATTGCCCCATAGTAAGCTGCATTTCTTCTCTACCTGTGCTTTCGTCTCAGAAAAATCTGCCTGCTGGAATAGTGTTTTTGTCTTTTTTTTTTTTAATCCTAGTGTAATGTGACATTTATAAAGCACAATGATTAGAGATATCATTGTATTTACAGACCTATTCACTCCGTTCATTTCAGTTTAAAGGATAAAGAAAAAAAAAAAAACCCAAAACACAGCACTTTCTGAATATAGTGGAGCAGGACTGGCCGCAGGTGTAGAAATCTTCCACTTAAGCCAAAAATCTCTTAGCAAATGATAATACTCTCGTTGGAAAAGGATACAAAGTATATTAGGTCACCAAAATTTTGAGATTTCTCATAATACTAACAGAAAATAGAACAAAAGAAATGTAAAGTTGTCACTAAAAGCTTCACCTGAAAGCAGGATTTAATTGTATGAATAATAGCAGGTACGCTAAATTATTTGGTAGCGACCTAGAAATACTGGAGCTACCAAGACCCAGGATCAGACCATTTTTCTAAAGCTTTCCCAAAGATCTGAAGGAAGATAATTCTTCAGTTAGGATTTTAAATGTTTGGGTTAAAATTCAACTTGGATCTGTGAAAGCTTTCCATTTTGGATTAAAGAAAAAGATATTTATCTGAATGTTTATGTGCACACTGTATCAGTCTTCTTGGGCTACCATAACAAAATATCCCAGACTGGGTGTCTCAAATAAGACTGTTCTGGAGGCTGAGAAGTCTACGATCAAGGTGCCATCGAGGTACATTTCATTCTGAGGCCTTCTCTTGGCTCATAGATGGCTGCTAGCTTCCTGGGCGCTCAGACAACCTGTTCTTTTTCTGCCTCTTCTTTCTCTGGTGCCTTACAAAGACAGGAGGGCCCTATCCTTGTGACAACATCTAACCTGTGTTGCCTCTCAAAGGCACCAATGCTAAATGCTATTATCATATTGGGAGTTAGGTCTTCAACATATGCATTTGGCAGGGGAGGGCACAAATATTCAGTTCCTCATATCCTTCCCCTGGCCTTTCCAAAATGCATATCTTCACATGTAAAATACATTTTATGGCAGCAACCCCCAAAGTCTTAATTCATTCCTATATTAATCTCATGTCCAAAGTCCAAAATCTCATCTAAATATCATCTGAAATCAGATATGGAAGAGCCTCAAGGTATAATTCATCTTGAGACAAAATTACTTTTCAGCTGTGAATATGTGAAACCAGACAACTTATTCATTTCCAAAATAAAAAGGATAAGTGTAAGACAGATATTCCCACTTCAAAAGGAAGAAATAGGAAAGAAGAGGTGGTGGGTCCCATCCGAGTCCAAAATGGAGCCAGGCAAATTCTATTAGGTTTTAAGCCTCAAGAGTAATCCCCTTTGGTTTCATGCTGTCTATTGGGGCAGCAGCAGCATCCTCGGGCTCCCTTGGGCTCTTCTCAGACCACACGGCTCTCTTCCATGGCCCTACCATGTGGCTCTCTGTGAGGCCTCGGCTAATGGGCCTGAAACCGAAGTAGGCTTGCCACCTGTGCTCTGGACTCTGGGCCTGTGATGAGGGTGGTAATCCTGATGATTGCTGAATCATCTTTGGGATCTTTCTTCCCTTCCTGAAAGCTAGCTCACATCTCCAGCTGAATAGCTCCACAGTCCCATCTTGCAAAATCTAATAAAACTGGAAACCTGCCTGCCTTCTGGCCCATCTTTTCTATCCCTCCTTTAGTTCAAATTGGCTTTGTCTCTGCTGGTATTATTCCACCTCTGTTCAGGCTTATTAATGACTCACAACCATGAGTTCTTTATCAAATCATTTTCAACCACACACTTAGTGTTCCCTTCAGAACAAGTGTTCTCATTGTTTTGCCATATGGACAGATAGAATTTTCCCAGTCATCAAGTTCTGGTTCCTTTTTGCTTAACAATTCATTCACTCATTCATTAATTCATTAATTCATTCATTTATATTTATTTGAGAGCGAGAGTATGAGTAGGAGGGGGAGAGGGAGAGAGACTCTAAAGCAGACTCCAAGTTGAGCATGGACCCCCATTTAGGGCTTCATCTCAGGACCCAGAGACCATGACCTGAGCCAAAACCAGGGTTCAGATGCCCAAGGGCTGTGCTACCCAGGTGTCCCACTTAACAATTCTTTCTTCAACTTCTCTCTCTCTCTCTGCATATTTTATTATAAATGGTCAGGAGGAACGAAACCACATTTTCCATCCTTTTTCTAGAAATCTGAGCTAGATATCCCATTCCATGAGCAGCAAGTTCCCCTTCCGACTAGCACATAGTTCAGCCAAGTTCTTGGCTACTTTGGAACAAGAATCATCTTTCCTCCAGTTTCTGATAACATGTTCCTTATTTCCATCTGAGAGCTCTCCAGAATCACCCATTGACATCCCATCCCTATTTCTAACTTCTTCCAGGCTCCGCCCATTACCCAGTTGCAGGGCTACCCCCACGTGTTTGGCCCTTCATTACAGCATCACCCTGCTTCTCAAGACCAAAATTTTAGTCACCTCAGAATGCCAAAAACAAAGTGCCACAGACTTGGTAGCTTATAAATCATAGATTTATTTCTCATGGTTCTGAAGGCCAGAAGTCTACGATCAGGTGCCAGCATGGTTGGGTTCTCCTTCTTCAAAGGGCCACCTGCTCACTGTGTTTTATATGGTGGAAAGACAGCAGGCAAGCTCTCTACTGCCTGTAATTATAAGGGCACTAATCACCTCATGGAGACCCCACCCTATAACCACATGTAAACCTAATTACCTCCCAAAGGCCCCATCTCCAAATTCCACCACATTGGAGGTTAGGGGCCACCATATGCATTTTGGGGCAGCACAAGCATCCAACCCATAATATATACATACATATCTGTATGTGTACATGTAGATAGATAACTTAAATATATTCTAACTACATATTCTGCTAGCTATATATCCAGAAAGGCCATTAGTAGAATCAGGTATAAAAATAGAAGTGATGACATCCCCTTTCACTGTCTATGTGTATATTACACATAAGCTGTTTTTGAAACAGCTGGCAGAAGTGTTACCTTTTCTTTTTGGTGTGATACTGAGTGTGCTGAGACCAGTCATTTGTTTCTAATCAGCATCACAGATAGGCTGTCAGTAATAGCACCCAAAATCGAGGCTCCTGTGCCTCCTTAGAGAAAACTAAGAACACGCAGTGTTATCTTAAACTTTAAGTTAAAATCCAGTGGTCACTGTCTATAAACCCCTCCTTTTTTCTTTAAGGGCATTAATAGTAATTTCTGTCTAATTTCTATCTAATTTTTAAGGGTATTAATAGTAATTTCTATCTAATTGCAAATTTATGATACTATTTATAATATCTCTATTATATTAGTACTAATGCTATTTATAATAATATTTATAATATAATATATAATGTACTATTTATAATTTAATAATATACTATAATATATCATATTATAGCATGTTTCTGTGGAAATGGATATGGGAAAATGCCTGTCTCTTAAACTATGTCTGCTCTAGTGTTATTTACATTAGTAAAAGAGTTGAGGTAGCAAATGGCAGGGAATGTTTCAGTAAACCATGATATAGTGACATATCCAATGTTATGGAGTCATTAAAATGATTATTTTATTTAAACAAATGAGAGAATAGAAATAGAAAATAAATCAGAATTTCATTGCGAAAAAATGGTAGGACAAAAACAAGGAACTAATTTCTCTCTCCCCAAAAAATCTCTGTGAAATCCCATAATAACTTGTGTTTAAGAAAGTAAAATCGTAAGTGCACTGGAAAACAAGGAGGAAAAAATTCTGAGGAATTCCTAAGAGCTAGAAACAAAGTAAGATCAGAATCAGAGAAACAAGAGTGTAGAAAATGAAAATCCCAAACTCATGCAGGAAGAGACCACTGTGGCTTAGCTACAATTTCAGGAAAGCCCCAAATTATCTAGAGCAGGGGCAGAAGGGTACCATATTGAAACTGAATGGAGAAATGAGTCTGAAAAAAGCCATTGGCTTATTAAACCTTAAACCATTTGGACTGAGCAGGGGGTAATGTGTTCACATATGACAAAGCATCAGCTATGACTTGGGTACAGAGCTGAGCCAGTACCCAGGACCCTCCAGATTCCAAGGCAGGAGGGAAGAGTGGTACATCCAAGGTAGACTTTTCATCATGATCACCAAATGCAAGCTCTTATAGTCATAACCAACCTCAGCTAAACCTAGCGAAGCAGATCTCACAGAGAAACACAACCAGGAATTTATATTTTAGTTTTTAATTTGCATGTAATGTAAAATTATATATTTATAATATCTAAATTATATATGAGTAAAATTAATATAATTCATATAAAATATATATAATTATAATGCATGTTTAATACACACACACACGCATGTGCGCACGCACACACATTAAGGAGGGTTAGCAAATTGACACCTCCCAAAAAAACAATGCTTTCACTGCAAATTAAATACCTCAAAATAAATTCACCTAATATCCTTTTAAGATATGTGTAAAACATGGAAATTTAAACATGTTTTCCAAATAAAAATCTCAGACAGAATTGCTGAAAAGAGGGGCACCTGGGTGGCTCAGTTGGTTGGTTGACTGCCTTAGGCTCAGGTCATGATCCTGGAGACCCGGGATCGAGCCCTGCATCGGGCTCCCTGCTCAGCGGGAAGCCTGCTTCTCCCTCTCTCACTCCCTCTGCTTGTGTTCCCCCTCTGGCTGTGTTTCTCTCTGTCAAATAAATAAAATCTGAAAGAAAAAAAAAAAAGAATTGCTGAAAAGAAACTGTAATAAAACCAGTCAATGAACTAGAATATCAAAGTACTTTTCCAGAATTCAGTACATTTCCATAAATTAAACATAAAATGCAACAGAAAAATAGAGAGGCACCTAGGATATATCCAGAAAGTCCAGCAACCATTCAGAAAGAGAATATTGTGAAAAGCTAAATGTATATATAGTTATAAATACACTTATATAAGTAAAGGCATAACTGACAGGCTAGAAATATGACTTGGAAAAAAATAGAATCTATAGAATATTATGAATATGTTTTAAAAGCAACAAATGAAGCTCAGAAATAAATAGTAATTAAATGCAAAATCCCAATGGCTGGATTAAATTAGAGATAAACACATATGACAAAAAAATTAGAAAACTGATGAATATAACCCAAAAAGAGTATTGCTTAACATGTCTACAAAAAGAGGGGCTCCTGGGTGGCTCAATTGGTTTAGTTCTTGGCTCTTGATTTCAGCTCAGGTCATGATCTCAGGGTCTTGGGATCGAGCCCTACATCAGGCTCTCCACTCAGTAGGGAGTCTGCTTGTCCCTCTGCCTCTACTCCTCCCCCCACTTGTGCATGCTTCACTCTTTCAAATAAATAAAATCTTTTAAAAAAGAAGTGTAGAAAAAGAGATGGAGAAATAGGAAAAAGGTTAAAACACAAAGTCCAAATTTTAAAAAAATGACTAACCAGCGTTATAGAGAAATTTTAAAAGAGAATAAGACAAAGCAATTAAAAAAAAAAAGCTAAAAATTTGCCTACACTTGTTGAAATTCTCCATTCTTCAAATCTTGAAGTCGGAATCTTGAGTCGGAATCCCGACTAAATCCAGAGGGGAATAAAGGGAGGAAGAGACTGAGGGGGAGGGGTCAAGAGAGAAGAGAAGTCCCAATGTTCATACTTAAACAAGTGCCAGTAAAGGTACAGAGCAACAGTAACAAGTGTGATGGGCACTTACAGAGACTTCATTCATCACCTCTCAAATAACATCGACCTGAGAGGTGACTGCATGGCGGCAAGTAGCAGTTGAATACTATCTTCAGTTTATGCAGGATGAATGCAGAAAATAACTGCTTTGATTGCTACGCCCACCAGAGGTATCTTCCAAATATAAGGGTGAAACAAAGGTCATTTCAAACGAAGTCTGAGATATAGGGGCACCTGCATGACTTGGTTAAGCCTCTGCCTTGGACTCAAGTCTTGATCTCAGGGGGCCTGGGATTAAGTCCCACATCAGGTTCCCTGTTCACTGGGGAGCCTTCTTTTCCCATTCCCTCTTTCCCCCCCCATCCCTCTAGTGTGCTCTCTCCCTCTCTCTCTCTCCTTCTCTCTCTCTCTCTGAAATAAATAACATCTTTAAAAAAAAAGACAGGTATTTACAAGCAGAACAACTTCAGTGTAGGGAATCATGAAAGAAATACTGCAGGCTCAAAAAATATTATTGCAGATGGCAAGTCAAAAAATGCAAAAAGGAATGGTGAGTAATGATGTTGGGAAGTTTGTGGGGAAGTCAAAATAAACATTGACAGTACCAAACAATCAAATGTTAAGGGAAAAAAATAGAATAGGACTAAAATACTAGACCACAATATCACGTAAATTGAGAAAGGGGTCCAGGAGAGCTAAACTTTTCTAAAGTCCTTGAACTCACTGACTGTGAAGTAAAGATGCTTATGAAATTTAGACTATGTTTAATCTGTAAAAAATCATAGCCTCCGATTTCCAAACACATAAAGGAAGGGAAAGGAAACAAGAAGAAAATTAACAGAATCAGTAGGGGAGAGAGCAAGAAAGTTGAGAAAAAGAAGCCCCAGAAAGAATAAGTAAATGAAAATCAGTAAGAAAGAAAAAAAATGTTCATTCTGCCAAGAGAACAGGAAGAACCAAGAAGGAAGAACCAAGAAGAAAGTATCAGGACAAGTAGAAACTGTTTAATGGTAGAAATAAATCAGAAATCACATATATGCAAATTCATTAAATGCTCTAGAGAAAAGACAAAGATTTTCTGAAAGGATTCAAAATAGCTAATCGAAATTTCCAAATACACACTGTGGGATTTGGTTGGCTAACATTTATTTGGAGTTTTTCATTGAAATTTGTGAGTGATATTAAGAGAATTTAATTTTCCTTCTTCATATTCTTTTTACTTGATTTTGATTTTTTGATTTTTTGCCACCATTTTTCTTTTCTTTTCTTTTTTTAAAGATTCTATTTATTTGACAGACAGAAACACAGCCAGAGAGGGAACACAAGCAGGGGGAGCAAGAGAGGAGAAGCAGGCTTCCCACCGAGCAGGGAGCCCGATGTGGGGCTCGATCCCGGGTCTCCAGGATCATGACCTGAGCTGAAGGCAGTCGTCCAACCAACTGAGCCACCCAGGTGCCCTGCCACCATTTTTCTTTTTTGTTCTTGGGTATTTGTATAATGCTGAAATTATCTCTCCTTTGAATATTTGATAGAAGATGCCGAAGCATCATATGGGCCTATAATGTTTTTATTTAGTTTTTTGTTGTTGTGGAGAGATAAATTCTTATCTATAGATTGAATATCTTTAGTTATGAGATGTCTCTTCAGATTTTCTTTTTTTTTTAATATATACTTTAAAAAAAAGATTTTATTTATTTATTTGACAGAGAGAGATCACAAGTAGGCAGAACGAGAGGAGGAAGCAGGCTCCCTGCCGAGCAGAAAGCCCAATGCGGGCCTCGATCCCAGGACCATGAGATTGTGACCTGAGCAGAAGGCAGAGACTTTAATCCACTGAGCCACCCAGGCGCTCTTTCTTCAGTTTTCAATTTCCTCAGTGTGCATTGGTAAATTTTATCTTTTAGTGAATGGCAGTTTTTGTCTTTTTTCAAATTTGTCATAGAGGGTTTTTTTTTTTAACTATCTTTTCTTTTCTTTTAATTTTTTCCATAACCCAGCAACCCTGTCCCTCGCCCCCTCAAACCCCCCAGCAAACTTTAGTTTGTTCCTGACATTAAGAGCCTTTTATAGATTATCTTCCTCTCCTGTACCATCTTGTTTCATTTTTTTCCCTCCCTATGCCACACGACACTCTGCCCTGCCTCTCAAATTCCTCATATCAGAGAGATCATATGGTAATTGTCTTTCTCTCATTGATTTATTTTGCTCAGTATAATAGCCTCTAGTTCCATCCACATTGTTGCAAATGGCAGGATGCCGTTCTTTTTTATGACTGTATAGTATTCCATTATATATGCATATATATATATATATATATATATATATATATATATATATCCCACATCTTCTTTATCCATTTATCTGTTGATGGACATTTAGGTTCTTTCCATAGTTTGGCTATTGTGGATATTGCTGCTATAAACATGTGGGTGCATGTATCCCTTTGGATGACTACATTTTTATCTTTAGGGTAAATACCCAGTAGTGCAGTTGCCTGGTCGGAGGGTAGTTCTTTTTTCATCTTTTTTCATCTTTTTGAGCACTCTCCATACTATTTTCCAGAGTGGTTACACCAGCTTGTATTCCCACCAACAGTGTAAGACGGTTTCCCTTTCCCCACATCATTGCCAACGTCTATTGTGTCCTGACTTGTTAATTTTAGCCATTCTGACTGGTGTAAGGTGGTACTTACTGTGGTTTTGATTTGTATTTCCCTGATGCTGAGGGATGTTGAACACTATTTCATGTGTTTCTTGGCCATTTGGATGTCTTCTTTGGAGAAATGTGTGTTCATGTCTTCTGCCCATTTCTTGATTGGATTATTTGTTCTTTTGGTGTTGGGTCTGAGCAGTTCTTTATAGATTTTGGATACTAGCCTTTTATGTGATATGTCATTTACACATATCTTCTCCCATTCTGTCAGTTGTCTTTTGGTTTTGTTGACTGTTTCTTTTCCTGTGCAAAAGCTTTTGATCTTGATGAAGTCCCAATAAGTTCGTTTTTGCCCTTGTTTCCCTTGCCTTTGGCGATATTTCTAGGAAGAAGTTGCTGCAGCTGAGGTCACAGAGGTTGCTGCCTGTGTTCTCCTCAATGATTCCCCTCTCACATTGAGATCTTTGATCCATTTGGAGTTTATTTTTGGTGGTGGTTTAAGGAAATGGTTTCATTCTTCTGCATGTGGCTGTCCAATTTTCCCACACCATTTGTTGAAAAGACTGTCTTTTCCATTGGACATTCTTTCCTGCTTTGTCAGAGATGAGTTGACCTAGAGTTGAGGATCCACTTCTGGGCTCTCTATTCTGTTCCATTGAACTATGTGTCTGTTTTTGTGCCTGTACCATACTGTCTTGATGATTACAGCTTTGTAATAGAGCTTGAAGTCTGGAATTGTGATGGCGCCAACTTTGGATTTCTTTTTCAACATTCCTCTGGCTATTCAGGATCTTTTCTCATTCCATATGTAGTTTAGGATTATTTGTTCCATTTCTTTGGAAAAAAATTGATGGTATTTTGATAGGGATTGCATTAAATGTGTAGATTTCTTTAGGTAGCATAGACATTTTCATAATATTTGTTATTCCAACTCATGAGCATGGAACATTTTTCCATTTCTTTGTGACTTCCTCAATTTCTTTCATGAGTACTTTATAGTTTTCTGAATACAGATTCTTTGCCTCTTTGGTTAGGTTTATTCCTAGGTATTTTATGGTTTGGGGTGCAATTGTAAATGGGGTTGACTCCTTAATTTCTCTTTCTTCTGTCTTGCTATTGGTGTATAGAAATGCAACTGATTTCTGTGTATTGATTTTATATCCTGACACTTTACTGAATTCCTGTGTGAGTTCTAACAGTTTTGAAGTGGAGTATTGTGTTTTCCACATAAAGTATCATATCAAGTGCCAAAAGTGAGAGTTGAACTTCTTTTTTGCTGATTCAGATGCCTTTGTTGTTGTTGTTGTTGTTGTTGTTGTTGTTGTTGTTGTTGTTATTGTTGTCTGATTGCTGAGGCTAGGACTTCTAGCACTGTGTTGAATAGCAGTGGTGATAGTAGACCACCCTACCATGTTCTTGACCTTAGGGGAAAAGCTCTCAGTTTTTCCCCATTGAGAATGATATTCGCTATGGGTTTTTCATAGATGGCTTTTATGATATTGAGGTACAACCCCTCTGTCCCTACACTGTGAAGAGTTTTGATCAAGAAAGGATGCTGTACTTTGTCAAATGCTTTTTCAGAATCTATTGAGAGGATCATATGGTTGTTTTTATTTCTTTTATTAATGTACTCTATCACCTTGATTGATTTGTGGATGTTGCACCAACCTTGCAGCCCAGGAATAAATCCTACTTGGTCATGGTGAATATTCCTTTTAATGTATGGTTGAATCCAATTGGCTAGTATTTTGGTGAGAATTTTTGAATTCGTGTTCATCAAGGATATTGGTTTGTAATTCTCCTTTTGGATGGGGCCTTTGTCTGGTTTTGGGATCAAGGTAATGCTGGCCTCATAAAATGAGTTTGGAAGTTTTCCTTCCATTTCTCTTTTTTATAACAGTTTCAGGAGAATAGGTATTAGGTTTTTTCCATAAATGTTTGGTAGAATTCCCCTGAGAAGCCGTCTGGCCCTGGGCTCTCGTTTTTTGGGAGATTTTTGATGTCTGCTTCAATCTCCTTACTGGTTATGGCTCTGTTCAGGTTCTCTATTTCTTCCTGGTTCAGTTTTGGTGGTTTATATGTCTCTAGGAATGTGTCCATTTCTTCCAGATTGTCAAATTTGCTTGTGTACAGCTGCTCATAATATGTTCTTATAATTGTTTGTATTTCTTTGGTGTTGGTTGTGATCTCTCCTCTTTGATTCATAATTTTATTACTTTGAGTCTTTTTTCTTTCTGGTAAGTCTGGCCAGGGTTTATCAATCTTGTTAATTTTTTCAAAGAACCAGCTTTTAGTTTTGTTGACTTGTTCTACTGTTCTTTTGGTTTCTATTGATTTCTGCTCTAATCTTCATCATTTCTCTTCTCCTGCTGGGTTTAGGCTTCCTCTGCTATTCTTTCTCCAGCTCCTTTAGGTGTAGGGTTAGACCTTTCTTGAGACCTTTCTTGGTTCTTGAGAAAGGCTTGTATTGCTATATACTTTCCTCTCAGGGCTGTCTTTGCTGTGTCCCAAAGATTTTGAACAGTTGTGTTTTCATTTTCATTTGTTTCCATAAATTTCTTTACTTCTTCTTTAATTTCTGGGTTGACCCATTCATTCTTTAGGGGTATACTTTTTAGCCTCCATATATTAGAGTTCTTTCCCACATTCCTCTTGTTGTTCAGTGCTAGTTTCAAAGCACTGTGGCCAGAAAATATGCAGGGAATGACTCCAGTCTTTTGGTACCACTTAAGACCTGATTTGTGAGCCAGGATGTGATTTGTTCTGGAGAATGTTCCATGTGCACTAGGGAAGAGTGTGTATTCTGTTGCATTGGGATGGAATGTTCTGAATATATCTGTGATGTCCATCTGGTCCAGCATGTCATTTAAAAGTTTTATATCCTTGCTGATCTTTTGCTTAGATAATCTCTCCATTTCAGTAAGTGGGGTAGTAAAGTCCCCTACTATTACTGTATTATTGTCAATGTGTTTCTTTGACTTAGTTATTAATTGATTTATATAATTGGCTGCTCCCATGTTAGGGCCATAAATATTAAAATTGTTAGATCTTCTTGTTGGACAGACTCTTTAAGTATGATATAGTGTCCTTCCTCATCTCTTACTATATTCTTTGGCTTAAAATCTAATTTGTCTGATATAAGGATTGCCACCCCAGCTTTCTTTTGATGTCCATTGCATGGTAAATTGTTTTCCACCTTCTAATTTTAAATCTGGAGGTGTCTTTGGGTCTAAAAAGAGTTTCTTGGAGATAACATATCGATGGGTCTTGTTTTTTTTGTTTTTGTTTTTTTTTTATTTTAATCCATTTTGATACTCTCTGTCTTTTGATTGGGGCATTTAGCCCATTTACATTCAGGGTAACTTTTGAAAGATATGAATTTAGTGCTGTTGAATTTCCTGTAAGGTGATTGTTACTGTATATTCTCTCGGTTCCTTTCTGGTCTGCTATTTTTAGGCTCTCTCTTTGCTTAGAGGACCCCTCTCAATATTTCCTGTAAGACTGGTTTGGTGTTTGCAAATTCTTTTAGTTTTTGTTTGTTCTGGAAGCTTTTTATCTCTCCTTCTATTTTCTTTAACAGCCTAGCTGGATATAATATTCTTGGCTGCATATTTTTCTCGTTTATTGCTCTGAATATATCATACTAGTCTTTTTTGGCCTGCCAGGTCTCTGTGGATAAGTCTTCTGCCAATCTGATATTTCTGCCATTGTAGGTTACAGACCTCTTCTCTGGAGCTGCTTTCAGGATTTTCTCTTTGTCACTGAGACTTGTAAATTTTACTGTTAGATGATGGGGTATGGACCTATTTTTATTGATTTTGAGGCGAGTTCTCTGTGCCTCTTGGATTTTGATGCTTGTTCCCTTTGCCAAATTAGGGAAATTCTCTGCTATAATTTGCTCCAATATACCTCCTGCTCCTCTCTCTCTTTCTTCTTCTTCTGGGATCCCAATTATTCTATTACTGTTTCGTCTTATGGTATCACTTATCTCTCGAATTCTTCCCTCATGGTCCATAGATGTTTGTCTCTCTTTTTCTCAGCTTCTTTATTTTCTATCATTTAGTCTTCTATATCACTAATTACCTCTTCTGCCTTATTTATCCTAACATAATAGCCTCCATTTTTTATTGCACCTCATTAATAACTTTTTTATTTCAACTTGGTTAGATTTTAGTTTTTTTATTTCTCCAGAAAGGGATTTTATTTCTCCAGAAAGGGATTCTCTCATATCTTCCATGCTTTTTCAAGCCCAGCTAACACCTTGATAATTGTCATTATGAACTCTAGTTCTGACATCTTACTAATGTCACTATTAATCTGATTATGTCCCTAGCCATTAGTACTACCTCTTGTTCTTTTTTTTGAGGTGAGTTTTTCTGCCTTGTCATTTTATATAAAGAAGAATAGATGAATAAGAGAACAAAATACTAAAAAGGTAGCAATGATCCCAGAAAAATATACAGTAACCAAATCAGAAGACAACCAAAGCCAGGGGGAGAAGAATGAGGGGGGGAAAACTATGTATCTATATCTATTTGTCTCTCTGTATATATATAATTAGACTGGTGAATAGAACAGAACCACACACTTGATTTTGGGTATATTTTGGTCTGATATAGATAAGAAAAACTTATCTATGTATGAAAATACGGGTATACATGATGAAGGGATGGAATATGACTGTAAAGATGAATATTAAAAAAGATTCTTAAAAAAGAATTGGTAAGATAAGTTGGTTTTAAAAAAAGGAAAGAATGTGATGAAGCTGGAGACTAGAACAAAGCCATGTGCTAGATTTAGGGTACATTTTTATCTATTAGAAGTAACTGTATCCCACAACTTTAAAGAAATAAAAACCTATATGTATACAAAAATAAGCTTAAATACAATGAAGGAATGGAATATGACTAAAACAATGAAAATTGAAAAAGATTTTTAAAAAATGTATTGATAAAATAGTTTTTAAAAAAGTATAAGGAAAGAGGAAAAATTTTAAAAATAGAATAAGAAAAAAGTAAAATTTAAAAAGAAATTAACTTTGAAAGACTAAAGAATCATGGGAAAAAAGCAATGAATTCTACGAGATGCATTGCTCTAACTCTGAAATTCAGCAGTTCTCATTGACCGGTGAACTTGGTCTTGGCTGGATGTTCTCACTGATCTTCTGGGGACGGGGCCTATTGTGTTGATTCTCAAATTTCTTTGCCTGAGGCGGAACTGCCCTGCCCTTGCTAGAGGCCAGGCTAAGAAATCTGCTCAGATTCGCTCTGGGAGCTTTTGTTCCCTGAGTGCTTTCCATTCAGCTTTGGAGGCTGGGATCAAAGATGGCAGTCTCCCAGTCTCTGGCCCAGAGGAGCCAAGAGCCTATCCTGACCCCACTCCTCAGTGCATCCCCAGAGAAAAGCCATCAGTTATGCCTGGTCCCCATGATCCCCAGCCGCACTCTGTGTCACTTGGCCTATGACCGAGCATTTCTATCTCTGGCACTTGGCCCTATTTGGAGTCTCCAAACCCAGCAGATTTCCTGTGTGTGCTCCTGCACCACCCCTCCCGGTGGAGGAAGGAGGGGGTCCCCCGGATCTGCCACTTGTGGAGTTCCTGCTGGAAGAGTAGTGGCCTGACTGTACCTTTTATCATGGTTTAAGGTAAGCCCAAGCTGAGAGCTGCCTCCTCGGCTCTGTCTCTGTAGCCGGCTTCCCCGCTCCCATACCCGGAGCTCTGCCATGCTCAGGCATCCTGGATCTTTCTGTGACCCGGTGCATCCTGAAACCACACTGTCCCCACGAGGGTTCCACCCCCGCTTAGCCTCTGGGGCAACGTCCCTCAGTAGAACAGACTTCTAAGGGCTCTGAAGCTCTACTGCTGTCTCAGCCGTCCCCGTCCCCTGTGGTTTGTTCTCCCAAATGTCGCCTCCAATTCACTTCTCCGTGCGTCCTACCTTCCAGAAAGTGGTTGCTTTTCTGTTCCTAGAATTGCTGCTTTTCTTCTCTTTAATCTCCTGTTGAGTCTGTAGGTGTTCTGACTGGTTTGTTAACCAGCTGAACTCCTGGGACCTGATGATGTCTAGGTCTCCTACTCCTCCACCGTCTTGCTCCCTCCCCCCACCTTTTTTAAAAAGATTTCTCATGTAATTCTTAAAATTTCTATAATTAATCCCAGTCATAATTAATCTTTCCTTCTGTTTATACTATTCCTTATCTGTACTTTTTTTTGATCTTTGATTTGTCATGATGAAGCATTATCTACTTTATTAGTCTTTGTAAGGATCAGCTTTCATCCTGTTGATCTTTTCAGTTATAACTTTATTTTTAATGGCATTAACTTCTGCTTGTAGCTTTACAAGTTCCTCTCAACTTTTATTAGCTTTACTTTATTCTTTGACTGAAAGGGGGAAAAACTTAGTAAGGGAAACATAATCCAGTCCTAGTTATGCCATTCCACCACTCATTTGTCTTTGGAAAACTTATATACATGTTCTGGACCTGGGCTTTCTCATGGTTTAAGAGAGGTTGCCGTCCCTTCTTTGTACATCATTAAGTTTAGACAAAAGACAAATGTGAATTTATCTGGAATTAATAGTTACCAGTTTAAACCAAAAAGTTTAAAAAGCCAATTAGAGTACATATAAGTTTGTAAATCATTATAACTCACTTGTGGAAATTATCAACCTTAATATGCCTTAACTAAACTGTAGTAGTGCCTAAAACTGAAAAAAAAGTCTTTTTTTTACTAATTTCAAAAGTGATTGTTTTATGAAGTTTATTTTCTTGTGTTCAAAGAATTTGTATTACTTGTCTTACACTAAGATACTGTGTTAACTCCAGAAAGGAGATATAGAAAGTTATGTAAATACAAAGGGAACAGTCTATTTCCATTCCATAAAAGAAAATTAAATGTTTGCTTGATAAGCAAAGTTCCTAGCATGATGTTTTTGCACATTTCTTGAAAGACATTTTATTAAAACACCATACAAATTAAATTCTTAAATTAACATTGATACCCCTTCCTTAAGGGAAGTATATTTGAAATTAAATTTGTGTGTGATTACCTCAAACATAGCCTTATTAACAGCCACCTAGATGTTTGTGGGTTTTCATGCATTAAATTTTTGTTCCAGATTATTCACGGTTTGTTAATTGGTGTGATACTTGATGAATATTGATGGTGCGTATTGTGGAAATAATTTCCATATGAAAGGGGGTAAAAGCATTTCCTGCCCAAGCAAAACTCTGGAAATAGAAATAAAAGAATTGTGAAAGGCAGAATTTAGAATATGAGTTGACCCTCTTATTTAACAGTTAAGAATTCTCTATAACCAGGCATCCCAAAGTGTATGTGTGCCAGATTATAGATGATTACTTTAATGATGTCCAAAACAAATTAGGAAATTAATTGATTCATTAGGGCCCTGTTTAAATGTCTAATGTGGAGGTTAAATGTTTGCTTTATTTAAATGAGATGTTCAGGCTTTAGAAAAACCTACTAGATTTAACTTGTAAAACACCATGTTCTAAGGAGTATTTATATTTTGCATTTTACATAGTTTACAGCAGGTACATCAATTCAGCCAGTATGTTTGTATAGGGAAGACCTTAATCAACTCATTGGATCTTCTTTAGCCAGCAAATGATTTTTATTTATCAAGCTGATAAATCCACAGGAATATTGTATTTATAATAAGTAGTTTTACAAACTGAATGACATTGGAGTCTTCAGTGTCTCTATTTTCAAAGAACAACACATGAGTGCTCAGTAGATACCTGTTAGTTTCTTTCTTAAATATACCTTTATAAAGAACTCTCACACTGTGGTAGATGCCCTTGAGACATTATTTCATTTCCTCTTTACCACTTCACTACAAAATTAGTATAATTCTAACATTGTACATGAAGAAACTGAGAGTTGAGAAATTGAGTTGCTTAGTGTTTTATTCCAGAGTCTTCTTATTTAGGCAGGTATGACCTTGGAATTAAGAGTAAGAGAGAAGTTGAGGTATTTTGGAGGTATTGTAACTATTTTATTTGTCAGACTTGTAAGAATAAGGAAGGCATGTGATGTGACACAGTCCCAGTAACCTCTTTCTTTGAAATTGGATTATACTTTCTAAGGTCTCAGCCTTATAAATACCTATTTTGTAATCTCATGTTCATTTTGTGCCCTTGATTACTCTAGAATATTCACAGAAGAGAGGGGTGATGGCAAGTAAGAAAAAGTGTGTATGTGAGGGGAAGGACTGTGTACTCAAACCACTTCCCTTATTCTTACAGGCATTTTGGCAGCAAGATCTCTTCTTACAGAGCTATGCTTGATTCATGGTCAGTTTGCATTGTTTATCTTTGGCTTCTCTACTAGGCAGCTTGAGGCAGTTTTATTTTTGAATCCATACACCATCATCTTGCCATTTAGTTCACTGTCTGCTTTATCCTCTAACAGTAAAAATTAACTCCATGAATTCTACCCAGAGCAGCAAGTAAATAGACCAGGACTCAATTTTCAAGTCTGATTCTCTTCTCAGAAACAAAGGTTCTCTTTATTTATTTTTTTTTTAAGATTTTATTTATTTGACAGAACCACAGCCAGAGAGGGAACACAAGCAGGGGGAGTGAGAGAGGGAGAAGCAGGCTTCCTACAGAGCAGGCAGCCCAGTGTGGGACTCAGGTCTCCGGGATCATGACCTGAGCCAAAGGCAGTCGCTTAACCAACTGAGCCACCCAGGCTCCCCAAAGTTTCTCTTTAGATATAAGTCTTTGGAGTCTAATCATATACATTCTTTTTCTTCTTTTCCTTCCTCCTCTTCCCTCCTCTTTCCTTCTCTTCCCTCTTCTCCCTCCCTCTCCTCTTTCTCATCCTCCTCCCTCTCCTTCTTCTCCCTCTCCTTCTCCTCCTTCTTTTGGAAGGGGGGAGGGTGCAAAGGGAGAGAGAAAATCTCACAACCATGACACCAAGACCTGAGCTGAAAGCAAGAGTTGGACAATTCACTGACTGGTAAACCCAGGCATCCCTCATATGCATTATTCTTTTTTTTGAAATTTTATTTATGTATTTGACAGAGAGAAATACAGCTAGAGAGGGAACACAAGCAGGGGAAGTGAGAGAGGGAGAAGCAGGCTTCCTGCTGAGCAGGGAGCCTGATGCGGGTCTCGATCCCAGGTCTCTGGGACCATGACCTGAGCCGAAGGCAGTCACTTAACCAACTGAGCCACCCAGGCGCCCCATATACATTATTCTTGATGGAAACAAAATGTATTCTTGTTTTCAAAAATTGACTATTAACATAGTCAGAAAGATTGGTACATCCTACATATCATGACATCATAACTAGGTTTGAAATAATTTAGGTACTCCAGACAATTTACTGAAATTCAAGCAAATCCCCTCAAGTTATGTAATAGCAAGCCAATCTCTTCCTGAAAGCCAGCATTTTGCCAGCCTCCCATGTCCTTGCCCAACGGGCTTATGAATGAAATTATCATGGTAGTAGGCAAATCAGCAACTTGGAATCCCACTTTCCAAAACCCACCTGGATAGAGCCACTTCTGAGTGTGCAATGTGCCAATAATGGACTAAACTGAATGTTGGACCTGGTCCCAGTCCAGGGATTTGACTAGCCAGCCACCCTGGGCAGGATGATTACTTTCAACTGCTTCCATCATGAAAGAGGAAATCATGTACTCATTACTACTCACCTGCTGGACATTTTTCTGCCCAAATCACCACCGCTGGATTTACAGAGTGCCCTAAGCATTGTAGAGCATCCCATTCTCCTGACGAGGCAACTTTATTGCAGCCTAACAAACCACTTCAACACATGATGGATTCACAAAATAATCGTTTTATTATCTTTCAGTACTGTGTGATTGGTCAGTGTGATGTCTGTTGTTCCTGCAGTCACTGGGCGTATGAACGGGCTGGAATGTGTAACCTTTCACAGAGAGTGTCCTGAAGGCTCTGGTCAGCCTTTGGCTGGGCTCTACTCTGTGTGTGTGTAGTTTCAAAGTCTTGATTCTTCCTATAGCCTTTCCACATGGTCTCTCCATAAAGTTAGCCAAACTTCTTAGATGGCAGCTGAACACTCACAAAACCACAAGAAGAAGTTACCAGGGTTTCTTAAGGTTTAGACCCGGAACCACCTGAGATTGTTTAAAGTATTTGCTTGCCAGTGCAGTTTGAAGGGGCGAAAAAAATAAATGCTGCCTTTAGAAGGGAATAAGAAGGAAAAAAAATGTGTCGTCTTTAGTCCGTCATTGAGAGGAAGGCATTCAAGGATGAACTAAGTATTTGCCTTTATTCTAAGGAGGGACAAAGTGCATTGTGTTTGAGAGCCAGGAGGGGGGAGGTAAGGAAAAGAATAGCTTGAGACCAGCCCGGAAAAATCCATGGTCTTACAGGTCTCACTGAAGTTGTATGGCTTTATTATACACTCTATGGAAGGTATCTATTAAAGAATTTTAGAGAGAGAAGTTAAATATCTAGATTTTCAGGGCACCTGGGTGGCTCTGTTGTTAAACATCTGCCTTCAGCTCAGGCCATGATCCCAGAGTCCCAGGATCGAGCCCAGCATCAGGCTCCCTGCTCTGCAGGAAGCCTGCTTCTCCCTCTCTCACTCCCCCTGCTTGTGTTCCCTCTCTCACTGCATTTATCTCTGTCAAACAAATACATAAATAAAATCTTTAAAAAACAATAAAAAAATAAATATCTAGATTTTCACTTTTCTAACCCTGGTTAGAATGGGAAGTGGTTTGGCAGAGAACAGGGTTAGAGGTAGAGAAACGATTCCGTAAACCACTATGATAATACGGGAGAGGGCTGATGCTTTCTTAGAATAGGGTGGGAAAGTGGAAATGAAGAAAAGCAGACTGCTTCAAAAGATATATAAGCAGTATAATCAGCAGACCTTATGATTGTTTAAACGTGAATATACCAAACTCTGGCTTGAATCCCTTGGTAGCTTATGATTCCATTACCACAGCAGGAATCCTGCAGAAGCAGGTTTGGAGGGGAATAATCACTAGTTCTGTTTTGGATTTGTTGGGTTTAAGTTCCTGTGAGATCTCCAGATGAAAATGTTAAACAGGCAGTCATCTCCTTGAGTATGGAGCCCAAAAGAGAGGTCTGGGGATACAGAGAAATGTGGTGTCTGCAAACAATGGAATAGAAAGTGGTTCAAATCATCACAGATTCATATTCAGTAACGTAGTGCATCAGATACCTCTGGGGGATTGCTCCCTATCTTGAAAGTCTCTCCATGAACTCCCATCACCCACGGCAAGCACGTTTGCACTTCAGAGATTTGGCCAGAAGCAACTGGACGTTCCTGACCTTCGTCCATACAACAAACCATTGTTTCCTTCTCAGAAAGCTCTGGCATGGGCTGCACTATTGGTCTCGTCCCCCGAAGAGGGCAGGTCCACTCAAAGGTATAGGGAGATTGGTGCCTGTGACATTCCAGTTTGCCTGATGAAGGACAAAAGCTGGTAAGCAGATGTTTCCTGCTTTGGTCCCCTGGGCAGAAACTTCTGAGATGCATTTCATAGAATTCCTGAGAGGACTGAGGGGTTGAGGGCCCATCATGGGTAACCATGGAGATGACTTGATTACCTGGTCATGTGTTGACATTCTTTCTCTGCTCACTCTTTTTGTCCCTCAACCAGCACTTGGGTTGTTGTCAAATAAACTGTCTGCACAGAAGCTTTTGTCTCAGGTTTTCTTTCAGGAGAAACCAGGCACATGGACAGGTTTTTTTTATTTAAAAAACAAAACAAAACAAAAAACACAATGTTAACTGAAAAGAACAAGAAAGAGTGAGATACATAGCACTATACTACTTATATAAACTAAAAGTATGTACATGTACAACAAAAGTCCTATATTTTAAAGGATATATGTGTATCCATATATGGATACACCTACATATAGAGATTTTTACATATAGGTATACATGTTAATGAGACATTTGCATGTATGTTTATATAAATATGTTTTATATGTTTACATGTAAAATTGTTTAATATGCATAAGGACATACATTTAAAACAGTATAATGGAGACTTTTGAAGAGTTGGGAATGCAAGGAATTTGAAATAAAGGAGAAGGGAATAAAATGATACCAAGTTGAGACTTGAAAAATTATTGACTCAACTCATTACCCCTAAGGACCAATTTTTTTTTTAGTGTTCCGACATTCACTGTTCGTGCCCCACACCCAGGGCTCCATGCAATACGTGCCCTCAGTACCCACCACCAGGCTCCCTCATCCCCCCACCTCCTCCCCTACAAGACCCTCAGTTTGTTTCTGAGTCCAAAGTCTCTCATGTTTCATCTCCCTCCCCGATTTACCCTACTTCCCATTTCCTTTCTTTCTCCTACTGCCCTCCATCTTACTCCTCTGAGGACCAATTTTTTTTTTTTTTTTAAGATTTTATTTATTTGACAGAGAGAAACACAGCCAGAGAGGGAACACAAGCAGGGGGAGTGAGAGAGGGAGAAGCAGGCTTCCCACCAAGCAGGGAGCCCGAGGTGGGACTCGATCCCAGGTCTCCGGGATCATGACCTGAGCCGAAGGCAGTCGCTTAACCAACTGAGCCACCCAGGCACCCCATGAAGACCAATTTTTTTATGGAAGGACAGAGCAAGAAGAAAGCAGAAAGATGGAAAGACAAAAAATGGATGTGCCTCAATAAAGGAAGATAGTTTATACCAAAAAGTATTCTTTAACCTCTTGATTATTTTTTTGGAGGAATGTACACTTAATAAGGAAATAAGAAAAGTAGGAGTATATAGGACTTTCTGGATGTCATTTACATCTGTGCTTCTCAGACATCTTTCTCTGCTTGTGGAACTGCCGATTCTTGCTTGTTCATCTTGCTGGCCTTCATTGGCACTCTGGCTACAGTACAGAATAGTTGGCAATGTGGAATGGGGATGTTGTTGCCCTCCTAAATTCAAACCAGTCACCTCCTCTGATTTTACTCACTTCACCTGCTTATGCATTGTTTCTACTTGACCTGCTTGCTGAAAATATTGCTTACTGAGTTTGGGGGCTAGGACAAGGGAAAGACACTTTCCATCCTAAAATTAACAATGCTGCTTTGCTTCTTCATACATAAGCATTTTGAATTTTCATCCAGCTTCTCTGGGTATTTCAAGAACTACTATAATTATTTTGCCAGCATTTTAAAAATTTGCATTTGTTCTGCTTTTTTTCTTTATGTGTGAAATGTTATCAGGAAAAAAAAAATCTTCAAGGCAAATGTGGCCCGTGCTTCTTGATCCATGGGTGAGAAGCCCAGTTTCCACACACTCTTTGGTTACATTCCCTTATGAGAAGGGCATGTCTGGTGATTGATTTGGCACAGACTCTGTTTTCGAGAAAATAGACTTCTGATTGAGAGAGAAAGATAATAGAACTTCCTGTATGTATGGAGTAAGAGACAACATAGAGGGAATATGTCTAATTTAGAGCAGCTGGATTGCCCTCTTGTAATTTTTCTTTACCCCGAGAAATTAAAGCCTTTTCCTGTCACCAAAATGAAGGGGAGGTAAGGCCTGGCTCTCAGTCACAGGTGTGAACAGCAGGAACAGGTGAGCTGAGAGCTGAAAAATCTAAACCTCAGCAGGACTGTTTCCCAAGACAGCTTGCCAGAGGGCACGGGGCTGCTGTCAGGCCTACAGAGGTTTTTCAAGATGATCCCCTAGTTCCAATCACTGGTGCTTTTTCTCCCTAAATATTTAGCTGCATGGCTAAAAAATGTATAAGCTCCAAAAAATTCCTTCAGCCTATTTAAAATTAGAGTTTCCTGCTAAAAGGCAGATGGCATCAAATTTCAGTAAGCTCATTTGAAGTATCTCACACTCCACACAACTGTTCCCCCCACCCCCCCCCGGGGGGGTGGGAGCACCGACACTTGAGAGAGACAACCAGGTACGGCTGAAAGAACAACAGTTTGTAGGAGAAAGTACTGTCAGAAATCTCACCTTTGCTGCTTATGAGCTGTATGAGCATAAACAAAATTTTAAAATTCTATGAGGCGCTCTGCGTCTACAAAAGTGGAGGTCATGATATTGATGTGTGCTAACACACGGCAGACTACCAGGCATATGTAGGCTTCTCCATTGTCAAGTCTTCTTTCCTGCTCCTCTCCTTGCCTTTGTATCTCAGAGGCGAATGAAGCCTTCATTCCTATTGACTCAAAGCTTATCCGAAGTATTTACAATTCAGTACTTTATCTGTATGTTATCTTCTCTCTGCTGCTTTCTCTTTTTTAATAAACCCTTTGTACATTGTTTTTCCGCGACGTATGGGGGGCGAGGGGAGAGCATTGTAGCTTTCAATACTAAATGAGGATGAATTTTCAATTGTGAAGAATATTTGAAGTAGCCCATGCCTTTTAAAAATTATACATACCACACAGGGGTACTGTTGTGATTATAAAAGTTATCCTATAATACACAAGTTGGAAAATATGATACTAGTTTTCTTTCCTTTTTTTTTTTTCTTCCCCATCTACCAAATTTAATCTGCTCGGATCCTACTCTCCTGACTTGGAGGAGACGTGATCTCCTTCCCTCCTTTGTATGAGCTAAGAACCCTGGTTTTGCCGGGTACAGACCAGGTCCCTCATGCAGAGTGTCACCTATTGCCTGAGGCACCAGCTCCAGCTCCCTGCCAGTCATTGCTGCTCTGAGCGAGCCCCTCCCCCAGGCTCTTGCACTGCAGGAAGCCCACCTCAGGGCTCTCAGGACCTGCATCCTTCAGCTCTGTCTGAAGTTCGGTCATCTCTGGGGGATACTTGTAATCACGGTTGACCAGAACCAACAAAACCTTGCCATGGAGGGAATACCTTCCCAATTCTCTCTTCCTAAGGTAGGCCCACATCAACCTCTTAACAATTCAGACTTTTCTCAAAAACAGAAACCTGGATGTTGGTTGCCTTTGGAGTAACTGTCAGGCTGTTTTTGACCAGCGAGCAATAAGCTGATAATAGCCATTTGAAAGTAAAGACCTCATAACTCAAGAAAACAAGACGTAGCTACATTTTTGGGGGGTGCGGGAGGGAAAATGCCTCCCATCTCCTCTCATTCTTTCTGACCTCTGAAGTGAGGAGAAAATGCAAACTTGATCTCCCAATATATGAGCTGACTCTGTTTTGAGCAACTTTTTAGGGTAGTACTTTACAGGCATGCAAATAGATCTTAACAGGTTATCTCTAATCCTTTGATCAAACTCCCTGGTAGCATTTTTTCTCAAAATTTTAGAGTTGAGGAAGTTGAAGTTCTGAGACTTAGTGATTTACCAAAGTTCACAAAGCTAGTTAGTAAATGAAGAAGCAAACATTTAATCACAGGATTGCCTAGGGATAAAAATTGTACTCTTCGAACTGCATCATGCTCTATCCCAGAGAATATCAGAGAATCAGGATGTCCAACAACCTTTTTGTGTAACATTTGAAGCAGATGTATCTGTGGAATTAACTTCCAGATGACCTTGAGTGTGACTCTTACAGATTCCTTTTGACTGAAACTCAGGGTCAGAAGCTTAGAAATACACCCACCCTATTTTTAGCAGATTTCATTTTAAAGCAATATGACTGGAATGTCTGCCTGGCTCGGTTGGTTGAGCATTGCACTCTTGGTTTCGGCTCAGGTCATGATCTCGGGGTCATGGGATGGAGCCTCATGTGTCTCAGGCTTATGCTCAGTGAGGAATCTACTTCTCTCTCCTCACTCTGGCTCTCCCCTGACTTGCATTCTCTCTCATTCTCTCTCTCTCTCTTTCAAATAAATAAATCTTAAAAAATGAAATAAAGCAATGCAACCATGATGCATGAGAGAGGAGTATAATCAAAAGAAAGAAAAATAAGTAACAAATAGTTTATTAGCTCTAAAATAGATTTTCAACATCTCTCAAAGAGTGGCTGGTTCATTTATGAATAGAGAATCTGTCTAGAGCACATGTGTATGCCGTTATCTTTAATGGAATGGCCCACCTATGATATATTCTTGTACAGTTGCTTTGCTATTGTCACTTTCTGACTCAGTCTGCCATATTGTTATGTTGATGTGCTGGTCTAATATCTGGTGAATATATTCTTAGTGATCCTGATTATCCACACAGAGTTGTCTTGAGCACCCTAGATAGGAGGACGTAAGTATACTGCATGATAGAATAGTCAGACAACTGGGATTAGGTGTAGGGTACTTACATCAAAATTCCAGTTTTTCTGGGTTGTATTATTTTAGATAAATTATGAAATATGTCTGAGCCACGATTTCATGATTAGTGAGATGATGCCAATAACAGCATAAACTCTCTAGGATTGTGTGAAGGTCAAATAGGGTAATGAATATATTTTATACAGAGCACTATGATCATGATATGTTAGCTATGGAAAAAAGAGCAAAGCATACATTAGTATAGCTATTCCCTCAAAGCGTTCAATTGTTTTTGAAATTCACCTGATCAGGGACATCCTCTTCTTTGGGCTTATGTCCTCTGTTTTGTTTCAGCTTTGTTTTCGTACTGGAGATTGCCCTACAAATAGCTCTTTCTTATAGTTCTGTATGCAATGTAGCTTACTGGGTTCTCAAAGATCAGGTGTAAAAGGAAGACCTGTTTTCACTACAAAAGTGACATCTTGTCCCTCCTGGAGTGAACTTTTGTGCAATGGCAATGAAGGGTCATTGACTTGGTCTCTCCTGAAACTTTGGATATATTGTATTCCAACCCTGATTAAAATATTGTAAAGGGATTGCCCCCCCTTCACTCCCCCCCTTGCCAAAGGAGCCGATTTTATGGCTCTCCTGAAGCTGTCAAATTTTTCCTTAGTTCTTAGTTCATACCAGAGAGGCACTGGGGCTCATTATGCAAATTTAAATGACTTATACACAACCCAAATCACCTTAGGTTATACTAATGAGTTCTAGATAAGAAAGAATGAACACAAAATTGCATCAAGGGTATTTAGGAATAACTGCCCAACGGAAAGAATAGTGAGATAAATCGTAAAGGAAAGCTATGGGAAGATTTTAAAAATAATACATCACACCTTCAATCATTTTTAAAAGTATGTTCACCTGCTAATGTGTAGTACATCTGAACTGGATATGTGAGTAGGAAACTTTGCAGGATATTAAACACCGATGAACTTGCTAAGATGTGGTCTTTTTTTTTTTTTTTCAAAGATTTTATTTATTTGACAGAGAGAAACACAGCCAGAGAGGGAACACAAGCAGGGGGAGTGAGAGAGGGAGAAGCAGGCTTCCCGCTGAGCAGGAAGCCCGATGTGGGACTCAATCACCAATCTCTGGGATCATGACCTGAGCCGAAGGCAGTCGCTTAACCAACTGAGCCACCCAGGCGCCCCTAAGGTGTGGTCTTGATTAAAAAACAGATTTTGTCTTTTCTAGCACCAGCCTTGAGGACAAGAGAGCCCCACTCTACCCCCCAAAAAACTGCAAAGCTGGCGACAAGAGATTTTAGTGAGATATTTCACTCTACCTAACAAGGATGGAAACTGTTGAAAACACCGGCTCTTGGCGCAGCACGTAGCTCTTCACAGACTCTAGGAGCTCCCTGGCCACATGGGAATTCAGACCTAAATGAAAGCATCCAGCACTCAAAAAAGCAGAAGGAACATGGGCTAAAATTAAAACCAAAGAATAGAGATTTTTTTCAGAACCCTGCCCTTTCAGGAAGTCTCAGTTTGGGGCTCTGCATTAATGTTCCTCTCAGAACATACTAGGAAGCATTCAATGTCTAAGGGAAGAGTCCATTTCAGACAGTTTAAGCTAAAAGAAATTTATTAACTGACGACGTTTGAGCAGAAATGGTATTAAATGTCTTAAAACTAGTTCAGACGGTGAAGAAACAAACTCTAAGCTGAGTTTTCAGGAATGACTCCTAAATCCATACTGCAGAAGCAGGTCACCAAAGTGCTACTGCTTCCAGCTCAATCAGAAAGCTGTAGAATAATAATAATTAAAAAAAAAATGTCAGGGCGCCTGGGTGGCTCAGTGTGTTAAAGCCTCTGCCTTCAGCTCAGGTCATGGTCTCGGGGTCCTGGGATCGAGGTCCACTTCGGGCTCTCTGCTCAGCGGGGAGCCTGCTTCCTCCTCTCCGCTTACTTGGGATCTCTCTCTCTGTCAAATAAATAAATAAAATCATTTAAAAAAATAGTCGTATTTTTTTTGGAATTATATTCCCCTCCTTTAAGAAAAAAACAAAAAGCCAGAAAAAATGTCAGAAAAACTTTTGATGCCGGTGTCTCTGCCTCAGTGCATGTCCCAAGTCCTGTCTCTGTCCTCATTTGACTCCTTGAAATCCAGGACTCAAAGAGGAAATCTGATTGGTGGATTCTAAAACACACTTTGGTACCCTACCCTTAAGAGAGTGTTAGAAATAGAGTTTTTAGCATGTCAGTCTTTGTGTCCTAGAAGCTATCAAATTGTGTATTGAATGAGCAAGTTCATAGTTTCTGCCAAACTGCCCTTGAAGTCCCCAGATGGTCCTGATCTTACAGAATATGATTTTGAGGAAGGGAATAAAACCGACATCTCTTGAGAAAAAAACAAAAATGGTGCAGGAGAAAATAGACCCTTCTGCATATGAGAGGAAGATATTGCTGCATATACAGATGCATAGAGAGAGGAGTACAGAAATCATGTTTTGCAATGTCTGCTGCTTGTCATCTTTAGATAGTGCTTCTCTCTGAATTTGTTTTACTACCCTTATTTGTGCGTGGTATTTGGGTACTTGGTATGGTTAAGAAAGATGAGCTTAAGTGCTGTCCCTACCAATAGTGGCCTCCCGGGTGTGCCAATACTAAGCAAGTGGCCTATCAGAGTATTCTTTCTGAGGTATTTGCAAGAAAGCATACTTGGGCAAAGGAAGAGGGTGCAGGAGCGAGGCATTAAGGATAAGCACTATGACCATGTGAACTTCTCTATCCATTTTGTTATGAAATGAAACTGACCAACTTTATAATAGAAATAGAACTAATGCATCAAATAAGCTTGGGATTATAGTTGGAATAGCTAATATTTGAAATGACAGAGGAGCAGAAAAACAGTATCTTATGTGAAGGTTTCATTCTAATGTTAGCTCATAAAGTAAAAATTATTTATAGTCTAATTATCCTTGAAAATTTCAAATCATCTGTAACATGTAGTATATTTGTATATAGGCCTAGTGTAGAGTCCTTGTGAACCCCGAGATGGATATCCACTTAGACCAAAAGAAGGAATAAAAAGAAAGGCTGTATTCAGATGTCTGGACATTCAAACTACTGCCCTTTGGGAAAACGGTCAAATTGTAAGATGTGAATGGAGGTTAGATGGAGAATTTTTAAATCTTTTTTACTCAATTTGGTTTGGTGTTTTTTTTTATTAAGAACATTAATTATAATACATGTTACTGTTTGATATTATAAGAACTCATCAATACAAAAGAATCAACACTTCAAAAGGGTACAAAATCAGCTCTCAAATTATATCATGTGCTTATGCAAAGACACAACTATTTAGAATGGAGATGGAACTTAAAATGTTTGGACATTATCCCTGATTCTGTCATTAATAACCTTAAAATAAAACATTCCCTTTATTTTTCCATATCTTATTCTTCCTTTGAGGACATGGAGTTATAGCCATGGATCTCATCACTGAATACATTATTAGAGTGAATTTTCTAACCCTCTTGACTATAAGACCTTCTCCAACCTGGCCATTTTCCCAGGCTGCCCCTCATCATTCATGACTTAACTTGATCCTTACTTCTTCAGGTAACCTCCCATCTCAACTGATCCTGTAGGACATATTCTAATTACCTCTATTAAGGTTGGAACTATTTACTTTAATTCTTCATTTGTTTATCTTCAGTCTAGAAGTTCCTTATGCTTATTAGCTGTTTCTCTTCATCTTAATACAATGCTTGATTAATGATAAATACTCAATAAATGTATGTTCAAGAAATAGAAGAGAAAATAATAGAATCTTAGGAATGAAAGGGAGTAATTTTTAAATTTCTGATTCAGTGTTGGGATCTTTTTGTAATATTCTTGATATATAGATTCTAGGCTTATACATTTAATAAAATTGAAGCCCATATTCTTGGACAACTCTTATTTTTACTTCCTTACATTAAATGTGGAGTGTCTTCCTCTAACTTCAAAAAGTATTTACCCAAGATTTTATTTACCGCGTGTTAGTTCTATTTTAGTTAATATAAGAACTTGTCCCTGACTTCAAGAAGCTCTAAAATTAGTAGAGAAAACAGACATGAAGATGAATAATTATAATGTTCATATTTACCACACTTTATATGACTAAAAAGTGAAGATCTCTGTTATAAGTGAAGGGTTTGCCTAAATATATTACTTCCAGTAGCACACTGAGTGATGACTAGGACATTATGTAGAAACTTCTACCAGATGGCATTCCCGTTGTATCACACAGGATTACAAATAGTAATAGTGTCTATTATATCCTAGGCACTCTTCTAAGAAATTTACATTATTAAATCATTTATTATTGACAAAACCCAGGGAGGTTGGTACTGGGACACAAAGAAGCTAAATAACAAGCCTAAGGTCCCACAGCTGGCACACAGGAGGGCTGGGATGTCCACAGTGACAGTTTGGTTCTTGAGTTTGGACTCTTAGCCACCATGCCACACTGCAAGACAAAAGCTCATTTTCATGGGAGCTTCACGAAGAGAAACTCTCATTTGCTTGAATTCTATTACCTAGGCAAACACAAAGTATAAAAACAGTATCTAGAACTAAATAAACATACCCTATATGTTGGAAGTTTTAACAATTATATGAAGACAGAGGTTCTCTGGACTTTGTAGAGGAGCCCTGAATGGAGAACGCAACCATATTAATTCCGTCCTCAACAAGAAGATGAATTGAAATAGGATCCCAACTGAGGGAAGAAGAAGGTCTGGACAGAACAGGGCCACAGCCCGTTGTCGTAGTAACACCTGCCAAATGATTGAGTCCATTGACTCTCACACACATACACACACGATGCATAAAGATTTCATCCATTGTCTTGAAAAATATGTATTAAGTATTTCAAAACACTAATTTACTGATAGCCATGTAAAAGGGTAGCATGAAGGAATGATAGTTATTTAGCAGTCAAAATTCTGGTACCCATAGAGGGCAGATCAAGTAAACTGCATATCTCATTAAGCTCTACCTAAACAAAATCTTTCCTCCTACATGGTGTGCCACACATAGGACACCACATAGTATGTGATATTATGGAAACAGAGAGGGGGCAGGAGCCATTCAGAACTACCCATAAAACAAATGCTTTTTACTAATGATGATCCTTCAGATATTTCCCTGAGGCTCTTCTTCTCCAGCTTGTTTTCTTGCTATATAGGTTTATCTTTGATGGATATGATGTCTGGGACTTCATCACCCTATTCATCCTCCTCTTAATGCATTCTCATTGGCAGTATGCCACTTCAGATACCCCAGAAGTGAATGCAGTACTGCATATCTGATGTATTCATGTGTTGCCCAGAAGACTGATTTATGCATTGACCTGACTTCCTCGCCCCATTCTATTACTGCACCTACACTGGCATTTACTATTATTATCTATTGCATTTCTTGAATGGATTGACCTTTTGTCTTTTTCATATGAATGAATAACTTTTAATTTGGATCTCCCTTACTCTGTAACTTATTTCATCTTGTTGGTTAGCCTATTTTTTCTGATCCAGGATGATTATAGCAGGTTAATTGGTGTCTCTTTACAGTGATTCTATCAGCAACTCAAGTTGGTAGCCTCAATTTCCAGTCATTCATAAATTTGTTTAAGTAGGTATTTACTTTCAGTAAAGTTGTTACTAAAATACCAACATGTGATAATTATTGCAAAAATTCTTTGAAATATTTGGAGGAAAGTCTTATTATAAGTAGAAGGAATAATTTAGTCTCTTAACATTTAATGTAATTATTAAAACTCTGGGGTTTTGAATCCACCATCTTATGATTTTCTCATTGTCATCTCTGATTTATGTTCCTTTCCCCCTCATTTTCCCTTTATTTTGATTTATCAAATACGTTTTAGTAAGTCATTCCAATTCCTTTACTTATCTTTTTATCCAAGCTACTTTGTATAACATTTTAATACAGCTTCTTTTGAAAATATAGTACGTATTTTTAAAGATACAGATATTAATATTATACCACTTAGAGATTGATTTTAAAACTTTACAACAGTGTAATTCCATTTATACCCCTCTCTTCCTTTATACTCTTGTTATAAGATTACTTAACATAATTTAAAAAAAGCCCTGCCTAATAATACTTGCATATGGTTCTACTATAGGTCTACTTTTACAAACTAATTTTTCTCTTTGTATCTCCTTTTTAAATAAATTATGGATTACACCCCCTAGAGACTCTAGATTCTATTGTCTTTCTCTGAGGAATCTGAAAACTTTTATTCTCGTAAGCAGTTAAATTGCTACAAATCAACTTGGACTGGTAGAGGCTTTTGTGTTTGTTTAATTTTGTTAAGGTAAGTTTGTTTTACTTTTGTCTTAATCCTAGTGTGAATGCCTTAGTCCTTGGATAGTACTCCTAGCCCTTTTGGGATTTTAAAATATTTGCCAAGCCCCTCTAACCTGATGAGAGCTGAATTCCTAATTCAGTCTTTTTTTTTTTTTTTTTAAGATTTTATTTATTTATTTATTTGACAGAGAGAAACACAGCCAGAGAGGGAACACAAGCAGAGGGACTGAGAGAGGGAGAAGCAGGCTTCCCGCCGAGCAGGAAGCCTGATGTGAGACTCGATCCCAGGTCTCCAGGATCATGACCTGAGCTAAAAGCAGTCGCTTAACCAACTGAACCACTCAGGCACCCCCTAATTCAGTCTTTTATGTGGTATGCAGCTGCTGAGATCTCTCTCAGCTCTTTCAGGTTTTAACTGTTTAACTGTTATCCTCCTGAGCTCTTCTGGTGCCCTGCCTTACACATACACTATCCAGGGTTTGAAGTATTTAAAGAGAGTCTGTATGCCAATTTGGGGACTTCTTCCTCTGTGACTCCATTCATTTTGGAATTCCCTCACATCTTTTTGGAATTCTCAGTTACTCTGCATCCCCAAACTTCATCCTCTTTTATATGAGAATAATCAAACTGCGTCTTGATCTTATTCATCCCTGGCTGGGGAGTAGGCAGGGGATGGGAGTTCCCTTCAAGACAAAAGTTAATGCATCCAACTCTTAGCCATTGTGGTTTCCTTCTGTCAAGAATTGAGGCCCTTCCAGTTTCTACCTGATTTTGGTGACTTTCAGTCCTTCAAACACGTTTTTAAATACAATTGTTATCAGCAGGAAAACTAGTCCAACACAAGCAACTCTGCAGTTACTGAAAATCAGAACCTAAAGATATTTGAAACATAAATTCTTCTTTTTATCTAAAAGAATGAATTATATGTGTAAGGAATCAGAAATATAATAGTGTGAAGATCTGACTTTGAATTGCCGTTCTTTTTTTTTCTCTTTATAATACTTTATTTTTTCAGTGTTCCAAGATTCATTGTTTGAATTATCACATCTGTGACTGCAGGCGAGTTGCTTCTTCTATAAGTTCCATTTTCCTCTCCTTTAAAAAATGGCTGTTTTCCTTGTGATGCTGTGTTCTCAAAAGATATTTGTTCATTATGCAATCCCTCAACTGAAGGAGATTGAATTTAACATTTTGAAGCAGTGTAAACACTACTGGGAAGGGGAGAGGTCTGAGAGTTACTGTAGCTCCCCGGGGTGCCGAAAGCAAGTAAGAGAGGTGCATGGACTGTGAGAATCTGATTCATTAAGTTCTGCAGGCAGCAATGCATAGACTTACTTGTGTCTCATTCCTTGCTCTTGATTTTGGCTTCTTTCTGGGAAAGAGAAACTCAGGTAAAAGTTGCCTTGCCCAGGAATTTTTAACTGCAAGAGAAGGTGATGCTATTGGCCTAGCTATTGTTTCATCAGCTCCTCTTTGAGAAATAAGTTAGAGAAATAGAAATTGGTGGGTCTTTTTTTTTGTTATTTTGTTTTGTTTTTTAGAAAAGCATGAGCCACAGAGAAAATTATGGCAGAGAGAGGTTCAATAAAAAGGGAGAAGGTTTTTTTCTATTTAGATATAGCATGGAAAAGGATTGTTCTCTTGATTGAAGCCAATAAGTATACCATGTGATTCCTTTTTTACTCAAAAACCACTAGAGCCTTGCAGATTTTTTACGAATATCACCCAGGAGCCCATGCTTTCATATTTCGTATTTACCGTGAAAATCTGTTGGAAGGAATCAGAAGTAGAAGTGGGGGAAAGTGTGTGGGGCTGAGGGGGGGTTGAAGATAATACACTTGGAGGAGCATTCAAGAAATAAAGAATTGCCTTTTATAAAAAAAAAAAAAAAGTTATTTTTCCAACCTGTGTATTGTGGTACTTTTTAGTAATTTCAACTTGTTCCCTTGAATTAGCTATATAATTGACTATTATAAAAAATTTCAATAGCATATATATATGCCATATTTATCATATATACATCATATTTACTACTAGGAGAACATTCTACTTATAAAATATTGGATTTTAAAGCTTATAAACTAGAATTTGGATTTTTTTTTTATAAAATTCACATTCCCCTATGGGGCACCTGGGCAGCTCAGTTGGTTAAGCGACTGCCTTCAGCTCAGTTCATGATCCTGGAGACCCGGGATCGAGTCCCGCATCGGGCTCCCTGCTCAACAGGAAGCCTGCTTCTCCCCCTCTCACTCCCCCTGCTTGTGTTCCCTCTCTGGCTGTGTTTCCCTCTGTCAAATAAATAAAATCTGTCAAATAAATAAATAAATAAATAAATAAATAAATTAATTAATTAAAATTCACATTCCCCTAAAAGTTTGGAGTCTATTAGGCCATGATTTTATTTATCTACCTTTATTCAGAACAATCATATTAAAAAAGAAAGGGGGAACAAAGCACATACATTCCTATGCTTACATTTCAGATTGAGACTATGAAGGGCAATCCTGGAGTGAGGATACTACTGTGCTATATGAAGATATCCCCTTCACTAAAAAAGAAAACCAGCAATGGCACCTCTCAAGTCTTTCCAGATAAACTGCTGTACTAATTAAGTTCCTAACACAGGGTAGAAAAAGAAAGAGCATCAGGCAGGATAAATACACAAGTGCAAAAACATAGGGAGGGAGGAATGAAGGGAGAAAGAGAGAGGAAAGGAATAGAGAACAGAGAACATTGGGATTATAAAATTACTGTAATATCTGTAAAGTGAAATGTTATTATACCACAAGACAAAGTTATGCTAAGGAAAAACAGTAGTCTTTATTGTCAGACATCTCGGTATGAATCTTGATTCTACCTAATTCTTGGTGCAATCGTGGAAATTACTTCTCTGAGTTTTAGTCTTCTATATGTAAAAATGGCAATAATATTCACAAACTCACATATATCTCAATGATTTTATGAAGATTAAATTAGTTAACTGATCTGAAAATATGTACCATGATATTGTACGGTAGAACCTCAACAGACAGAATGAAGATGTGAATCAGATGAATGAGCCAAATTTCCAAATTCACTCTTATTTGAACACATGCTTTTGGCATTTTTAAAAATTATTTTTTAAAAAAAGCAGAATTTAAAAAGTTATTGTACTTCATTGTCCATAAGGAAGAATTACTTTTTATTTCATATAAATAGATAATTGATCTGCACAATATGGATAGACCACTAACATTATTTCAGCATTTTATGTATATCAATAAGCAAGTCAAATTTTCTATTTATAAGTTTTAGAGAGCAGGCTGAAACACTGCTACAAAAGCTATTTTAAAAAATTATGTGTTCCAACAAGGGTCAGAGCTAAAGAGATAGCTACTATTACTAATGTTCACATCCTAAGTGTTGTTCCAGGTGGTAAAAAATACACGAGCTAATTCATTCACACATCCATTTAATCCAAGTGCGGCAAGGTTTAGCAGCAATATTCACTTGAGATGACCTCAGGTAGTTTGGAGCTGCATGGCTTATCTCTTTTTTAACTGCATTTTACTAATTTTTTTTTTGTTGTTATTAAGAGAGAGAAAGAGAGAGCAAGAGAGTGAACATGAGTGGGGGGAGTGGCAGGAGATGAGGAAGAGGGAGAAACCTTTTTTTTTTTTTTTTTGTAAGATTTTATTTACTGGGGCACCTGGGTGGCTCAGTCGTTAAGTGTCTGCCTTCGGCTCAGGTCCTGATCCCAGAGTCCTGGGATCGAGCCCTGCATTGGGCTGCCTGCTCTGTAGGAAGCCTGCTTCTCCCTCTCTCTCCCCCTGCTTGGGTTCCCTCTCTAGTTCTCTCTGTCAAATAAATACATAAAAATTTAAAAAAAAATGATTTCATGTATTTATTTGTGAGAGAGAGAGAGATAAGAGAGAGCGCAAGTGGGGAAGAGAAAGAGAAACACATTCTCCCCCTGAGCAGGGAACCCTATGCTGGGCTCCATACCCGACCCCGGCATCATGACGTGAGCCAAAGGCAGACACTTAACTGACTGAGCTACGCAGGTGCCCCAAAAGAGAGAATCTTAAGGAGGCTCCATGCTCAGCTCAACCTTGAGACCCTGAGATCATGACCTGAGCCAAAATCAAGAGGTGGAAGCTAAACCAATTGAGTCATCTCAAGAACATTTATTAACCTAAACAATCTTATCCTTATAACCTCTTATATCGTTGTCAACAGTCCTCTAAGGCTGGTACTATTTTCTCTTACTCACAATAGAGACAGCTGAGGTTCAGGAAATTCTCCCAAAGTCATAGGGCCAGGAAGAGGCATGGATTCAGAATCCCATATTTTATGCACTAAAGCTCCACTGTTGTATATACCCTCCCCAAGTGGACAGTCATGGAAATCTCAGCGGCTTCTGTATTCTTTAAGATCAGAGTAACCCACACTGTGTTTGTTCCAAGTGTTCCACCCTGGCCCTTTCAGAGTTTTGTAAGGATGTGAAACAGAACACGGAGAGTTCTTTGGTTGAGAAAGTAAGCTACAACATGACAGCCTCATGGATGTGTACATACATGTATAAATGTGTGGTCATCCGTAAATGAGGAGTGATTTGGATACTATGTTTTGGCCACAATACCTGAGATAATCGTGTATACATACTGATCACAAGTCTTTCTTTCTTTTTCTTTCTTTCTTTCTTTCTTTCTTTCTTTCTTTCTTTCTTTCTTTTCTTTTCTTTTCTTTTTCTTTCTTTCTTTCTTTCTTTCTTTCTTTCTTTCTTTTTTCTTTCTTTCTTTCTTTCCTTGTTTATTTCCTGTAGCAAACTGTTAGATGGAATCCACATAATCCCCTTTCCCTCTACTTCTTTTCCCTCAACTGTTACCCAATCACATTGAATGAAAACCCTAAATCTGTCAGCTCCCCAAGGTAGGCAGTGCAAGAGTACTCAAAGCATGTGGCTTGAGAATATCTCTTGAGCACATTAGCCAGAGAAAGGCTTTGTCCACATGTTCACATCATTACACAAGTGATTTCAAAGAAGATTATTTTTCTAGAGATAGTTAAAGGTCAGAATAGACACCACATATGTTTTCTAGGAGCCATGTCAGTCTGAGCACTGGGGAAATATTACCTTTGTAGATGAGTGTATGTTTGATTACACCATACTCTTAAATTATAACAAGCTTTTTTCACTCATACTTTGCAACTCCCCCCTCAACTTTACTTGAGGATTTCTTGTCACCCAATGTAATTTTGAAACCAAAACTATTTTGGACACCTCTATAAGGTTAATTGGTAACAGCTAGATTTTCAGTAAGGAGGTTGGAATGATAAAACTCAAGTAATCACCAAAGACCTCACAGGACAACCATGAAGGAATAAGTTAAGGATTTCTAGTTAATAGTGTATTTTATGTACTGATCCAGTTTCATTCACTCATTGCTCAATACGTATTTCTTGGGGATACGACAGTGAATAAAACTGTAGAATTTTGTCCTCTCAAATGAGTAGATCCTAACAAATAGGCAATTATGGTGCAGTAGGATATAGCCATTGATAAAACAGCATGATCCGATAGCCCATAAAAGGGGTCCTGACTCAAAAAGGATGGTGGGAGTGGTTCTTGAAGGAGTTGGTGATGGAAATGGACTGAAAAGACAAGTAGATCTACTGAGAATGAATCTGTGGAAAGAAGTACTTTGAGAAGAGAGTTCAGCTTTGTACATGCTGTTTTTATGATCTCAAATAATACCAATAATAGCTAATGTTTCCACTGCTAAAAATGTGTCAGACAAGTTTTAAATGTTGTCTTCTGTGCTCTCAACAGCCTGTTGTGGTAGATATTTTTATCCCTCTTTTTACATCAGGGTTGAAATAAATATTTGTGAATAATTACTGCATTGATAGTGATTGAAGCCATGGGAGGGTGTGAGGTTGTCCAGTGGAGATAGGAATTGGAAGAAGAGGGTTTATGAAATATTCTGAGGAATCTAACAAGGTAGGCAGAGAATAAACAACTAAAAAGGTGGAAGGAAAGCAGAGAGAGAGGACCTTGGAAACAAGGGGAAAATTCACATAAAGAAGACATGAGTGGTCTACCGTGCCAGGAGAGAAATCAGGGACCATAACAATGAAGTGTCATGGCAGGTAGAGGGTGCCATCTTGTAAGCAGCTGAAGAGAGAACAGAAAGTATGGACCTAGAGGAGTGAGGAAAATAAATTCCATTCAAATAGAAGGCTGAAAGGAAAGGAGAGAGAGATAACAGTATAAGAATGGAACATGAGTTTGGGGGACTTTGTTGATATGTAGGCATGATTCTACAAAAGGGTGCCAAAGGGAGCTTAAGAGGGTGGGATATAAATGAAGAACATTAGCTCAGGCTGGGAGGAGGAACATTTCTTTAACATGGAAGGAAGGAAGGAAGGAAGGAAGGAAGGAAGGAAGGAAGGAAGGAAGGAAGGAAGGAAAGGAGGAGAGAAGGAGAGAGAAGGTTGCCTCTGGATATGAGCAGGTGTATATATTCTATCTTCTCTGTCATAAGTCTTGCTCTTCATGTAGATTGTATTATGGAATTTAGTCAGGTCTAACTTAGCCAACCAATACTACTATGATCCTTTTGAGGTTCAAGAAGACAATGAGTTGCGTTTATTTGCTTTTTGTTCAGTGAGTCACATACTGGTTAGTATTTACTTTCAATTGTAAAGAGCAATTTAAAAGTCAAGAGTGAGCATAAAATTAACATATCCCACCACCTCTTTTATTCTTTTTTTTTTATATGATCTAGTCACTGTTCTTACATGTTGGGGAATGCTGTCAGGATTTCCTACCCATGTTAATCTTTTGAATTTCAGAGGGTGCTGAAAAAGTTCGGTGAGTTAGATATAGCTTTGAGACAAACACGTCTATACCATCTTGGTTCTTGTATTGGAATCCTTTTTGTTCGGCATTGCTGCAAAAGTTATTTTCGGAACATCATATGGATTTTTCATTGAAACATCTGTGTTAACTTTTATTATCCCTGGTCTGCTTTGTAATTTTGGAAACAGATATAAAGAACGAGCAACCCAAAGCACAGTAATATAGTGGGAAGCATCCTTCATAAGTCAATTGAGGAATTTAATAATCTCTTTAGAAATAAGCTCTGCAGCTATGAGAAAAATGTGTGGGTTAAAGGCCTTCCAATTAAGAAAGGTTTCTCTGTGGATTTATAGGCTGGTGGTTCACTCTTCTTGTTCGTGTTTCCATAGCAACTGTCAGGTAGATTTTCTGCTACTTGCTAGGAAGTTGGAAATGTTGAGTCTGGTTGAGCCTTTTCAATTCAGTGAAGCTTAAATGAAATTCTTTGCAAGGAACTGGCATTTAGCCTGGGTCATTTATTCATATCTAGAAGAAAAAATCAATTATAGTAATCAAATGTGCAAATTTTTTTATTGGGATTATTTTTGGTACATATTTTGTGCTGTAATCTATTTTTAATGCCAGGGTACTAAAGGTTTGAAGGGCTGCAGCTGGCCTCTTTGCTGTCTGATGGCTTGTGGCTTTAATTACAGCCCAAGACATAGGAAAGCATGCTTTTTGCTGGTCTACTTTTGCAAGCTATAATCACCCCTGGTGATATTCAGAAGCAAACTAGGATCCAGGAGACTCATTAGGTTGAGACACCTATACTGCACAAAATACCATGCACAACCTTTTATTCTGTTTTTTGTTTTGTTTTGGTTTGGTTTGGTTTTTTTGGTCCTCTTGGTTATTTGAATTACATCCTGGGAAATAAATAATTTATATGCCATTACTTAAAGTTCTTGGGAAGTACAGTATCTTCATTTTCCCTTCAGGTTAAACCCACATGGGCGTCACTCACTGTGGTTCATATCAGCCCACGTTGACTGATGCGTGACAGTTCCCTGTAGGCTGCCGTCCTTTAATCCTTAAAAACAAATCAAAACTGCGAGTGGGTAAAGTGAGCTTACGTGCCATCGCCCCCGTGTAACATACATATGTGCCATAGGAAGGACAGACATCTCAGGGACATCACTTAGTGTATTCCTTTGTTAGCGTCTTTGCTTACTTCCACAGAAATAGCTGCTCCCGCAGAAAATAAGGCACAATCCTTATTTCACACTGTGATTCTATTTATATACCAGCTCCCCTGTGGACATTTTTTTATAAGATATATTATTTACAGCAATGGCTTGGAATGCGTATTTCAGCTCAGTTCTTTCCACCGCTCTTCTCTTGTCATATGTATGCCACACCTTTATCTACTGTAGTGATACGTCATATTGTATAGTAAGATTGATTACTGGTAAAAATACAAGTAAAACTGAGAGAGAAAAAGAGAGATTACTTAAAAAAAAAAAAAAAAAGAAAAGAGCCAGAGCTGAAATATGTTTTACTTACTTGCCTTGCCTTGTCTTATTTTCTTCCTCTTTGGTCTGGAAACTGTGCTTTCTTCTAGTAAGCTAAATAAAAACTTTCTGAGAAAAGCAATTGAAGCTGAAAGAAGCTCACTCTTCAGTCACTATACTAGGAAGTAGAAATGAAGTCTCTCAGCTCTGCTCTCAGCTTTATTTACTCTAAAAGGTGGGCAATTTTCTCTTAAAATAAATTGTACTTGGAGTAGCATGGCTCCTTCAGAAGGTACTCCTATACCCAGGAGCAGAGAGTCAAGAGAAAAGCGAGATTCTGAACATCTGTCCGGGTGTGGTGTCCTGCAGAGGAAATGGACTGACTTAGTTATAAAAATATATTAAAATAGATGCATGAAGGGATAAGTTGTTGGGCACAGAGATCATTCTGACTCAGGCTTTGACGCTTGCAGGCAGACCATCCTGGGTAAAATAATGAAGTGAAAGCATCTTGCTTTGGGAGAGCAGCAAAGATTCGATTTTGGCTGTCACTACTCAGGAAAAGTGAGGCTGTCGCATTGGGTCAAAGCTTTCCTGCACCTTCTCTTCCTCGCAGGTGTGTGCTCCTTCTGTCCTTAGTCCCTCTGGTCCAGCATGGGTCCAGGCTGGACACCCACCCAGGGGACTGAGGACAGGCTGCAGAGGCGGGTCATTCATCCGGCCTCACGCTGAGCCTTGGCTGAGTGTGGTTTCAGTTCAGTAGCTGGGCTCTGTCTGGCTTTTCCATTGTCCCGGACTTCAAAGGCCCTCAGTCCTTAAGGCCATGGCTCCTGCTGAATGTTCCACTAGCCTCCAGGCTAGCCTAGCTCTCTCCTAGACTTACTTCCTAGAAAAAATGCCATCCTTTTCTGATTGGGCCTCAGATCCGCTACTTTGGCCTCCCAGTGAGACAACTTCTTGTCTCTGACTGATGGCAAGCGTCTTACTTGCACTGCTGAGCTGAGCCACTCGATGGGCTAAGATAACTTTTTCCTACTTCTCCACCTCCCCGTTCTCCCTGTTACCCATCCTGACCATTCCTGCTTTCTTTGCTTTCCTTTCCCCCCAAGGCCTTCTGCTTTGGGCTAGCTTGTTCTTCATTTTCTCTGGGAGCATCAGTCAGGTTTCCATTTCCTACAGGAGGGGACCCTACCCTTTTGTTTGAATACCAGTGCAGATGTTAGTAAGAATCTCTCTTTAGCCCTAGGAAGCTTCCTTCTGACGTATCTTCCTCAGAGCTCTAACAATAATGAGCTATGAGAGGTTAGGCAAGTTTCTTAACTTCTCCAAGCCTTGGTTTCTGCATCTCTGAAATGGGTACAATTGCACATGACTCATAAGATTGCCATAAAGAGTAAATGAGTTAATGGACATCCAGTCTGAAGTACAGAGTGTGGCACTTATAATGTACTTCATAAATACTAGCTTTTATTACTATTCTCATGGGTTTTTTGGTTACAAAGAGCTCAAGCTTTACAATCTTGAATTTCTCCTCTGCTTTTATTTATCACCTATGTATCCTTGAATAGGTTTTAAAAACCCACCAAGTTGGTTTCCCTTCTAATAAAATGAGGAGAATCATAACTTCTTCCTGGGACTGTTGGGGACAGTAACCAAGTGCAGGGATTTGTGGCGTTCAGCGCCATGCTCACTGGACAGTAATAATAATTTTCTCTATTCCTTAAACTTGTCGATGTCCTAAACTTCTGTGAATTTTTCTTCTTCTCCTTAACTTCCTGTTGTGTACCTGAGACACCTACTCATAATCTTCCTCTATTGTACTATCTCCTTTCTTAAAAACGATCTCCCTTTCTTCTCTGATCATCAGGGAAATCTGTTTTCCCAATGCCAAAAATCTTCAAATACCAGAAGGCAAGCCATCTGCCCTTCACCTCCTTCCTCCTTACAAAGCTGGATGAAAATTTTTAAGAGGCTGCTTCCAGAGGCAAAGGAGCATCTCTGCTTCCTAGGGTCGGGTGGCAAGCTGCGAAGAGATCATGTTTTACCACGGTGCAGGCAGTGAAGGGAAAGAGAGGTGCGTTCTAAGCACCCCTCCCCCAAAGAACCTACTCCTGACTCCCGAACATGAACTTGTCCTACTGGTGGGCCTGGGAAGCACGTAGGGGGTATCCTATACCTAACTTTTGGCATCTTTGTCTTACTTTCACATTTGCATTGTTCCCCTCATCCATCCAGGATATGGCCCTAATTTCCTTGTTATGCCTGTGGTCTCTGGAGGTACAGAATTTGAAATTGTTCTTGTCAAATATGCCCCTTCCAGATTGGCTAACTTGAAGATCAGAGCTTTCGGCACAAGAAAAGACTCTCTGGCTCAATGTGTCAGTTCCCTTTCATGTAGCTGGATCTTTCAATTTGTAGCATAACCCCTGCAGCACTTAGAGAAAAGATGATGTGTCTGAAATGCTGAACTGCAGTCACCCCTGCCTACCATTATGTTTCCAAAGGCATTCTATAAAAAGCTGCAAAAGCAAGGGGTCTGAGATCTGACACCTGAAAATGGGTGCAATCACTCAAAGGCACCCCTTTTCCCATCTCTTGCTGATTGACCCCATCCCATTGTGCCTTTCAATACACAGCCCACAACTCTGAATTTAGGGCAATGACCGGCTGTACCTACAGGCTCCAAACACTTCTCACTCTTCCTCTGGACAGCTTCCCCTGTGAGTTTGGTGTTAGATTCAGAAGAACTGCCTTCCTGTCTCAGCTCAGCCGCTTATGGTATGATATTATACAGCTTCCTGGATCTTTCTGAGGTTTCATGCCCCATAAAATTATAAGCAGTAGGGACAGTGAATACTGTTGAGTACGTGCTGCCTACCAGATTTTATTTGGAGTGTTTTCTGTATGGGTGTGTGGCACCAATGCCTTTAAACCTCATCCCAAGGTTATGAATGAGGTCTTTTTCAAGAGGAGATTGAAACCCAAACTCTACCGGATGGTTAAGTGGTAGGGCTGGAATTTGAACTCACAGAGTCTCACTCTGGAGTCCACCTGCTTAACCACAAGTTATTGTTTGTCACAGACATAGCTACAGTCCAGTTTCATTATCCACAGTAACTATGCTCTATACAGTCACTGCGAGCACTGAATTAGCAGGTACTAAGCACCGTTCATTGGGGAAATACAACCCTGGGAAACGCAGAGCTGGGTTCCTGCAAGCCACTGACCTCATTTCCATCAACCTATCGATACATAACCTTGTGTTATGCGAGTTTCTATTTAAAGGCACCTCATTTAATATATATTGTTGATTCATTAACATTGAACTCGCAGTCACTGGCATTGTAACTCCTTCCTGAATGAAGCTTATTGAACACAAGTATTTTCTCTACGATGGTTAGGAATACTATTCAGCATTTCAGTACTACTTGGGGGACCATTTTAAAAGGCAAAATCACCCAAAAAAGAACAAAATTAAAAAAGACGTGGCATTAAATAGACCCCAAAAAGGACGCTTATTTATCTCATGAGAGCTGAAACAAGAAGGGAGAATGTTGCCTTGTTTGACCTCCGCTGGGAACGAGCACATGGGGCGACTCAGAGTTTTAGTTTTTGCAGCTCTGTGCATGCCCCAAATGACTGGGAAAGCACTATCAGTTCTTGATATTTGTTCACAGATATTTTAGTGAGTAGGCGAATTTGCAAATACAGAATCTGGGATTATGAGGGTCAACAGTATATAACTGGAAAAATAAATCTCAAATGATCTTCCAACAAGAGTAGGACTAGTAGATATGGGAGGGGAGTCCAGGTGGGGGCACCCCCGTGCACAGGTGTGGGGGGATTGTGCTGCCAACACAGGCAAGGTCTTTATATGTCTCCCCAAATGAAAAAAAACAATGAAGTATTCTGGGCAACTGTCCACATACTAAGTGAGCCTCTATATCCAAGAAATATGTGTTTATCTTGAATTCTCATTTTGGATTTTAGGAAGATGTTTTAATTCATAGATATACAACTTCTCCATCTACAACTTCTGTCTTTCTCTGTAATAAACAGAAATGGCATGTAAGTAGTAGATATTAAGGTGTCTTTTCTTTAGGGAGAGGATAAATGATTTGGTGGAATGAAATAGCAGAAATCACTTCTTTCCTGCCCCACTTCTGACTCCTGGTGCGTATAGCTCCGGAGTCTTCTGGAACCATCACATGGGGCCACGTCTCCTTAAACATTAAAGGCGACCTGATTTATAAACTGAGAAGTACAGATGGTTGAGTTGAGGAGGAAAAAGCTGGGTTTCTGCTGTGGTTCTTTTAAACCTTGCTATTCCAAGATGGCACGACCTGGGAGCTTGTTAAAAATACAGAAGCTTGGGCCTTGCCCCAGACAGATTGCATTTTTACAAGCTATGCATGCACTTCAGGAACGTATTCAAGTGTGAGAAGCAATGCTTTTTGAGACCAAGCCCACATCCCAGTTTACATCTCTTCATCATATTAAGCACTTGCTAATTCTTCTCTCCTGCTCTCTGCAGTCTTAACCCTGGCCACAGCTTTTGCATAGTTCCAAGGTTCCCATGATCCCACAAAACCTCAAAACCCTCTTGGCTTTTGCACCAGGTCACCACTAAGCAGTACGCCTCTGGCCAATTTGTCACAGCTCCATTTTTTTTTTTTCTTCTGTTTTTAACATTCATTCTTATTCTTAGCAGCTGGTTGTGGTTTATTATCCATGACCAATACCTAAGCTGAATTCTTTAAGTTTCAAAATCACTCACTCTGCCCTTGTGATCGACTTTATGATGTTTTCCTTGTCATATATCCTACATGTCAAATTGTGACTTTTTTTTTTAAGATTTTTATTTATTTGACAGAGAGAAACACAGCCAGAGAGGGAACACAAGCAGGGGGAGTGAGAGAGGGAGAAGCAGGCTTCCCACCAAGCAGGGAGCCTGATGTGGGGCTCAATCCCAGGTCTCTGGGATCATGACCTGAGCCGAAGGCAGTCGCTTAACCAACTGAGCCACCCAGGTGCCCCAAATTGTGACTTTTTAAGCTAACTTTGAACAGAATATATGTAGGAGAGTTTTATTTATTTTAAATAAATATACATTTTAATTACATATCTATGTATGTATATATATATATATATATATATATATATATATATTTTTTTTTTTTTACCAATGCCAAAGCTTCTATTCCCCAATTTTTTACTAACTCAGAGGCCCTTGGTGCTCAAAGCTAGACAATCATTAAGTATCAGAAGATTCAGTGCAGATCTTAGCTTTTCCACTTAATCAGTCTTTTCTCTAATTTGCCGTTTGGTAGAATAACAGGAGGGTAGTAGCCACTCCTCTATTTCATAATCTCTGTCTAAGAATCAAATTAGAAAGTGACAAAGTACTTTCAGAGGCATAAAATAGTATTCAAATGGTAAATTATTTTTATTATTGTTACCAGCAAGGAAAACTCACAGCACAGTGCTCTTAAAAGTCACCAATTTACTACTATGCAGAGGGACATACGTATATATATTCATTTTCAGGCAGAAAAATATTTTTGATTTAATGAGTATTACCCTTGTGTAAACACTAGTTGGAGTTACGGAACCACATTATTATGTCGTGCAGCCATTTGGATAGTTGCTTTGACCGTGACCTGTAGACGATCGGAGCAGGTAGGAAGACCCCCCACTTCTCTTTCTGTATAGTCTGAGGTTCTTGAAATGCAATTAATGAAAGTATTTGGACCATCTTAAAAGGAAATGTCATCCTTGATATTTATAAGACCATCGTAGAGATCAACCGGCTCCCTTAAATGCCTCTTCCAAGTTGCTTTTGCCATGTACAGTTGGCCATGACGTTAAACAGTCCGGCCCAGCAAGCAAGCATATGAAGGGCTGTGATAGATAACCTTAACTCCTCCTTGGAATCAGCATGTGGTTGTCCCTCTGTTTTCAAAGGTTGAGTGAGATGTTTGTCAGTTGAGAGGCCGTTGTCTGGGTAAACATTGCACATTTCAACTCACAGCTACCCATATAAGCACTTAACCCACACTGGTTAATGAACAGAGGGATCCCCAGTGTCTAAGTCATCTGCTAGTGGTAAGCGAGGTGTTCAGTGGGGTGTACTTACCCATCAGAACCGTTAGAATTCAATTTAATGCCTTCTTGCCTCTGGAGTAAACGTAGCCGGCATAGCTGCCCATTTCTGCTCGAACACTAAATAGAGCCCAATGGCATGAGGTAGAGATGGAATAATGTACTTCCAAGGCTGTACGAGCCAAGAATAGGCTGACCAACAGCCAAGGTCATTACTGGAGGTCAGAGAACCCGGAAGCTATTTTGTGTTGGTTGGTTTGTTTGTGTTTTGGGGGTTTGGGGCCGTTTTCCTAAATTTGGGCCATGTGTTTCTGGGGCTCTGAGTGCCCGTTCCAGCCAGGAATGTATATGCACACAAACCAACATCCTAAAACTGCTCTTTCTGTTCTGCAAGGAACAGGTGGAGAGCTTCTCCTGATGGTATTCTTTTTTCCCTTTTTTCAGATCGTATACTGCTTTATATCCCAGGGTTCTGTTTGTTTTATTTTTGTTTTAGGCTTGGTTCAAAATGAGATGTCTGGTAAGAACTTTGGAAAAATATATTCTCTTCATTTAAAAAGAGTTGGCACACTATTACACCAGAAGTGATAATATCATATTAATAACCTTAAATTGCACTTCCTGGTATTTAAACCTATTAAAAGCTCAGCCTCCTCTCCTCAGAGAAGTTGACTGCCAGGCAGTAAGGACTCAGAAATGGGAAAGATCTGTTCCTATCCATAGAATATTGACAATAGAATGAAGACAAAGGGTGGATTCAGTAGGTGATGGGCACTTTGGTAAATGTTTAATGATGATGGTCACTGCAGAAGCAGAAAGGGAGCCAGCCTGGCAGTTCCAGGGAGGTTTCCTGGAAGAGATGTTGCCTGTGCTTTAAAAAATGAGCAGGAAGGAATACGGCAGATGAAGAAGATGGGAAAGGAAATTCCAAGAAAGAGAAATTGCACAGGTCAAAGTACAGAAGTGTGAAGAACATTTACACATAGTTAATTACTAGAGGGCAGTAGTCCTTTGGAGAACAGAAGAGGGTGAGGGTGGAGGGAAGGCAGTGGCCAGGTAATGCCACCTATAGGAGTTTGGGCATTATCTATAGTTGGTGGGGGATGCGGAGGGGGGCTGTTTGAGGGGTTTAAATGAGGAAATGAGAGAATGGGAATTTGTTAAACTGGTGCTGCTCTGCCATCACTCCAAGGAGTTGGAAATTCACTGGATGCTTTTGGAGGAGTGAAAAGGTAGTGCTGAGGGAGAGGTTATAAAATCATGATGTTTCTGATTCAAGTCCCCAGGTGGATGTTGCTGCCATTTATGGGAAGAAGGAGATCGGGAAGAAAAATGGGGGTGGTTAGAGATCCTAACTTCAGCTGTGTAGCCTGTGAAATGTCCAAATGGAGTTGAACGTTCAGGAAAGTCCTGCCTAAGCTTAAGGGAAAAGTGTAAACTATCATTTTAAGAGATTTTTTTAAACACAGTATGTGTGGTGACTCTCCCAATTTATATGTACATATTCTAATTCAGTATGTTAACCAACTTAGACCCTCCATCCTAACCAATATAATAATGGTGTGGTTATCATTTCAATAGCTGTAATTCCTGTAATTGTCTTCAGGGTTTCTTTCTTGTTTTCTTCAGTGGTTAATATTTTTTGCAATGAGGTTATTTTTGATCATTGACTTCTTTTTTATTCAAAAATGTAAAAGTTGCTTATTTGTTATTATATATTACATATAAAAAGAGAGAGCATTTGCCATTCAAAGCTGATATTCATATTCCTAAGTTTTAGATATTGTTCACTTAAAATATCTGACTCCTTTTCAGATCCAAGTAGCGAAAACAAAATATTATTCATCCTGCACTGAAAGGTTTCATATTATTTGGAAGTATATGTCACTTGATGGTTTTTTGTGAATAGTCCAATGACTTTTTATTAAGAAAAAAATCTTCCATTCCCATTTTAACATATTCTTTCAAATATCATAGATGATTACAAAAATATTTTTCTAGACATCTATGAAAGAGTTTATTGTAAAATATTTCAGCTTCTCCTTATTTTTCATACAATAAAAAAAGAGTAAGTGATTCTATATCTGTTGTTGCTATGGTAACTAACACATTTTTATATATTGAGAAAGAACATGAACATTTCTAAATGTATTTCCATCCTTCCGATGTATGTCTCTGTATATACAAGATTATATATGGGGGGTGACTTTAAGTCAGGAAACTCTAGGAGATCCCATCTTGTAGCTACTCTGAACCATTGAACCCACACAGAGACATGCTGTCAGACCTGGAGTTAGTTGGGTGGACACTAATTGTACACGTTGTGCAAGACAGGAACTGATCACTGTTAGTTCAAAAGAAGATTATAAAACAGGGGCACCTGGGAGGCTCTGTTGGTTAAGCATCTGACTTCAGCTCAGGTCATGAAGTCAGGGTTCAGGGATGGAGCCTGGCTCCACACTCAGCATGGAGTCTGCTTGTCCCTCTGCCCTTCCTCCTGCTCATGCGTGCTCTCTCTCTTTCTCTCAAATAAATAAATAAAATCTTAAAAAAGAAAAAGAAGATTATAAAACATTCCTAACAGGATAGTTGTGCTTCCGCTGTTTATTAAATTCTTTAAGTGTCTTTTTTGTTTTTTTAAATAGATTTCAAATCTGAAAATCCTTGGTGAACCACCTATCTGCCTGAATCCGAGGTTGGCTCTCAAGCAAATACATGGTATGTGCATTCATTCATTAATAGATAGTTATGGCAAACTTTTAAAGTTTAGAATTTGTGCTGGATTAGTAATCTAGAAGAGGTAACAATTACATACCAGATAATTATGCAATGTATGCAAAATGATAACTGCTAGCACGGAAATGTAGAGAAGTGACAACTAAGCCTGGAGGCATCAAGGAAGACTTGGAGGATGGAGAGGGGCGGCACACTCTAAATCACATTTAAAGAATAAGTCATTCCCTGTAAGGCATTCTTAACTAAAAGAAATATGATGTCTATATAGACAACTGAGCTAATGTGTAACAAATACAACAAAGAATATCCACATGTACTTAAAAACTAGTTTATATGTATATGTACGCACGTGTGTGATGGGAAAAAAATCAAACCTGCTGCATGATTGGATAATGAGAGCTCAGTTTGGTTTAACTACATTTGTTGAACTTCTATCAAGTATAAGGCACTCCAAGATTCAGAGATAGCTCCCAAGGGGTTCATTTTTATAAAACTTAAACAATGTATAAAAAGGAATTATAATCTTGAGCTACAATAAGACTTTTAAAATATATCTATATTTAAAAGCATAATTTCACTAAACACTTACTTTGTGGTAAATATAAATTCCTTGATCATTTAAGCCCTATTAGTTTTTTCCTTAAAAACAAGCAACCATGAAGACTCAATAGAAATATGGCATTTACAGAAATAAATAAGAAATACAAATTAATTTTTAAAAAGGAAAATCAAAGCAAAAACCACTAAACCACAAGTGAAGAGACCTTGGAACTGATTGTTTCTCTGCTAACTTACTCATTTGCAGTTTGGCTTTAAGCAGTACCCTAATCTCATAAAGTCAGGGGCTTAGGGTGAAGTACCAGAAGTTTGCCAGGCATAGAGGAATCTGGGATGGGTGAAAAGGGTGCTTGTTCTGAAAAACACTCTAGCGTGGAGATAACAGGAGGTTTCAAGGGTGCAATGAGGTTACTGTAGGAAACAGAAAACTTAAATCCAGTATTTACACGACTTCATTTCTTGACACTAGATGAGACTATATGTGCAGTGGGATAATTTGACCTGAAAATCATCCATTAATTCTAGACTTACATATAACATATGAAAAAAAAATAAGGAAAGTCATACTTAGATATTATGTATTTATAATATTTAGAAGAGTATGACAGGACTGTACAGAAACCTCAATGGGAAAAAATGAAAAGTACAAAATGTTCCCCAAATGATGTTTTTATTATAATTAAGAAGTAGAACTTCTAATCAATAAAAAGTGGAATATATTTAATAAATACCATTAACCAACTAGCTAAACTAACCAAGTAGGAGAAACTGAAAAGAAAAAAAAAATTGACAACTGAAATAGTAAAGTCCGTGAAAATTTTAAAAACTTCTCTAACATAAGAAGTCATAAATTTAGGGGCACCTGGGTGGCTCTGTCATTAAGCGACTGCCTTCGGCTCAGGTCATGATCCTGGAGACCGGGGATCCAGCCCCGCATCGGGCTCCCTGCTCAGCGGGAAGCCTGCTTCTCCCTCTCTCACTGCCCCTGCTTGTGTTCCCTCTCTACCTGTGTTTCTCTCTGTCAAATAAATAAATAAAATCTTAAAAAAATATATTGAGGGCTTTCATAATTTGCTTAACATGCATTTTCCAATTATTTTCTCAGTTTATAGAATCTTTTTCAATTTATAGCTTTTTTTTAAAGATTTTATTTATTTATTTGACAGAGAGAAGCACAGCTAAAGAGGGAACACAAGCAGGGGAAGTGAGAGAGGGAGAAGCGGGCTTTCCACTGAGTGGGGAGCCCAATGTGGGGCTTGAACCCGGGACTCCGGGATCTTGACCTGAACCGAAGAAAGACACTTAACGACTGAGTCACCCAGGCGCCCCAAGATTTTGGAATTTTTTAGTATCTTTGGATATTGTTTTCATTTTTTTATTATGCTAAAATGCACATAAAAATATTAACTCTTAAGTACATGCTTCAGCGATGTTATATATTCACAATGTGCAGCCATCACCACCATCCATCTCTGTAACTCTTTTCATCTGATAAAACTGAAACTCTATACCCACTAAACAATAATCCCCTATTCTTCCCTCCTTGCAGCCCTGGCAATCACTAGTCTAGTTTCCGTCTCACAGATTTATTTTTAAAGAAAAGCTGAAGCCAAATATTTTGCCTATTCATTTATCTACTTCACATATTTTCATTATTTATTCTGTTCAGATATAAACATTGACAAGCTACGATGCTGAGTGATACTGACTTCACACTAACTTGTGTGTGTGTGGAAATGTAAATTTTTGTTTGTGGGAATGTAAGTTTTCACTTTGCGAGGGTAACTATTGAGGAGTGGGACTGGTGGATCTTGAGGTGAGTGTGGGTTTAGCCTTATAAGAAATTGCCACACTGTTTTCTAAAGTTGCTGTGCCATTTCGCATTCCCACCTGCAGTGTATAAGAGTTCCACTTGCTCCAAATCCCTGCCAGCATTTGGTATTGTCAATGCTTTTTTGATAATAGCCATTCTAATATGTTTATAATGGTATCTCATTGTGGTTTAAATGTGCATTTCCCAAATGACTAATGATTCTGAGCATCTGCTTATGAGCTCATTTGCCATCTGTATATCTCCTTTCGTGAAGTGTATGTTCAAATATTTTGCCCATTTTTCAAACTGGGACTTTTGTTTGATGTTTTCTTGTTGAGTTTTGAGAGTTCTTTACGTATTCTAGATACCAGTTCTTTGTGAGAAGTTGTTTTCACTGTTAATTCCTTTGCTTTTCCAAATGAATTTTAGAATTACCTGGTGATACTCGCAAAAAATCCAGATGGGATTCTGACTGGGACTGGGTTAAGCCTATTGCTCAATCTTGTCAGATAGATAGATCGATATAGATAGATATAGATATAGATATGAATGATATTTTTACCTGTATATAATTTCATATATATTTAGCATATATAAAGGGTAGCTCACAACCAATTAATCAAATTCCTGCATTTAAAAAATATCTACCCCTATCTTTCATCTGCCTTATCAATCTTTCCTGAGTTTGACCCCACAAATTCTTGGGCTATTCATTTGCAGATTAATTAATCCGTCCAATGTGCTAGAACTTTGGCAAAGACCCAAGTGGTAAAGCTGCAACTTTACCTTGAAGAAATTTGCCCAAGCTTGAGATATGAACAAAATGCCCTGGAAGTATAGAGAAAAGGCATCTAAATCAGACTGCATAATAAGTAAAGGCTCTTCAGAAGAGGTGGTTTGAGCTGAAGTTTGAAGGAAAGTTCTCTCACTATATATGTGTGTGGTATATAGTTGACCATTTTCAACCCTTAGTTATCATTGTCTACCCAATGTAAGGCCCCCAGTAAGTGTGATGTGGGCTTTTTAATTCAGCTGCCCCATCATAGTTGATGGGATCAGGGGCACACACTTTTGCCAATGCAATCAATCTGAATGGTAGGATAAAGTCTCTTAGTCTCTTTCCAGTAATCTGAAAGAGGAGGGTTGCAGAAAGGCAGTCCAATTTTGGTGCTGGATTCTGAGGCAGAGATGTTACTATAGAGACAATGAGTTGCCTTCCTCCTTTAGGCATGTGAAAGTTAGAGAATAAGCAGGGAAAGCCAGTCTTCCTTGAGGGGAGGTAGAGTAGGAAGATAGGGACCCCAGAGGGAAGAGGTCAGTGAAACCAGGATCATCAGAACCTGCTGGTTTTCCAGTTACTGGAGGGTCCAGATGAACATTGCTTCCTGAAGTTCCCTGTACAGTTTTCTCACAAATTTGACTTTTTACCAGAACAAGATAGGGATGACTTGTGATTTCTGAAGCCCAAAGAGCCTTGATTGTATTACAGATTTAGCAGGAGGGGTTGAACCCTTCAGACAATGTGGGATTAATTATATCATCAAAGTGGAATGGAGCTGCAGAGGAGCTAACTGGTGATAGGAGGGCTAGTGTGAGCCAAGTTGCCAATGGTTCCTGTCCTCTACACCATGAACAATTACTTAACCTTTCAGAATCTCCCTTCCTCCTAACTTCAAGCAAGTAATTCTCATTTGATTTCTTTCCTAAATATTTGCCTGTTCTTTTGTGTCTCCTTTAGTTTTTAGATCAAGGGTCAGGAAACCTTCTGTAGAGAGCGAGATAGTAAATATGGTAAGCCTTATGGGCCATGTGTTTTGACTATTCAACTCTGCCTTATGGTGTGAAATCAGTCATGGCAATACATAAACAGATGAACATGGCAGCCTTCCAATAAAACTTTACTTACTGACACTGAAATCTGAATCTCATATTTCTCATATGTGAGAAAATAATATTCTTGATTTTTTCCCCCCAAACATTAAAAATTCTTATCTCACAGGTATACAAAAACAGGCAGGTCATAGTTTCCCAGCCTCTGTTTTAGAGGCTCAACCAGACTCTTGTTTTACTTCCTCAAAAACTCTTTTTCCTCTCTGCCTGAGAATCTATCTTTGTATTTATGATTAGTTTTTCTATGCCGTGATTGACTTTCCAAACCAGAAGTCTTAGATTCATAATTTCCTTGGTCCTCATGTCCTATGTCTGCCATGTTTTCTTAGACCATATGCAAGTTTATCCAAATTCTTTAGCAGCAAACCATTCCCAACTCTACTTTTCCTGTGTCTGTGCTACAAAACTCTCTTCCAGGATAAGTTCTCCAAAGAGACTCTTGACCCTTTGCTAAATCTTTCTTCTCCAGCATGCCACATGTTCAGATCTTTTCCTTTTTCTTCTTCACCATGTCTTTGGCCTCTATATTTCAACTCCATTTTATATACAAAATGAATATAACAAAACAAAATGCAATACAGGCAATGTCAATGACCATTATCTCAGAGTAGCAGGTAATTTAAGACATTCAAAAATATAAGCATACTTATATCTGCTGGGCTTGGTTAGCTCCATACAATTTATTGATGAAAATATTCCATGAGAATAAAAGTAATATTTATATAACTATATAATAAATTATCCCATAACAATATATAATGTATACTATAATTTAGTTCATCAGTCACCCAATTTGGGACATTTTGAGTAATGGTGTTTTTTTCACCTTCATTAACATTGCTGTATTGAAAACCCTAGTGACTGCATCTTTGTACACATCCATGATTATCTGACTATTTAATTAGGGTATGTTCCTGGAACTGGAACTGTTATGTCAAAGTGCTTTCATATTTTAAAGACTGTTCACAAATTACTCCACAAATGTTATCGATTTTTTACCTTTTGGGGTAATGTACTGAATACTCGGGTTTTTCCTGGGCAAACCAGTGCTGGGCATTAGTAATTTTTTTAAATTGCTAAATTAATAGGTAAGAAAATAGCATGCATTAAAAACTCTTAAGGGCTTTAGAGGCACCTGGGCGGTGGCTCAGTCATTGAGCGTCTGCCTTCAGCTCAGGTCATGATCCCAGAGACCAGGGATCGAGCCCCGCATCAGGCTCCCTGATTGGCGGGAAGCCTGCTTTTCCTTCTCTCGCTCCCCCTGCTTGTGTTCCCTCTCTAGTTGTGTTTCTCTGTGTCAAATAAATAAATAAAATATTTTAAAAATAATAAAATAATAAAATTCCAAAATTCCAAAACCTGTATAAACGAAAAAAAAAAAAACAAACCCAAAAATTAAAAAAAAAAATTAAGAAACAAAAAAACTTTGTGAATTTGTCTTCATGCAGTACAACAGAAAGCAAAATTAATCTGGTTTGGCCCAGGAATTTAGATAAATATCATTGGTACAGTAGATTCAAGTTGAATTTAAAAATTGCTGATCATTCACCTGCTACATCGTAAAATTGTAAGGATACTCTATTGCACATCTCAAGAACAAATTGACTAGGAGTTTCATCCTTGATATAGAAATGTGCACTGATTGAGATATTTTGACCCTACCAATAACACAATGCATTATTCTAAAGAGTTTATGAGTGCTTTGAACTGTACCCAGCTGGTATTTACAGAATTGGGTATGTTCCACTTCCTACTAACCTCAAGAGGTTGTTACTACAATGGTTTGCTTTATTGATTGTCATTTTGCCATTAAGGTTGACAAGGCTAATATCCCACCCTGCATTCTTTGCCTGACCTTAAGAGATTATAGAATGACATTCAGTAGAATTTAGATGTTTAAACATCCTGGTACTGCTAATGTTATTTTCTTTTCCAGTTCTGAAGTTAACTGGATAAAAATTCCCAAGACTCTACCCAAGCTCCTATAGAGTAGAATGAGAATTTGCTCCCCTGCCCCCATCTAATGTTCTTTTCCTCTTTAAACTATCCTGTGTGCTATTTCTCTATTTATAGCTCAGACAATCCAACTCCAGGCAGGTGGTTCTATTGAAAGATAAACAAACTTGTAATAACCCCCCACTGGTTCCTAAATAGCCAACTGTGCTGACAAGGCAGACTGCAGGTGACTGAACTCATCCAGGGATGTTGGTCATTTACTACAGAGCTGGGGACCCACAGAGTCTTTGGCCAAGAAACAGCTGGTACTCCCAGCATTTTTATCTCTTAATAGAAATCAAAATCAATGGTCATATGACTGGTTAAAAGTATCAGGTGGCTTTTCATCTAACATACCAAACACCAAAAATACCATACCATTTTTCCTGCCTTTAATGTGCTTATTGATATCTGAGAATTTTTAGAAGATTTTATTGAATATTCTCCCCTTGGAAAATGTGATTTGGTCCAGTTGGAGTGACCTCAGACATCTCAAGACGGATGCTTTCTCACTTCCACATTGCTTCTTTTTCTGTCTTCTGTCTCACCACTGGGATGAGATCTACATTCTTACATGAAAAGACTGGTTAAAGAATGACAAGAATTCTTCCCTCAGGAGTGGATTTCTGCAGACTCTTTTTCAATTTCCTATTCCCACCCGTGGTTTCATTGAATCTTTATACCATCCAGTGAATGGACTTGTATTGGCTCTTCTTATGTCCTAATTAAGTCTACCACTATAGTATGAGCTAGTTCTCTGGTCACAAATCTATTCTTCACAAATGTATTTTTTCCATTGAGATATAATTGACATAAAACATTTTTTTTAATTTCAGCTGCATGACATGATTGGATATTTGTATATATTGCACAAAAATCACCACAACCAATATAGCTAACATCCATCATCACATATAATTATAATTGTTTTTCTTGTGATGTAGACTTCTAATGTCTATTCTCTTAACATTCATATAAGTAATACAGCATTTGACTATGGTCACCATGCTATACATTACATCCCATGACTTATTTATTTTATAGCTGGAAGTTTATACCTTTCACCTATTTTACCCACCCCTTACCCTCTGCTTCTGGCAACCCCCAATCTGTTTTATATATGAGTTGCTTTTGTTTTTATTTTTAGAATCCAAATATGAATGAGATTGTATAGTGTTTCTCTGACTTATCTCACTTAGCCAATGCCCTTAAGGTCCATCTGTGTTGTCCCAAATGACAAAATTTCATTCTTTTTTATGCCTGAATAATATTCCATTGTGCATGTGTATGTGTGTGCATCCATCAACAGAGGCTAAAATGGACATGTGGGTGCAAACATCTTTTTGAGTTAGTGTTTTTGTTTTCTTCAAATTTTAATTCAAAATTTAACTCAGAATTCAAAAAATTGAATTGCTAGATCATGCAGTTCTATTTTTAGTGTTTTTGGACCTTTGTACTGTCTTCTATAGTGGCTGCACCAATGTATATTCCCACCAGCAGTGCACAAGGATTCCTTTTCTGTACAACTTTGTCAACACTTGTTATTTCTTGTCTTTTTGGCAATAGCCATTCTAACAGATGTGAGATGACATCTCGTTGTGGTTTTGATTTGTATTTTCCTAAGGATTAGTGATGTTGACCATTTATTCATGTACCTGTTGGCCATCTGTGTATCTTCTTGGTAAAAAGTCTATTTATATCTTCTGTGCGTTTTTAAATTGGAATGTAGGGGTTTTTGGCTACTGAGTTATAGGAATTCTTTATATATCTTAGATAGTAACTCCTTACCAGATATATGATTTTCATATATTTTCTCCTATTTAGTAGGTTACCTTTTCATTTTTGTGTATGACATAAGATAGTGGTCTAGTTACAATACTTTGTGGGTTTCATAACTACATTTTGACTTCCCTCATCCAAGGCTTCTCAAGTTTCTTCAAGTATGAAGACTGTCTGCTGGATATTGGCATCTTTCCAAGATATAGTCCAATCCAATGCACAAACAATTATTAATTAAGGAAATGGGAAATCTGTCCTTGAAAAGCATGTAAGAGAAGTAGATAGACATTTAGTTATAGTATATTTAACATGTATAGATGTGACAGAGAAACAATACTTTATGATGTTGAGTACATTTTAGACACAAAAGAGAAAAGTAAATTGTGTTAGCAGATGAGCCCACCAGGGTGTTTTAGAGACCAAAACACAGAGGGATTTATAGAAGGATGGACAAGCATCTGAAAATTTATAGCGGAATAGCAGTATCATCAGATTTCCATTCTGAGAGTACACTGTGCTAGAAGTCTGGAGGTTGGGTTTGAGACAGATGAGAATCAGGTCAATAAAACCCTCCTCCACTGGATTGCTGTCATAATTCAGGAGACAGTATGTTCCAAGAGCAGTGGAGATGAAAATCTATGTCTGAATGCTTTTTAAGGAAGTACTTGTTTAAATCCTAGGCTCTCAGCTCAGATAAGTAATATCTGTAGGAACTTAGAAATCCCAGAATAAAATCTTCTGTCTTTTCATTTGTGCTTACTAATTAGGATTGTTGGGGTACCTAAGTGGCTCAGTCAGTTAAGTGCCTAACTCTTGGTTTCAGCTCAGGTCTTGATCTCACAGTAGTAAGATAGAGCCCCATGTCTGGCTCCACGTTCAGTGTGGAGTCTGCTTCTGATTCTCTCTCCTTCTCCCTGTACTCCTCCCCCCATTCATGCATGTGTGCTTGCTCTCTCTCTCTCTCAAATAAATAAATGAAATCTTAAAAACTAATTAAGATTATTTATTGGAGATGTCAGAAGATAGTTTAGTAATGGTATACAAATATAGAGTGACAATGAAATGAATACTTATCAATTGTCAAACAAGTGTAGCTTGCAACAGAAGGAAGTTAGGTAAGAGCTAAGATTTAAGATCAGCTGAGACTTTTTAACTTTTAATCAATATTATTGAGCAGTGGGATATAGACATATACCAGTACATAGGTTTTTGCCTATCACAATGTCTTAAATTTTGATTTTTCTGAATAGCAGTCAAGGTAACCTCTCAAGTCCCCTTCATTACACTTTGAAAGAGAAGAAAAGAAGTTACATGCTTTCTAAAGACAAATTTAACTACATATACTTCTTTTATTTTTTAGTCTATAAGCTAATTTATTGATTTACAGTTCTTTGTTCCTTGTTTTCATTGTTCTAATGCCCTGTCAAAGCCATAATTAATATTCATCATCTTTCTGCGCTTTCCATTCATTTGCTCTTACCTGCAGGTGTACTTCTGCTGGTCTGGGTTTTTTGTCCCACGGAGGAGTCCAGACGTGTTTCTGAGGGAGCCAAGCCTCCCGTTACTAAGTGCTTCTTAAACTGTGGCTGTTTCAGCTACCCATTCACAGCTATCACTAGGCATGGAAGCAACTGAATGTTCCCCAGTAACATCTAGGAGTTGTAGACATTCTTGTCCCACTGTCATTGTGTAGAAGTCCTGTATCTTTATGCTAATCAGGATCAATTACTCCTGCCAATATAGGAATTCATTTTTTCTGCATGCCAGTTTACAGTCATGAGGTGTCCAAAATGACTGCATGGCAGTTTGAGGTTTGGTAGAATCCTTTTCCCCTTCTACTAGGAACCAGGATCTCTGATACAGCAAAATCTACAGTTTTGCAGGGAACAAGCACAAATTCTCCACGTAAATTTATTAGAAATAATGATGAGAGTGAGCAAGTCCTCTTTCTACCCCTTGGTTCCCGGATCCATATTTATCAGTGTCATGACACAGCAGCATGTAATGGTATCTGGAAGGACAGCATCTCAACTCACAGAATGTCATCTCCATACTGTAGCTCTATGGTGAAGAAGGTTGCTTTACTGGGCCCCTGGGTGGCTCAGTAGGTTAAAGCCTCTGCCTTCGGCTCAGGACATGATCTCAGGGTCCTGGGATCGAGGCCCATGTCTGGCTCTCTGCTCATGAGGGAGCCTGCTTCCTCCTCTCTCTCTGCCTGCCTCTCTGCCTACTTGTGATCTCTCTCTCTGTCAAATAAATAAATAAAATCTTAAAAAAAAAAAAAGAATATTGCTTTACTGCTCTATCAGGCTATCAGATTCCCATGATGCAATTCATAGGAGGACTAGTGCCTTCATAATCATATATGCCCATTGTCATACTTTACTGTAAAGTGGATCTGGGGGCCCTCTGACACTGAGGCACTTTAGGCAAGGAAGACACATCCATACTTGGAATATGTATCATTCTCCATAAAATGAATCCTCAAAGGGTGGGAGTTATCTAGTGTTACCAGCTTGCCAACAAGTGGCTAAATCATCTCCTTAAGAAATTGTAGAGGAAAACTTTCAGTGGTAGCTAGAATAAGTGTGGTGAGATGGAATACATGCCAATTCACCTATGCATAGCTTTCATTGCTGCCATCATGACTCCTTTGTTCAGGGGAAAACAGTGGGAAAGCCAAGATCAGTTACTGCCTAGACATTCTGGACAACTAGTTTTGAGTCTTTTCTCTGGAATGGAATATTTCCAGTGGAAATTCTGTGGTAGAAATTGACATGAGACAGAGTTCTACACACTTTGTGCCTATTCCCATAGGTCCATCCATATACATATCTTTGCCTCTGATCTTTAAGCCTTTCACCATTGCCAGGGAGTCATGTTTATTCCTAACTCAGATTACATTCTTCTTCAAAGTGCATGACAAAAAGCGCTACACAGGCTACTGCTTCTGAAATGATTTTCCTAATCAATGTTCTTTGAGTATATCCTTGTTAGGAGCCATTTATTGGTTTGCATTAACAATCAGTTCTATCCATCAGCTGGTCATGGTGTAAACTGAGGTAAGGCATTAATGTGACACAGGTAGATAAATGGAGGATGAACCCCTTGTTCCTATAATTTATTTGTACTCTGAAGACCTGGGTGGGACCAATTCTGATCACTGCTGTGTCCACTTAATCTTATGACTTAGTGATTATGCCAATACTAGCTCCTGAGGCATAGCTCAGGTCATATCATCAATTAATATTGCCTGGTTGAGTATTTATTATTAGGGGCTACTGGCATGCTACCAGCTGCCTTTCATATGGCATAACCTGTTTTCAGAATCCTATGCTTCTTCACTGCCACTCTCCTATCCATATCTAAATCTACTCTATTAATCCAAATTCTTCAAGAAAAACCAGAATCAATATGATGAATGGTTAGATGGATAGAAGATAGATAGATGATAGATAGATAGATAGATAGATAGATAGATAGATACAGAAATTTTGAAGAATTGGCTCATGCATGCAATTTTGACAATGGAAAGTCCTACATTTGTGGGGCAAACCAGTCAGGAGGCTGGAAATTCAAGTAGAATTTCTATGTTGCAGGTTTGAGGCAGAATTTGTTTTCAAAGCCTTCACTAACTAAATGAAACCCGGCAATATTACAGAGAATAATATGTTTTGCTTAAAATCAACTGATTGTAAATATATTTATTTTTATTTATTTTTTTAAAGATTTTATTTATTGATTTGACAGAGAGAAACACAGCCAGAGAGGGAACACAAGCAGGGGGAGTGAGCGAGGGAAAAGCAGGCTTCCCACAGAGCAGGAAAACTGATATGGGGCTTGATCTCAGGTCTCCGGGATCATGACCTGAGCCGAAGGCAGTCGCTTAACCAACTGAGCCACCCAGGCGCCCCTTATTGATTTATTTTTAAAAAATACCTTTACAACAACATCTACACTAGTGTTTATGCACTGGGCACCTTAGCCTAGGCATGTAGATATATAAAATTAACCATCATATCCACTGTGTATCCTCTAGATCTTTGCATCTAGCAGGCTACACTGACTAAACAGAAGAACTGCTTTGATTTTGCATCATAGCCTAAAACTGGACTATAATCCTCTTACTCTCAGTTCTCAAAATGGACAGTTTTCTGAGTTAATTAAGAAAAGAATTCCTAAGTGTGGTATGCGCTGCCCCCAAAATCAGAAAGGAATTTTCAAGTGTTGTGTCTCCTTTTTATTTATAGAAGCTAAGAGCTAGAGTATCATGTTCTTCATGTTGGGGTAATATGTATGTAACAAAACAATGGACTCCTAAAAACTCAAACCCAGTGAAATGGAACCTTTAATAATTGTAATATTTTTCTCCCACTTTCTAATACTCTGATGTAGGACTAGGGCATTGAGAGAATTTGTCAAGTTTTCCTTTCTAGGTCTGATTTAATAGGGTATCATCAATATTATAGACCAACATAAATGAAGGAATGTCAAGTAGATCAAGTTAGCTTTGGGTTATATTATGCCAAAGAATAGGAGAAGTAAGATAGCATTGGGTTAAGATGATAAACAAGTATTCTTACTCATCCTAGTTGAACATCTTGATTCCCCTCATTGCAAGGATGGAAAATAATGCATTTTCAGGATGAATAGTCACATACCAAGTTCCAAAGGCTGTGTTTATTCTGTCCAAGTGAAAATACGATATTTGACATGGCAGCTTTGAGTGTTTAAGTATAATTAGTAAAATTCATGCTTATCCCTAGGATTTATGGAGGGCCATATCAATAAATTGCATGTGTGTGTGTGTGTGTGTGTGTGTGTGTGTGTGTGTGTGTGTGTGTGTATGATGTGGAATGCCACCACCACCCCTGCATTATTCAATACCATCCCACCTGATTTGAGTTATTACTTTTGACTTAGTTTCTTGGCTGGTAGGGAGTGGAATCTTCAAGGGTTTCCACTTGACTTGTCTACTATTATGGCTGTTATTCTACAAGGTAAGTAATCTCTGTCAGGAATCTGCCCATTGATAAATTCAACCTAATTTTTCCACTCAGAGACTATGGAAAAAAACTATGGGGTAAGTTTGGGGACCCATTAGACCAAATGTCAGAAAAACTTTTTCTCTAACGGACCAGAGTAAATATTTTATGTTTTGTGGATTATATGGTATCTATTGCAGCTATTCACATTTGCTGTGTGAGCACAAAAGCAGACATAGATATTAAAAAGGAAATGTGTCTCTGTTCTGATAAATATTACATAACTGATGGGGGCAGAATTTGGCTATGGGCCAGTTTGTTGACTCTTGCCTTAGACCCTTGTGTGATGAACTTGGGCTAGGATTCTATAGATTCTTATATTAACAGAGGGACCATGATAACCTTTTGGTTTCTCTGGAATCAGTGTCATCTCGGATCATAAGTGCTATAGGCCTCAAAAGATCTGGGTATTCCCCTTTCCTTAGTATACTCTGCTAAACTTCCTTGGAGGAGGATTGGGAGAAAAGTACAATTACACTGTATACTTCCTGTGACATTTCTGGGCCCTTCCTCTGACGATTCGGGTTCTCTTTTAATAGATGGGCCCAAGGTCTGAGAATTTACTCATCTCTGGAATGGGAAGAAGGGGTCATGATTTTTTATTGCAACAGCTGACATCTGCTTTCTGTTTCCTTGCTCTTGATTTCTTGTCATTGTTGTTATAAACTTAAGTAGAGTATGCTTGTGGCTGGACCATCTATCTCATACCACAGATCTTTGCAAGTCAGAATGCCCTGGTTGCCGTTCTGCCTTTGCCATGTGTTTCAGTAATTATATCCATGTTGCTTCTGTTAGTTAAGTGCTGTCATTTGGCCTTGAGTTTTCTGGACTCCTCTTATCTCAAAAACAATAGGAAGCCCAGTTTCAAAGCAGCCTTTCCCTCCATCAAGCTTGCCTTACAAAGGATAGTCACTTCTGATCTTTCTCCACATATAAAATGAGATTAAAAACAAAAAGCAGTGTCCACTGGTTGATGTTTGTTTTAAAAAGACAAAATTAAAAACTTGACCGAGTGTGAAGAAAGCAATTCACTGTCTGTTACAAATCAAGTTCAGAGTGTTTCTAATCCATGTCTGACATAACGGGGGAAAACAAGCTTATCATATTCCTCCCCACTGAAACCAGGAAGAAGTTACTTTTTTGCTATCTCTCTTCATTTGCCTGCTGAAGGATCACGTTTTCTTCCTCAAGTAGCATCTGACTTGTTGCGTATATGGTGATGAAATTGGTTAGGTATGGACTGTGAAGGAAATTTTAATACTGAAGTTATTTAGTCCAGAAAATTTCTTTTTGTACATGTAAGTGTAACTTAAACAAATCAATTCCATCTGATTAAACTCACTTTACATGGTTAATGTACCGTGGACACTCTTTCTCCTCTGGTACTTTTCCCAAAGATCACAGGAAGAGCATTTAGATGTTTGTTTTGTATATCACCCCAATGCACACAGAATCCAATAGATTCAAAAGGAAACATTGCATTAAATTAATTCAGCTTCCAGTTCAAAGGCTCATCATGTATGATAAACAAAACTGAAGGAAATGATAAGATGCAGTGTCACATTTCATTTAATATCTAAATCCACTCACAACAAGGTAATATCTAATTTGCTATAGCCTCTCAGTATCCTCATATGGCATAGATCCTCAGGGAAAAAGGCTCAAAGAACTTGGAGCTGACAAATATAATGTGAATTTATAAATGATCTAGAGCAGTGGTTCCCAACCTTGGTTGCACTTTATAATCACCTAGGGAGCTAGTAAAATTCTCAATTCTCTAGCCTCACCCCAGAATAATTAATTCACAATTTCTGGGGTTAAGATCCAGTCATCTTCTTCTTCTTCTTTTTTAAATTTTTTATTTTTATTTTATTTTTTTTAAGATCTTTAATATTTTTTTATTTTATTTATTTATTTGACAGAGAGAAACACAGTTAGAGAGGGAACACAAGCAGGGGGAGTCAGAGGGGGAGAAGCAGGCTTCCCGCCGAGCAGGAGCCTGATGTGGGACTTGATCCGGGGTCTCCAGGATCATGACCTGAGCCAAAGGCAGTCACTCAACCAACTGAGCCACCCAGGCGCCCCTCTTCTTCTTCTTTTTAAAGCGTCCCAGGTAATTCCAATGCGTGAGCAAGGTCAAAATCCTCTGATTTAGAGAGAGTGGTTCCCAAAGGTTGATGTGCTTCAAATCACCTAGGAAGCCTTTTGAAACTCAGATTACTGGGCCCCCTCTTGTGTTTCTCAATCAGTAGGTCCATAATTTGCATTTTAAACAAGTTCCAAGGTGATGTTCTTGCTTTTGGTCTAGAGACCACAGTTTGGGAACCACTACTTTAGAAGACAACAGTGAATTTCAGATAAGAAGTAAATCCTATAATGCTGCCATTGATGTGCTCATAGAAAGATGACAAAACATAACTGTTAGTAATTCTGTGATGGGCACCTGTGAGTTCTGTAGGACACAGATAAACTGGTCTAAATAAGTAAATGTCATAAAAACTTGAGGTTCTGTGGAAGAAAAATCCAACGAGCATGAGATTTTAAATATGATTGTGGGGTGGAGAAGAAAGAGGAGTAAGTTAGTGATTTGAAATATTTAGGCCAACTAAATAAGGGAGAAAAACCTAAATCTATGTCTGTATCATCACTGGTTCGGCAAACCAAGGAAGAAACTATTTTACAGGTGGCTTTTGTTATGAGCATTAAGGGTACAAAACAAACTAGAAGATGTCTTGATGATAATAAATTTGGACTGGTCTTGGAATATATTTCATGAGCCGCTTTGACTATTCATGTTTCATGTTCTACAAATTTAAAATATTTCATCAAGTATAATGAAGGTTCAAACAGAAGAGGGCCTGAATTAGAAATTAAAAATGTTTTGTCTCCTCTATGATACAAAGATTGGATAAAATTATCAATATGGCCCCTATATATATACTGACATGGAAAAAAATTCAAGATACTTCGTAAACAAATAAATTATATAAAATCTTGTGTATTTCTTAGATATGAAATTGCAAGCATATGCCCTAGACACTAACCTGTGTTTCTTTACCGTATGCCCTTCACACTAACCTGTGAAGAATTTTAGACTTTCAGTGTCTGTTTTTTCTCCATTTTGCAATTTTTGTATTATTTACTACATAATTTCTTCGATTTTACATCGTAGGGAAAAAAAACCCACAACTTTAAATATTACACTAAAAATTTCTAAATAAAGTATAAGGATAAACTGGAGAACAGTTGCCAAAAATAAATACCTCATTTCTCAGCCCTCTTTGCAAGAAATTATCATGTGCCCAAACTCTGGTAAGAAAATATAAGCACATGTGTCATGTGTGCCTTTCATTGAGTATATTTAAAGAGGCAGGAACATGTCTTCCTTACTCCCTCCCTCCCTCCTTTCCTCCCATTCATCCTTCCCTTCCTTCCTTCCCTTCTCCTTCCTCCTGTTTTTTTACATTCATTTATTTTTAAAATATTTTATTTATTTATTGAGAGAGAGTGAATGAGAGAGAGCATGAGAGGGCAGAAGGTCAGAGGGAGAAGCAAACTCCCTGCGTAGCTGGGAGCCTGATGCAGAACTCGATCCTGGGACTCCAGGATCATGACCCGAGCTGAAGGCAGTGGCTTAACCAACTGAGCCACCCAGACCCCCCTTTACATTCACTTTTAAATTAAGACTGTATTCTTTGTTTTTATTTGTTTGTTGAGAGAGAGAGAGAGAGAGAGAGAGAGAGAGAGAGAGAGAGAGAGAGGAGTGCCTATGCAAGCAGGGGGAGAGGCAGAGAGAGAGGGAGAGGGAGAATCTTAAGCAGGCTCCACATTCAGCTCAGAGTCTGATGTGGGACCTTATCTCAGGACCCTGAGATGGTGACCTGAGCTGAAATCAAGAGTCAGACACATAACCAACTGAGCCACCCAGATGCCCCAAGACTCTGTTTTTTTATTAGCAATTTTAGGTTCACAGCAAAATTGAGAGGAGAGTACAGAGACTTCCCATATATTATCTGCCAACACATATGTATGGTCTCCACTATTACCAACATTCCCCACTACCAACATCCCCTACCAGGTGGTACCTTGCTGCAGTTGATGAACCTATGTCGACACATCACTGTACCCCAGAGTTTGTATTACTGTTCACTTTTGATGCAAGGATGCAAGGCATTCTATTGATTTGGAAATTGTATAATAAAGCGTATGCATCATTGTGGTATCATTTAAACTATTTTCATTGCCCTAAAAATACTGTTACTGTACTTTCCTTATTCACCCCTCCCTGCAACCCTCACCCTCTGGAAACCAATGATCTTGTCATGTCCAGGGACTTACCTTTTCCAGAATGTCATATAGTTGGAATCATGTCCAGGGACTTACCTTTTCCAGAATGTCATATAGTTGGAATCATATAACATGTAGTCTTCCCAGATTGACTTCTTTCACTTAGTAATGTGCATTTAGGGTTCCTCCATGTCTTTTCAGGTTTGACAGCTCATTTCTTCTTAACACCAAATAATATTCCATTGTCTAGATATACATAGTTTATCTATTTACCTACTGACAGACATTTTGGTGGCTTTCAAGTTTTAGCAGTGATAAAGGTGTAACGTGCAGATTTTTGTGTGTTCATTACTTTCAATTCCTTTGGGTAAATGCCAAAGGCTGAAATTTCTAGATATTACTGTAAGAGTATGTTTAGTTTTTTAAGAAACTGACAAACTGTCTTTTAAAGTCATTGTACCATTTTGCATTCCCACTAGCAGTGAATGAGAGTTCCTGTTGCTCTACATCCTTGTGAGCATTTGACGTCATCAGTATTCCAGATTTTGGCTATTCTAGCTATGTACTCATATGTCATTTTTATTTCAGTTTGCATTTTGCTGATGACATGATGTGGAGCATCTTATCATATGCTATTTTCTGTCTGTAAATCTTTTTTTGCTGAGATATCTATTAGGGTCCTGACCCATTTTTAAATTGATTTTTTTTCTTATTGATTGTTAAGAGTTCTTTGTATATTTTTATAACAGTCCTTTATCAAATGTGTCTTTTGCAAATACTTCTCTTACATTTGTATAAGTATTTGTACTTATCTTGTAAGTAGCATACTGTCTTAATTAATATAGCATTATAGTAAGTCTTGAAGTCAGGTTGTGTCTCACCTTCAACTTTGTTCTTTTCCTTCAATATTGTGTTGACTATTCCGGGTCTTTTGGCTCTCTATATAAACTTTAGGATCAGTTTACCAAAACCCAAAAATAACTTGGGACTTTGATTGGTAATGCATTGAGACTATAGATGAAGATGAGGAGAACTGACATCTTGAAAATATTGAGTCTACTATCCACAAACAAGGACTGTCTCCCCATTTATTTAAATATTTAATTCTTTCCCTCTTTCCTTTTTGTTAATTGAAGTATAATTAACATACAGTGTTACATTATTTTCAGGTGTACAATATAATGATTCAAAGTTCTGTACATTACTCAGTGCTCATCAAGATACATGTGTTCATAGTCCCCTAAATCTTTGATTTTGTTCATCAGAATTTTATAGTTATCCTACTTTAGTTATGTTTGTTTTGTTTGCCTTATAAAAGTATTTTGCTTTTAAAGGGGACATTGCTAATATAAATAGTAATGGGTGTTTAATTTTAAATTCTACGTGTTCATCGTTTGTATAGAAGAAAATGGTTGACTTTTGTATTTTAACTTTATATTTTTTAACCTTGCTTAAATTGCTTATTATTTCTAGGAGCTTTTTTGTCAGTTCTTTTTTATTTTGCATATAGATGATCATGCAATCTGAACAAAGACAGTTTTATTCTTTCTCCCTCATCTGTATACTTCTTATTTCCTTTTCTTGTCTTAATACATTAGTTAGGATTCCAGTATGATGTTAATAAGTAGTGGTGAGAGGAAACTTCCTTATCTTGTTCCTGATCTTTGTGAGAAAGAACAAAATTTCTTACTATTGGACCATGACTTTATCTGTTGTTTTTTTTTTTTAAAAGTCTTTTATCAAGTTGAAGAAGTTCCCCTCTATTCCTAGTTTACTGAGAGCTTTTACCATGAATAGATGTTGGGTTTTGTCAAATGCTTTTTTTGTATCTATTGATATGATCATGTGATTGTTTTTCTTTATTGATGTAATAGATTATGTTGACTGATTTTATAATGATAAACGAGCCTTGAATACATGGGATAAATCCCACTTGGTCATGATGTATGATTTTTTTGTTTATGTTGTCAGATTCCATTTATTTATTTATTTATTTACTTACTTACTTACTTATGATGTTTGCATCTAGGTTCATGAGAGGTACTGGTCTATAGTGCTTTTCTTGTTATGTTTTTGCCTGGCTTTGGTATTAGCATAATGCTGACCTCACAGCAGGAGTTATGGAGTATTTTTTCTTCCTCTGTCTTTGGAAAGAGATTGTGGAAAATTAGTATAATTTCTTCCTTAAATGATTGGCAGAACTCACCAGTGAACCCATCTGGGACTGATGATCTCTGTTTTGATAGATTCTGTTTTTCAAGAAATCAGTCCATTTCACCTAGGTTATCAAATTTGTAGACATACAATTGTTCATAGTATCCCTTAATGTCCTTTAATATCTACAAGGTCTGTCCTAATATACCTCTTCCATTTCTTTCATACTAATAATTTGTGTCCTCTCTTTTACTTAAATAGCCTGGCTAGAGGTTTATCAATTTTATTGATATTTTCAGCAAACCAGTGTTTGGTTTCATTAGTTTTCCTCTATCAACTTACTGTTTTTAATTTCATTGATTCCGACTCTATGTCTTATTTCATTTTTTAAATTTTCTCTCTAATTTCCTAAGATGGAAACAGACTATTGATTTTAGATCATCTGTCTTAATATATGCATTCAACACTATAAATTTCCCACTAAATGCTGCTTTTGATGCATCCTACAAATTTTGACAAGTTTTTTCTTTCCATTTTCATTTAGCTCAAAATATTCTTTAATCTTTCTTTGAGATTTCTTCTTTGACCCATGTATTATTTAGAAATGTGAAGATTCATCTCCATGTATATTGGAGTTTTTTGGTTATCCTTCTGTTTCTTGTTTTTTAGTCTAACTTTATTGTGTTCTGAGAGTAGACATTATCTGATTCATAATCTTTTATATTTGTTAAGGTGCATTTTATGGTCTAGAATACAGCTTTTCTTGGTGAATGTTCCATCTGTGAGCTTGAGAAGAAAGGTGTGTTCTGCTGTTTTTAGATGTATTAGTGTATAGTTGTTAATTATATCCAGGTCATTAAATGTGTTATTGACTTGAGCTATGTCCTTACCAATTTTTCTGCCTGCTTAATCTGTCCATTTCTGAGATGGGTATTGAAGTCTCCCACTATGCTAGCAGGTTCATCTATTTGTTTTTGCAATTCTGTCAGCCTTTACCTCTTGTGCACACTCTGTTGTTAGGCCCATACACATTAAGGATTGCTGTGTCTTCTTGAAGAATTGACCCCTTTATCATTATCTAATGCCCTTTTTATCCCTGCTAACTTTCCTACTTGAAGTCTGCTCTGTCTGAAATTAATATAGTTACTCTTGCTTTCTTTTGATTAGTTCCATCTTGGCATATTTTTTGCAGCCATTTCCTTTCAATCTAGATGTGTCTTTATATTTACAGTGGGTTTCTTATAGGTGACACATAGTTGGATCTTGTGCCTTGATCCACTCTGACAGTCTGTTTTTTAATTCATGCATTTAGATGATTGACACATTAAATGATTATAAATTGATATAGTTGGATTAATACTTACCATATTTGTTACAGTTTTCTCTTTGTCACCCTTGTCCTTTGTTCCTGTCTTTGTCTTCTACTTTTTTCTGTTTTTTGATGTTTTAACTGAGCATTTTATATGATTCCATTTTCTCTCCCTCCTTAGCATACCATTTATGCTTTGTTTTTCCTTTCCAGTTGTTTCTTAGGTTCTGCAATATATATTCACAGCAAGCTAAATCCACTTTCAAATAACTCTATGTCACATATTGTATAGTATGAGTACCTTATGATACCAAAATAATCCTAATTCCTCCCTATCCTTTGTATCATTGCTGCTATACATACAGTGGTTATGATTTTGAATAGTTATCTTTTATATCAATTAAAAATAAAACATAATAAAATCAATTAAAATAAAATAAAAAATAAAAGTTTTTATTTTACCTACTTACTTATTTACCTACTTATTCCTTCTTTGATGTTCTTTCTACCTGTAGATCCAAATTTCTCTAAAGAACTTTTAACATTTCTTACAAGGCAGGTCTATTGGCAAAAAAATTCCCTCAATTTTTGTTTGTCTATGAAAGCCTTTATTTCTGCACTTTTGAAAGATAATTTCACAGGGTATAGAATTAAAAGGTTTGTGGGGGGGGAGTTTCTTATAATACTTTAAATATTTCTTTTTTTTAAAAGATTTTATGTATTTATTTGACAGAAATACAGTGAGAGAAGGAACACAAGCAGAGGGAGTGAGAGAGGGAGAAGCAGGCTTCCCACCAAGCAGAGAGCCTGATGGGGGCTCAATCCCGGGACTTGATCTTAGGACTCAGGGATCATAACCTGAGCCAAAGGCAGACACTTAATGACTAAGCTACCCAGGTGCCCCAATACTTTAAATATTTCACTCCAGTCTCTTCCAGCTTGCATGGTTTCTGAGGAGAAGGTAGATACAATTCTAATCTTTGTTCCTCAGTGGATAAGGTGTTTTATTCTCTGGTATTTTTCATTTTTTCTTTATCTATACTGTTCCGTAGTTTGAAAATCATATGCCTTCATGTAGTTTTGTGGCATTTATTTTGCTTGGTGTTCTCTGAGCCTCCTGGATCTGTAGTTTGAGGGTTGTCATTACTTTGGGGGAAATTCTTGTCACTGTTGTCTCAAATATTTCTTCTATTCCTTTCTCTTCTCCTGGCAATTGCACTATTTATATATTAAACCTTTTGCAGTATCCCACAATCTTTGGATAGTCTGCTCTTTTGTTTTGTTTTGTTTTTATTTTTTTAAATCTTTGCTCTCTTTGTTTTTTGGTTTTGGAGAATCCTATTGATATGTTCCCTAATTCAGACATTCTTTCCTCAGCCATGCCCAGTCTACTAATGATCCCATTAAAGGCATTCTTCATTTCTGCTACAGTTGTTTTTACATCTGGCATTTCTTTTTTGAATCTTTCTTAGGGTTTCCATTTATCTGTTTACATTGCCCATCTATTCTTACATGTTGTCTACCTTATCCATTAGGGACCTTAGCATATTAGTCCTAGCTGTTTTAAGTTAACAGAGTGATAATTTCAGCCTCCCTGCCACATCTAGGTGTGATGCTTGCTGTCACTTCAGTTTGTGCTTTTTGCCTTTGGTAATTAAAAATGATAGGCCAAATAAAAAGAGCTGCTGTAAATAGACCTTTCCTGATGGTGAGGTATGGGTGGCGGTGGGGGGAAGTATTCTGTAGTTTATGACTAGCTCTCAGTCTTTTATTGAGCCTATGTCTCTGGACTGTGAATTTCACAAATGTGTCTCAGATGTGTTCTCTCCCTTAGGTGTAACAGGGTAAGTACAGTGGGCTAGAATTGGTTATTTCCTTACTCCAGATCTGCTAGACTCTGATAATAACCCAGCAGGTTAGGCTCTGGTTAACTAGTTTCTCCAGAGGGCAGATCTTAAAACAGATCCTCTTGTGTATTCCACAGTTGTCCTTTCTCCCCTCCCCATCTTGAGAGCATAAGGGTATTTTTTCCCCCTGATAACCTTAGTTAAATTCCTGGAGGTAGATCTCACAACACTGTTGTTGGGTGGGGCAAGGGGGGATGTGTTTGGGTTCCTTTGGATTTTTTTAACTCTCATGCTTGTCCACACTGAGTCTTCAATAATCTGTCAATTACAGTTAAATTTTTCTTAGCCCTTGTGCTGATTCCCGCAGTGTTTTCTTCTCCTTCATCTCTGCTTGCGTAAACCACAACTCCCTGTCTGTCTGCAGTTCTGAGGGTAGTGATTCACCCTGTTTCTTCCTCTGTCTTACTAATTCAAGAAGAGTAGTTGATTTTTAGTCAGTTCAACTTTTTACTTATTGGCTGGCCACAGTGGTGACTTCCAAGCTGCTTACTTGAAGAACTGGAAATGGAGGCAGGTCTTTCTGAACCCCTTCCTTCTTCCAGAAGTGAGGATTGGATGGTTGGAGTATGCATAGCTAACTGAGACCAGGAAGCAAAACCACAAGCTGAGGATGTTTGAGATATTAAAAGAACTGAAGGAGCCTTGGTTTCTAATACTCTGCTATGCCAGTCTAGCCTTGAATTTCCTGAATCCAAACTTCTTGAACATGAGAAAATAAAAAGGAACTTTAATTGCTTTTAGCCACTGTTTTTGGAGATTTTTGAGTCACTTGGAGCTGAAGCATATTCTAAATGTTACAGTGATGAGAAATAAAGTCTGTTATTTCAAATCTTGTTTTCCAGGAGAATGTCAATGGCATGAGTGTAATAAGGAAGTATCACAACTAGGGTATGGCTTCAGCAGGAGAGGATAAACATTCTGTGGTAATTCCTGAGGTCCTGGCAGGACCCTGAGGATTCTATTTCTGTTTACAGGGGGAAAAAAAAAACCAACAAAATAAAACAAAAAAGATAATTCCTGCATGTCATGAGAGGGTAAGTTGGAAAGACTCCTTTTGGAGATGTGTTCCATATGCAGGAAGCAAATCATACCTCTCCGTTCATTAAACAAGTTGCATTAACTTCCTAAAAGACCAGAAAATTAATACCAAATGGAGTAAACCACCACCCGGTGAAGATATTTAATTAGGGGGACTTTAGGTTACTTTCCTAGCTTTAGTTTTCTTTTCAATTTAGAGCTTTTCTGAACAGCCATTACACTACCTTAACAAGAATGTACAGAAAATCAATACACTGAAAAGTTCAATGTAGTATAATATGACTAAACTTGAAAATATTGTGCAATATGGTATTACAGTGAGCTAATCCTACCAGATTTTTTTCTTGTTACTACAGTCCCTTTTAATGCATTGCAGTCCTCAGATAATGTACCTTTTTATTTTTTAAGTCATTTCTGTATAGCAGGGAGTAATCCCTTGAGGAAACTTGATCTCAAATTCATTTTTTCCTCCTAAGTAAACTGAATATCAGGTAAAGTTTTCAGATAACCCGTAAAAAAGGCAGGACTCATCCACAGTAAAATCTGTGGTGTAAAGTTAAGAACTAATGAAAGCATAAAAAAATAAGTACACCAGGGTTCTTTCCAAAGTAGTAAGCAGGTTATACAATGCTGAAGTATAGCAATACATACATATATTTCCCACTTCTTTGACAAAATAGTTCTCCTCTTAAATGCTGATGGAAGGCATGATTTTCCTTGTGCCTCGAACCAGCGTGTCTGCCAGTGTGACTCAGGGGCGACTGAATGACTGCGTCCGCTTCAAATATTCTTAGTTTACAAACTATTTACTTCTTGCTTCAATACAACTCCCCCCAAAGGTGAAGAAACTATTGAACTATTCAGACTGCTCAACTTTTTGGAATTTAGCCTAGCTGCTAATAATCCATTGTATCTAAAGTTTATCCAGGGCTATTGGCCTTGTGTCCCAAGACATAAAGTGGGACAGAGAAGACAGGGTTCCTGAGGCTTCCCTACTAGGATGAGTCAGGAACTAAGTCAGCTGTTCCTCCTGAGGGAACTGACAGAGAGGAGTGAGGAGGGCAAAATATATAATGCATGGCACACAGTTGTTTCAGGGCCTGAACAGCATTGGTGTCTTTAAGTCAGGCAAGCAGAGACATCTGGAAGCTGGGTTCTGGCAAGGGGAACCAGAAAAGTGAGTGTGCATAATGCAAAGTGAGCAGTTATTTTAAGTCATTATCATTGCTGGAAACATTCAGAAGTGTGCCTCGTGTGTTTGAGGGCCAGCAATAGTTTTCCAGGCTCTGGAAGGTAAACTGGAAAGAGAAAGACAAGCAAGCTGTAGGAGAGATGTGTTCTTAGGCAGGCACTCAAACAAATATAACTAAGACAAGGACAGATGTTTCATTTGAACTCAAATTGTTCAAGTTGAAGAATTCTGCTCCAGAAACATCAAAGTTGAGGTTAGGTTTGGCTGGAAAGCAGTGAAGGACTTCACTGAAAACTGAATCCTGAGACTTGGAACTAAATATGGAAACTTGGTGATTTTGATAAAGACAAAGAAAAAAGGGAGAGAGAGAGAGAGAGAGAGAGAGAGAGAGAGAGAGAGAGAGAGAGAGAGATATGAAGAGGAGGGACAGAGCAGGAAGAGAGGAAAAGCAAAAGAAGGAGAAAAGGAGAAATATTTAATGTTCCTTTATTCTGTGCAAGGAACTGTTCTAAGCACTTTGTCTGTATTCACTCACTGAATTCTTACTACCCCCTTCTAGTGGGTTGAATGGTAGCTTCCTGAAAGATATACCAGGTCCTAAGGTCCAAAACCTGTAAATGTTACCTTATTTGGGGGTGGATGGTAAGGCCTTTGCAGATGTAATTAAGTTAAAGATCTTGAGAGAAGACCATCCTGGATGATCCAGTGGGCCCTAAATCCAAAGGCAAATGTCCCTTCAAGGGGCTTACAGAGGAGGCAGACGGAGAGAAGGAGGCAATGTGGCGATGGAGGCAGAGAATGGATGCAGCTCCAAGCTGAGGAATAATAGTAACCACCAGATGCTGGAAGAGTGAGGAAACAGAATCCCCCCTAGAGCAGCTAGAGGGAGTGTGTCCTTTATAGTACCTGGATTTTGAATTCCTGGACTTCAGAACCATGAGCAATTAAATTTCTATTGTCTTAAGCACCAGGTTTGTGGTGATTTGTTAGGACAACCATAGGAAATTAGTACACCCACGAAAGAGATGACATCATTGTCCATATTTTACAGATGAGGAACCTAAGCCTCAGAAAGTTTGAGAGAGGCCCGAGGTTACCTAGTTATCAAGTAAAAGAGCAGGGATTGGAATCTGTTTGGCTGTGGAGCCCACAACCTCATCCCGACACACTACATCAATGATTCACAAAACCATGAGAATTACATAGTATATACTTCTATCAGGAGGTTGAAACTGCTCTCCTGCTTCCATCAAAAGTCAGAAAACAAGGGCACCTAGGTGGCTCAGTTGTTTAAGCACCCGACTCTTGATTTTGGCTCAGGTCACTGATCTCAGACCCATGGGATCCAGCCCTTCCTCTGACTCCTCTTCCTCCCTCTCCCTTTGCCTCTCCCCACTTCAAATAAATAAATAAACCCCTATTAAAAAATAAAAGGTTACAAAACAATGTAAAGGCTGGAACTTGCAAGTTACCAGTGATTTAGCTATGGGAGTTATCAAACATCTGTTGGATGTTCTTGTAATAGCCTCTGTGGTTAACCTAATCAACAAAGATAAATCCAATAAACATGATTTTAGAAATGTACTATAAAGCCAGAAAATGATAAAATATATAAATCTAGTAGAGGCTTTTTAAATACCATAAAATGATGTAGTTAGAGAGATTTATCACCTTCTTTGTCAGAAGTACAGTTCCTTAACATTACTGAATTGATTAAAAAAGGATAAAAATATCTATGTCACCTCAGCTCCAAGATAGAAGATTAGAAATGAGATGTTTCAGTAGAACTGAAATGCTGGGACTTGGATTTATGGGGCAGGAAGAACACAGATTTTAAGCTCTGGATTCAAGATTCAAGAACCATGGACTGAAAGTGCAAGGTGAGCCCATGAAACTTATACGTGACTTAGTTCTTGTGGGGCTCCTCGGTCCCCGGAGATTGTTTTCCCCTCTAATTTCTTTCCCAGCATGCCCTGAACCACCACTTATTGCTAATTTCTTGAAAATCTTGCACATGAGCTGAGTAGTGGCAATGAGTACTGGTAAATATTTAACAACCTAGCTTTCCATAAAAATGTCTGATTTATAGCATTTGCCAGTATCCATGGTGTAAAGACTCCCACCATAGCTAGTTTCAAGACACGAAATTCAAGCTATTACTGAATCTCAAGTAGAGAAGAGATGTGCAATTGCTGACTGTTCCATTATATTTCTGCTGCAGAGATACAGTACACATAAATAAAGCCTGCAACTAATGTAATCACGCTTATTTAATTTAACTTCTAATGGTGACTGTATTTAATGAGAAGCTCACACTTCTCTGAGAATTTAATGGTGGACTCCTGTGGGCTGATGCAGTGTGGCTCCTGCTTGCACTGGAATTGGATGTGTGCTCCTAATTATCTCCACTTTGAATTCCTGTGTCAAAAGAATTCAAAGATAAGCCCACCCCTTGATGCCTGCTATCCCTTGGTAGCCCCACGCTACCTTCATTCTGAGTAGTACCTCCGTTCTTCACTCTGAAATACAATTGATATAATGCTGTGTGAGTCATAGCTGTTTATGGATATTGTGAGATGATGGGGCTTTTATGTTAGAACACATTACACAACTGAAAGCTGAATGTTAAACTGTCTTTATTTTTAAAAGTTATGCAGCCTCCCTGACCCTTGGAACTTCTGTCTTGCCTTCCTGTCTCCACAGGTTTTTACTTTTTGCTTTGTGATTCACAGAGCACTTCCCTCTTTTTTCTCCTATTTATTGCTGACTGAAAACATCCTGTTACTTTACCATACAAGGTATTTCTGTTAGCACCCTGCCTCTAGTTACCTTTAAATCCTGCCCCACAAGTGTCACACTTTGGTCCACTGGAGACCTTAATGGACGCAGCGGGAATTAAGGTATTGGGCATTAGCAGGTGTCAAGGTTAATCAGAAGAAGGAAGACATAGCAGAAGGTGGTTGAGTTCGGATAAACATCAGTACCCAGGATTCTATATGTGACCTCAAAACAGAGAGAGGATTCTGACTCCGGAAAGAACTTCTAGTATGCTTCCTATTAGAACAGAAATCATTACAAAATAAAGGCAGCCCAAGCCTCCAGATCAGCAAAAATGGGAAACTAGAAAAAGACAAATGGGTACCCTCTGCAAACAAAAGCTATAGTCTGTCTCTACCTATTTGTTACATGATTCTAGAAGAAAGTGTTACTATTGTGTTCATATTTCCCATATTGTTCAGCACAGACTGTTATTTACAAACTCGGTACTATATTTGGAGAGTGGTTGAATCAGACTTTCAGAGGGGCTGTGAACCCCACAAAGCTGCACATTGCCAAAGTCCCAGTGATGGCATTCAGTGAGTCAAGGAGAGAATGGCAACTCCAAGTTTGCCACCATTCATCATATTAGAAAGTTATAAAACAAAAAATTAACAACAGCTAATATGGCCTTTATTATAATGTATAACTCTGTCTCTCTGACATAATAATAGCATTTCTGATGTCGGAGTATAAGAAACCTAGAGCAATCCTGTACTATGTATTCAAGAAGCCCATCATATATTTTAACCTAAATTCTTATTTTCCATATTATAATTTTGCTTATTTTATGTCCTTGAGATAAGACCAATTTTATATAAAAGTAAATTAGTAATCTTTAATATGTGTACTTGCATGTTTCTATAATCACAAGGAGTATTACAGAACATCAGCATATTACGTGACTTATGTGAAAATAATCCTGTCTTAGTGTATTTTATATAAGAAAAGAGCATGCCATATTAAACATGGCATAGTAGGCATATTGGTTTGAAATCCATTTAAGGTAAAATTCCCATTTTACTATGCTTGATTGGATATCAAAATTGTTACAGTATAGTCAAACATCATCAAAACAGAAGTTTATTTCTAAGGCCTACACAGGGGAGACACTGTTGTTTATTGGATCTTTTCTTATATGTTTACATAAAGCAGATGCTTAGCACATTCATTTTATAAACAATAACAATTCTCCACCTCTCTTTGGCTTTTAATGCCAAGGGGGGCACAATATTGTGGACTGCTAAACTATGTTTCCTAGGAGCAAAAATATATGTATACCCATATGGATCTAATTTTCTCTACTTGTATTTGAATGTAGTATGAGAGATTCTTAATGAAATTTAATGTTATCTAAAATGCACTCTTGGTGATATGTCCTTTTAAAATGTGATATTATTTAAATTTAGTCTAAGCATGTTTTCCGCATTTGCCTCCAGGCTGTGAGCTTTTTAGGGCAGGAATACATCCTTTTCATCTTTGTATCCGAACAGAACTAGGTATTTAATATATGTTCATAAATATTTGTTGAATGAGCAGGATTGCAATAAGTCTGAGCATAAGCCCAAATGCCAGAGCTACTTAGTAGAAAACAGAAAAATCTGATATGGCTACAAAGTCAAAGTTACCAGCTGAATGTGAGCACGTTGGTGAGGGCAAAGAAATAAGGGCTTGTGGCAATGGGTTTGATAGGAAATCACGAAGCAGGAGGGTTGCCAAGTGGAAGGACATTTAGAGATGCAGCTTTCAGTGACAGGAACCTCTTGCTTTGTGCCCATCTCAGCCTATCAGTAGACACCATCCTCTAGAAATGCCTGGGGGTACTCACCTGGGTCTCTGTGAACTTCCCACAAATATCTCCCCCTCCCAAACTGATGCAATGACTGAACCGACCCTTGTGGTTTTTATGATTGTAAGATGTTCTTCAGCTATAACCAGCAGGAAATTTTGAAAAAACAAAAGCAAAATAAAGGTTTATTACTTACAAGACCTGGAAATCGCACGGCACCCCTGAGGCCACACAGCAAAGTTGAGGGGAGAGAGAGAGAGAGAGAGAACAGGCCTGGGATTCTGCTTTTATAGGGGTCGAAGTCGAGGCCTTTTCTTTAGTAGTGAATTCGAAACATAAGAGCAGGAATTTGAAGAATGGGTAGAGAAGAAAAAACGTGGGCAATTGTTGAAATCAACACAAAGATCTTTAAAAATGAAGTTAGCCCGGTGATGGGTATTAAGGAAGGTGTGGATTGCATGGAGCCCTGGGAGTTGTACACAAACAATGAGTCATGGAACACTGCATCAAAAACTAATGATGTGCCATATGATGACTAACATAACATAAGAAAATAATAAGTAAAAAAAAAATAAATATGATGAAGGAGCCTTGAATGGGAGAAGCGGCGGTGGTGTTCATCTACAGGTGGGCCTGGGCCTTTATATTTGGGAAAGCCTCTTTGAAATGAAAGCAAGGCAAACACAGCTTAAGTCAGATGCCTGCATTACAAAACAAAACAACTACCAGAGCTCCACAGTATACCTGGAGGTCAGGCAGAGGTCACAGGAAGAATTAGGACTTCTCCCCACTTTTCTCTAAGGTTTAACCTTACTCTAGGGCTTCCCTCTCTATATGTCAGTTTCTCTACTGACCAGCCGGTAACATTCATAGGTATTCTGAGAATTTTACCCTGAATTGTGTGGATATCCATGTCAGCCACTGTCATTCATTTCCTCTGACATTTTTTCTACCAGATTTATCACCTGAAGACCCCAGACTCTTGTACAAGTCACTAGATGAAAATGGAAGTAGCTATGCAGTTTTTGTCTGACCTGTGGAAGAACTCGGTCTCTTCCTGGGGTTAGTACTTTTATCCGAAAGGAAAGGAGAGAAGGAAGGAAGGAAGGAAGGAAGGAAGGAAGGAAGGAAGGAAGGAAGGAAGGAAGGAAGGGGGAAGGAGAGAAGGGAAGGGGAGAGAGGGAAAGTGAAGGGATAACAAAAAAAAGAACAAAGGAGGGAATAAAAAGGGAGGGAAGGAAAGGGGAGAAAGAGGGAGGGACGGAAAGAAAATAAATGTGTTTATTTTGTTCCTGCTAAAAGACAAAAGTTTGGGGGGAAAATCTATATGTAAAGAATTTTTTGTATCTTATAGTGAGAACACATATAAGTTTATGCATAGAAATAACAGGAAAAGGGCATCTTAATTTTTTCTTCGCTTATCTTCATCTTCAATGAAGAAATCTCTTCACTAGAGAGATTTTTTTTTTAAAGATTGTATTTATTTATTTGACAGAGAGAAACACAGCGAGAGAGGGAACACAAGCAGAGGGACTGAGAGAGGGAGAAGCAGGCTTCCTGCTGAGCAGGAAGCCCGATGTGGGGCTCCATCCCGGGTCTCCAGGATCATGACCTGAGCCACCCAGGCACCCAGACTAGAGAGATTTTTAAACACATTAATTAAACAGAATTTTATTTGCCTCCTACAAAATGTGCCATCTCCCTAGAAAACTGATGCTGTTGATTTTCTCTTAGACATGCACATAGTTTAGGTCACTAAAATTGAATGACACTTACAGAATCAAGTCTAAATGAATTATCAAGCATTCCCCTAACACGATAAACAATTAAACATTATAATTTTAAATTCCCAAATATATATTGCCTACCTTATATGTAAGCAAACATGTTTTATATTTTTAATTGCATAATGCTGATTTTTAAAAATTATAATAATTATTATTTTTTAAAGATTGTATTTGACAAAGAAAGCACAAGTGCACAAGTGGGAGGAGCAGAAGAGAGAGAGAGAGAAGCAGGCTTTCTGCTAGGTAGGGAGCTCAAGGTGGGACTTTATCCCTGGACCCTGAGATCATGACTGGAGCTGAAGACACACACTTAACTGCCTGAGGCACCTAGATGCCCTTAAAATTATAATTATAGATGAAGGGGTAGATTCAGTACTCTCTTTTTTTAATTATAAAATTTAAAAAATATATATATATAAATAAATCCTCTTGAGGCTTCATCTTCCATTAAATATCACTTTTGCCCAGATTATTTAATTTATTCAATAAATGTATATTGGAGTATAAGTTCCAGGCAGTGAGCTTGGCATGAGAATTAATGGAGGTGAAATGCGTTTCCTGCCTTGGACGAACCTGCAGTGTAATGAGAAAAACAAATAAAGAAGCAAAATACAGATCCCAGGCTAACTCATTCAGGGAACATTTTCTTGGAAAGAGGTGATGTTGGGATGATGTCGTGTATATATATATATATATATGGCAGGGGGGTGGGGAGAAGTAGTGGTTAAAGCCAAACAGGTAATCTATCATGAAGGACCTTGTATTTTATATTGTGAGGCTATATCTTTTGGCATGTTTTAAGAGAGGAGGTACCTTTTCACATTTGCTCGTTGGAAAGATGACTGTGGTGGCCTTATGGAGTATGGATTGGAGGTGGGCAAGAATAGTCAAGAGGACCACTTAGGAAACCGTTGTAGTGATCTCCGTGAACATCGTGAGGATCTGAATCAAATCAGTTAACAGAAGAATAGAAAGAAGACGGGGTATGTGCCAACCATTGAGGTGTCAGTAGGATTTGTCCTTAAGAAAGAGCTTGATATTCAGCTTTGAGAAATTCAGTTGGCCCAGCCCCCTCCTGCTGTAGTCTTTGAAGTCTACTGCAGCGTTTAGATTGTGATCGGTCTCATTCTGGGGAGCCCCAGATAGTGGTGGGCATAGCTACGGCACTGGAATCGCCATTTCTTCCTAACATGGAACTCATGTAATGGTCAGTCTCTAGTTCTGAACTCCCTACCGGGTTGACTTTGAAAAATCTGCCTTGTCTGAAACTCCCTGCCCTGTTGGGTTTGTGACACAACCTGATGATTCTTACTGTTCAGTTCTGCTTCTTTCCCTCTTATCTTTCATGGGGGAAACCCCCAAATAAACTGCTTGTGCTCGTGTCTCCAGCTTGGCATTTACTTCTGGGAAGATGTGATTGCCACAGGGAGTCTGAGAAATAATTAGAATATAGAATTGACAGGAGCATTTATTGATGGGACATAAAATAAATCAGAAGGATGATTCCAAGACAACTCAGGACTTTGGTTTGGATGACACTTCAGTTCCCTGAGACAGTTACAGAAAGAAGAGCAGGTCAGGAGCAGATGGTGGGTTTTGGAAATGGTAAAATTAGGATTCCTGTGGGATAAGCAATATTATTTGGCTCCATAAGTAATTGATGCATAGAGCTCAGAGAGGCCTCCCACATATGTCTGTATACATGAAGGATAACTATCTTCTAGTTGTATGCATGTTGCTCACCAACTCTAACTGATTAATTAAGATAAGACTCTAGAATGCAACAGTGCTACAATTCTATAATTAATTTGAATAGTTGCTATGAATATTTGTGATTATGTTGTATCATACACGCATACATATGTCTTCAATAATAGGCAGAATCATAGAACAAGAGGTTTTTCTGCTCTGTTGTATATATTATAAAATGTAAACATTTCTGTGCCTCAGGTTTTTTTTTTCAATTATTAAATGGGATAAAAAGAGGACTAACCTCATTGGGTTTCTATAAGGATTAAGTGAGAAAACAGATGACAAGTCCTTAGATTAGTACCTGGCATGAAGCTATTTTTTTCTTTTTTACATACTATTACATGTCTTTTATCCCCCATAGTGCCTACCAGGGTAATTTTTAAGAGTTCACATGTAATAATTACACACTTGTCAAGACAGTTAATGAAATGCCAATGAAAATAAAAATAAATATTTCTGAATTCCATTGACATGATACCCTAAATTCAAAATTCGACTCGTAAAAGTCAAAGTCTTACCTGATTTAATTCCAAGGTGGTCTTTATCATACCCTTTCTGGTTTTCTAGAATTCATAGCAAAAAAACGAGGCAAAAGTTGCCTCTGTCTGCAACACTATTGTCAGAATCAACTGGATTCCCTCCCAAATGCCTTAGAAATTTTGTAGTCACCCACGCTAGTCCCCTCCGTCAGTAATCTTAGACTTCAAAGGAAATATAAAGTTGCACTTTTTAATATATTAGTGGTGACATTCTTATGGAATGATAAATGAGTCACTATCAGCCCAACTACACACCATTTTTACCTCTAAGTTTGTATTTCTGTCAAAATTAATTAACTGAACTGTACCTGAGTATCTTTCCAAATTAGCACCAATTATAAGAACTTAATGTCTGTTCTGGGTCCTATATCAGGATGCCAAGAAGGTTTACTCATTTGCCTCTTTGTCCCTCTCTTGAAAATATAGTCTAATCACTGATGGTGTCAAGAGCATATTTTCATTTTTTTTAAAGATTTTATTATTTATTTATTTGACAGAGAGAAACACAGCCAGAGAGGGAACACAAGCAGGGGGAGTGAGAGAGGGAGAAGCAGGCTTCTGGCTGAGCAGAGAGCCCAATGCAGGGCTCGATCCCAGGACTCCAGGATCATGACCTGAGCCGAAGGCAGTTGCCCAACCAACTGAGCCACCCAGGCGCCCCTATTTTCATTTTTTTAAACTGTGATATAATTCACATTTAACAGTATATTAGTTTCAGCTACACAATATAATAATTTGATAAATGGATATATTGTGAATCTACCACTGCACATGGTTACAAATTATTTTTCCTTGTGATGAGAACTTTTAAGATTTACTCGCTTAGTAACTTCCAATTATATAAAGCAGCATTATTAACTTTAGTCACCATTGCTCGCATTACATTACCAGGACTCATCTATCTCATGATCAGAAGTTTGTATCTTTTGACCACTTTCACCCATTCTGTCCCTTTGCCCCCAGTTGTGGTAATTGCCAGTCTTTTCTCTATATCTATGAGTTTGTTTTTGTGGTTGTTTGTTTATTTTTACTTTCCACATATAAGGGAGCTCATATGGTATTTGTCTCTGTATGATATAATGCCCTCAAAGCCTATCCGTGTTGTTGTGATTGTCAGAATTTTCTTATTTTCTTTTGGCTGAATAATATTCCTGTGTGTGTGTGTGTGTGTGTGTGTGTGTGTGTGTGCACGCCTGTGTGTCTGTATCCCACATTTTCTTTATTCATTCATCCATCAGCGGAAACTTGGAGTGATTCCATGTCTTGGCTATTGTAAATAATGCTATAATAAACAAGAGGATATTATTATCTTATTTTAGATTCCAGTATAATTAACATACAGTGTAAGATTAGTTTCAGGTGTACGAATATTACCTGGTGCTCATGACAACGAGTGACCTCCTTAATTCCCATCATCTATTTAACCCATCTTCCCACCCACATCCCATCTGGTAGCCATCAGTTTGTTTCTCTCTAGTTCTCTAGAGTTTGTTTCTTGGTTTGTCTCTCTCTCTTTCTTTTCCTTTGCCCATTTATTTGTTTCTTAAATTCCACATATAAGTGAAATCATACATACTTGTCTTTCTCTAACTGACTTAATTTGCTTAGCATGAAATTCTCTAGCTCCATCCATAGCATTGTAGATGGCAAGATTTCATTCTTTTGTATGACTGCGTAATATTCCTCTGTGTGTGTGTGTGTGTGTGTGTGTGTGTGTGTGTATATACACACCACCTCTTCTTTATCCATTCATCTGTCAAAGGACCATTGGCTTTTTCCTTAATTTGGCTATTGTAAATAATGCTGTCATAAATATAGAGGAACATGTATCCCTTTGATATACTGTTTTTATTTTTCTTGGGGTAAAGACCCAGTAATCTGAGTGCTCAATTTTAGTGTAGTTCTATTTTTAACTCTCTGAGGAACCTGTTTTCCACAGTGGATGCACCAGTTTGCCTTCCCACCAATAGTGCAGGAAGGTTCCTTTCTCTCCACAACTTTGCTAACACTTGTTGTTTCTTGTGTTTTTTATTTTAACCATTATGACACATAAATGAGGACATCTCATTGTGGTTTTTATTTGTATTTCTGTGATTATGAGTGATGTTGAGCATTTTTTCATGTGTCTTTTTGCCATCTGTATGTCTTCTTTGGAGAAACGTCTATTCATCTTTTCTTCCCATTTTAACGAATTATTTGTGGGTTTTTCTGTGTTGAATCATATATGTTCTTTATATATTTTGAGTACTAACCCATTATTAGATGATTATTTGCAAAAAATCTTCTTCCATCCAATAGGTTATTTTTTATTGTTATGGATTGTTTGCTTTGCAGAAGATTTTTATTTTGATGTAGTCCCAATAGTTTATTTCTGCTTTTATTTCCTTTGGCTGTGGACACGTATCCAAAATAAGTTGCGATAGCCAATGCCAAAGACCTTATAGCCTGTGCTCTCTTCTAGGATTTTTATGGCTTTAGGTCTCATATCCATTTTGAGTTTATTTTTGTTTATGGTGTAAGAAAGTGGCCCAGTTTCATTCTTTTGCATGTAGCTGTCCAGTTTTCCTAGCACTGTTTGTTGAAAAGACTGTCTTTTTCCCATTAACTGACTGTATAATCTTGGGTTTATTTCTAGGCTCTCTAATATGTTCTACTGATCTTCGTCTATATTCTAATGATATATACATCTGTTTTTGTGTCAGTACCATACTGTTTTGATTACTATAGCTTTGCAATATATCATAGAATCTGAGATTGTGATTCCTCCAGTTTTGTTTATCTTTTTCATGATTCACTTGGTTTTTAGGGATCCTTTACAGTTCCATACAAATTTTAGCATTATTTATTCTAGTTCTGTGAAAAATGATATTGGGGTTTTTTTTAAGATTTTATTTATTTGACAGAGAGAAGCACAGCCAGAGAGGGAACACAAGCAGGGAGAGTGAGAGAGGGAGAAACAGGCTTCACGCCGAGCAGGGAGCCCCATGTGGGGCTCAATCCCAGATCTCCCGGATCATGACCTGAGCCGAAGGCAGTCACTTAACTAACTGAGCCACCAAGGCACCCTGATATTGGTATTTTGATAGGGACTACATTAAATCTACATATGGATTGGGTAGTATAGACATTTTAACAATATGTGTTCTCCTAATCCATGAGAATGAAATATCTTTCCATTGGTGTCATCTTCAATTTCTTTTATCAGTGTTTTTTTAAAGATTTTATTTATTTGATACAGAGACAGATCACAAATAGGCAGAGAGGCAGGCAGAGAGAGAGAGGGAAGCAGGCTCCCTGCCAAGCAGAGAGCCCCATGTGGGACTTGATTCCAGGACCCTGAGATTATGACCTGAGCAGAAGACAGAGGCTTAACCCTCTGAGCCACCCAGGCGCCCCTATCAGTGTTTTATATTCAGCATACTGGTCTATCACCTCTTCAGTTAATTACTAGGTATTTATTTTTGGTGTAGTTGCAAATAGGATTATTTCCTTAATTTCTCTTTCTGCTGCTTTATTATCAGTATATAGAAATGCAATGGATGGGGCACCTGGGAGGTTTACTTTTTAACATCATACTCTTTTTTTCAGAATAGGTGATGATTTCAGGGTTGTGGGATCAAGTCCTGCATTGGGCTCCATAACCAGCATAGAGTTTGTTTGTCCCTCTGCCTCTGTTTCTCTCTCTCTCTCTCTCTCAAATAAATAAATAAATAAATAAATAAAATCTTTAAAAAGAAATGCAATATATTTCTCTATATTGATTTTGCATCTTGCAACCTTACTGAATTTATTTATCAGTTGTAATAGTTTTTTTGGTGGAGTCTTAAGATTTTGTATACAGAACCATATTATCTGTAGATAGTGGAAGTTTTACTTGTTCCTTACCAATTTGGATGCATTTTATTTCTTTTTATTATCTAATTGCTGTGGTGAGTTCTTACAATATTAGTTGAACAGAAGGTATGAGAGTGGACATGTCTTCTTCTTGATCTTAGGGGAAGAGCTCTTAGTTTTTCACCATTGAATATGATGTTAGCCGTGAGTTTTTTACATATGGCCTTTATATGAGCATACCATATTGAGGTATGTTCCCTCTAACCCTACTGTATTGAGTGTTTTCATCATGAATCAATGTTATACTTTCTCAAAAGCTTTTTCTCCCTCTACTGAAATTATCATTTTTTTAATCTTTTCTTTGTTGTTGTGATGTGTCACACTGACTGATTTCAAATATTGAACACCCTTGTATCCCAGAAATAAATCCCACTTGATTGAATAAGTACTTTTTTTAATGCATTGTTGGATTTGTTTGCCAAAATGTTTTCTTGAGGACTTTTGTGTTCATCAGATATTTGGGCTGTAGTTCTTGTTTTTGGTAATGTCATTATCTGGTTTACATATCAGGGTAGTTAGTGCTGACCTCATACAATGGATTAAGAAGTTTTTCTTCTTCTATTTTCTGAAATAATTTGAGAAGAATAGGTATTAACTTTTCTTTAAATGTCTGGTAGAATTCACTTGTGAAGCCATCTGGTCTTGAATTTTGTTATGAGTTTTTTGATTACTGATTAAGTTTCATTGCTGGTAATTGGTCTATTCAAATTTTCTCTTTCTTTCTGATTCATTTTTGAGAGGTTGCATGTTTCTAGGAATTTATCCATTTCTTCTAGGTTGTCCAATTTGTTGGCATATAATTTTTCATAATATTATCTTATAATATTTATTTGAGAGAGAGAAAAAATGTGAACAGGGGAAGGGCAGAGAGAGAGGGAGAAGCAGACTCCCCAGTGAGCAAGGAACCTGTTGCAAGGCTCAATCCCAGGACTCTGGGATCATAAACTGAGCCAAAGGCAGACACTTAACAACTGAGTCACCCAGGTACCCCTCCGCTCCTTAATTCCTGGTTTGTTTGAGTCCTCTCTGTCCTTTTTTTTTTTTTTTTTTTAATGAGTCTGGCTAAATGTTTATCAATTTTTTTAAATCTTTTCAAAGATCTATCTCCTAGTTTCATTGGGCTGTTCTATTGTTTTTTAGTTTCTATTTAATTTATTTCTACTGTAGTCTTTAGTATTTCCTTCTTTCTACTAGCTTTGGGTTTGTTTTTCTTTTTTCTTTCTTTCTTTCTTTTTTTTTTTTTTTTTTTTTTTTTTTTTTTTTTTTTTTTTTTTTTTTTTTTTTTTTTTTTTTTTTTTTTTTTTTTTTTTTTTTTTTTTTTTTTCTCTTTAGGTTTAAGGTTAGGTTGTTTATTTGAAATTTGTCTTGCTTCCTGAGGTAGGCCTATATTGCCACAAACCTCCCTCTTAGAACAACTTTTCCTGCCTCCCAAAGATTTGGGACCTCTGTGTTTTCATTTGTATTTGTCTGTGTGTGTGTGTGTGTGTGTGTGTGTGTGTGTGTGTTTAATTTCCTCTTTGATTTGTTGGTTGACCATTCATTGCTGAGTAGCATGTTGCATATGCACCCCATGTATTTATGTTCTTTGCAGATGTTTTCATGTGGTTAATATCTAGTTTTTGGTGTTGTGATTAGAAAAGAAGCCTGGCATAGGGGCATCTGGGTGGCTCAGTCGGTTAGGTGTCTGCCTTTGGCTCAGGTCATGATTCCAGGGTCCTTGGATTGAGCCCTGCATCGGGCTCCCTGCTCAGCAGGAAGCCTGCTTCTCCCTCTCCCACTCCTCCTGCTTATATTCCTTCTCTCACTGTCTCTCTCTGTCACATAAATTAATAAAATCTTTAAAAGAAAAGATTCCTAGTATGATTTCAGTCTTTTTTTTTTTAATTTGTTTAGATTTGTTTAGGGCTTAACATGTGATCTATTTTGGAAAATGCCCCATGTGCACTTGAAAAGAATGTATTCCACTTTTTTAGGTTGGAATGTTCTGAATATCTCTGTTAGATCCATTAGGTCTAATGTGTCATTCAAAGCCACTGTTTCCTTGTGGATTTTCTGTTTAGATGATCTATCTATTGATGTAAGTGAGGTGTTACAGTCCCCTGTTATTGTATTGTTGTCAATTATTTATTTTATATTTGTTATTAGATACTTTATATATTTGGGTGTTCCCTTGTTGGGTGTATAAATACTTAGAACTGCTAAATTTTCTTGATAGATTGTTCCCTTTATGACTATGTAGTGTTGTTCTTTGTGTTGTTGCAGTCTTTGCTCTAAAATCTATTTTGTCCAATGTAAGTATTGCTATCCCAGCTTTCTTTTCACTTCCATTTGCATGATGAATGCTTTTCCATCCCTTTGCTTTCAATGTGCAAGTATGTTTAGTATGAAATAAATCTTTTTTAGACAGCATATATATGGGTTTTCCTCTTTCATCCCCTCTGTCACATTATGTGTTTTGATTGAAGCATTTAGTCCATTTAAATTCAAAGTATTTTTAAAAATATTTTATTTATTTATTTGAGAGGGTAGAGGTAAGGAGTAGAGGGAGAGGGAGAGAGAAAGAGAATCACAAGCAGATTCCCCTCTGAATGTGGTGCTTGATCTCATGACTCTGAGATCATGACCAGAGGCAAAATTAAGAGTCAGATGCTTAACCCATGTGCCCTCAAAGTAGTTGAGTAGTTATCAAAGTAGTTACTGATATATATATATCAGTATATATATATATATATATATATATATATATATAGAGAGAGAGAGAGAGAGAGAGACAGATTTTGTTACTTGTTTTATGGTTGTTATTTTGGCTTTTCTCTGTTTTTTTAATTCTCTTGCTTTTATATTTTGCTGACTTTTATTGATATATTTGTATTCCTTTCTCCTTGTTTTTTGTATATATAGTACTGGTTTTTATTTGTGGTTACTATTAGATTTATATATAACATCTGATACATCTAGCAGTCTATATTAAGTTTTAGTTACTAAAGTTTAAATCCATTCTAAAAGTAGTGAAGTTTCACTCTTCTCCCCATCACATTTTAGGTATATGATGTCATATTTTACATCCTTTTATTTTGTGAATCCCTTGACTGATTTTTTTTAAAGATTTTATTTATTTGACAGAGAGAAACACAGCCAGAGAGGGAACACAAGCAGGGGGAGTGAGAGAGGGAGAAGCAGGCTTCCTGCCAAGCAGGGAGCCTGATGTAGGGCTCAATCCTGGGTCTCTGGGATCATGAGCCGAGCCGAAGGCAGTCACTCAACCAACTGAGCCACCTAGGCACCCCTCTTGACTGATTTTTATAGATATACTTAATTTTTCTGTTTTTGTGCCACCTATTTTACTTACTTCTGCTTATGGTCTTTCCTTTCCCACTTAACATTTCTTTCTTCTAAGGCTGGTTTAGTGGTGATGAATTCCTTTAACTTTTGTTTGGGAAACTTGTATCTCTGTTTCTATTCTGAATGATAGCCTTGGTGGACGGAGTAATCTTGGTTGCAGGTTTGTTTGTTTGTTTCTTTCATTCTTTCTTCCAACATTTTGAATTCATCATGCTGCTCTCTTCTGCCTTACAAAGTTTCTGCTGAAACCTCAGTTCATAGCCTTATGAAGTTTCCCTTATATGTAACTGTTTTATTTTTTCTTGCTGCTTTTAAAATTCTTTCTTTATTATGACTTTTTGCCATTTTAATTGCTATTTGTTTTGATGTGGACCTCCTTGAGTTGATTTTGTTGGGAACTCTCTGTGCAACTTGGACCTAGATTTCTGTTTCCTTCCTCATATTCAGGAAGTTTTCAGCTATTATTTCTTCAAATGAATTTTCTACCTCCTTTTCTTTCTCTTCTCCTTCTGGAATTCCTATGATGCAATTGTTTTTACATTTGATGGTGTCACTCAGTTTCCTTAATCTAGTCTCATTTTTATCAGTCTTTCTCTTGTTCAGCATGATTGTTTCCGGCTAGTCTGTTCTCCAAGTCATTGATCTCTTCTGCTTTCTCTAGCCTGTTTCCTCTAGTGTACTTTTAGTTCTCAAGATCTTAATATTTAGTTATTAAGTTCTTCATTTCTGATTGGTTCTTTTTTTGTTTCTATATCCTTGTTGAGGATTTCACTGAGGCCCCCTACTATTTTCTCAAGTCTACTGAGTGTCCTTATGATCTTACTTTACTTACTGTATTCTATCAGGCACAATTACTTATCTCCATTTCATTTAGTTCTCTTACTGTGACTTTTCCCCCCTCTTCTTTCATTTATGACATAGTCCTCTGTTTTCTCATTTTGTCTAACTCTTTGTGTCTGTTTCTGTGTTTTAGCTATGTCCCCTGTTCTTGAACATAATGGTCTTATAAAGAAATGGTTCTGGTTCATTGCCATGTAGTATCTCTCACTTACTCACTTATCAGATCCTGGTGCTTCAGAGGTGTCTCTTATATGTGGATTGTGTGTGTCCTACCACTGTGGCTGAGCCACATTTGCCTTCAGTCCAGTGGTTTGCAGTGGTTCTCTTTGCCTGTTGTGGGAAGGGCTTAGTCCCTATTTTGTTAATGGGCTAATACGGGCCACCTTGGGCTTGAGTTCAGTCAGAGCAAGCATTTGCTAGAGCTATGGTCACACACAAACTGCAAGACATTCTTCCTATGTTGGCCCTTGAAAAGGTTTCATTGGTGGGCAGGGTCTTCAGTCAGACCAGATGTCTGCCCTTAGCCTGTTGTTGGAGCCACAGTTGAAATGGTATGCATGGTTTTCTTCCTTTCTCCCCAGGGTCAGAATCCCTTTATGGTAGTGTTGAGCCCTGCTGAAACTTCTTGCATAGCGCCACACTTGTGGCACAGCCTTGGATGGATTCCTGTCCAGGTGCATTGATGAGGTGGGTTTGCAGGAGAAAGTAGGGACAGGGCATGTGGTATTACAAGGTGTACAAGGTCTGCCATGGGAGGAGAACTGTAACTAATTTGTAAAAGTCCTGCAAAGGGTATGGTGAAGAGGGCAGGTTTGTTGAAGACTACAAGGGATAAGATATTATGCTAACAGGACAGGTGGAGTTTGTTCAGGCTGCACTGGTTCTTGCAAGTGTCTGGGCTGGGGCTCGGCAGAGGGAAAGGGAGCTACCACCTGTCTTACTCATTGAGAAGTCTCCAATGATTTCCTACCCTTCCAGGATGTGCTCTGAGATAAGTAAACAAATACCTCTCCCATATACCCCAGGCATTTTCTCAAACTGTTGCTGTTATGCTGTGTTTTCAGGGGTGGGGTAGGGGGTGGGCTTTTTGTTGTAATGTTTCAATCTGTAGTACTGTAGATACTGACTCAGTTTCTATTTGCCCTCTTGCTTTCCTAGAGCCAAGCCTGCTTATTCTTAAAGTTCCAGGTGTTAGGCACTGCTGATTGTGAGAACTGGTGAAATTAGGCCCCTCTGCTTTTCAAACCCAGGTATTATGGGAATTTGTCTTCCCAATGCAGTTTCCCCCATTCCTGGATTGCCTGGTGTGTGGGTCTACTCCTCCCCTGTCTCCATGTGCAGGGCATCCCTCCTTCCCAGGTACAATCCTGTGTGTCTATTTGGCTCCCTATAGATTCTCTGCCCTTTCTACCCTCTTCTACATGGCCTCTTCTCTACATTTAGCTATGTAGAGCCTTTCCTACCAGTTGTTGGATAATTTTCTGGGTTATTTGTGCTGATGTGGCTCTTATCCAGGTGTATTCATGGAATGAGGTGAGTCTAGGTGAGCCTTCTACTCCAACTCTTCCTTGGCAAGGACATCCAGATTTTTTTTTTTTTTTGAGTTTGTATATTTGTTTCCTTCGGTAAATACATAGAAATGGAATTGAAGTGGAATTGCTGGATCATATGATAGTTCTCTTTTAAAAATTTTGAGGAAACTCTGTACTCTTTTTCTTAGTGATTATAACAATTTACATTGCTACTAACAACACACAAGACTTACCTTTTCTCCACATCCTCACCAATACTTGGTATTTCTTGTCCTTTTTTTTTTTTTTTTTAAGATTTTATTTATTTGACGGAGAGAAACACAGCCAGAGAGGGAACACAAGCAGGGGGAGTGAGAGAGGGAGAAGCAGGCTTCCTGCCTAGCAGGGAGCCTGATGGGGGACTCAATCCTGGGTCTCCAGAATCATGACCTGAGCCAAAGGCAGTCGTTTAACCAACTGAGCCACCGAGGCGCCCCTTGTCTTTTTTTTTTAAATAATGACCATTCTGACAGATATGAGGTATTCGCTCATTGTGGTTGTGATTTCCTTTTTCCTGATAATTACTAATATTAAGCACTTTTTTATGTACTTCTTTGTCTTCTTTGGAAAAATGTCTATTCATCTCTGCCCATTTTTAAATTGGATTTTGTTTTGGTTTTGTTTTGGTTTTGTTTTGGTTTTGGAATTGAGTTTTATGAGTTCTTCATGTATTTTGGATATTAACCCTTTATCAGATACATGATTTTCAAATATTTTCTCCCATTGGTAGGTTACCTTTTCATTGTGTTAATCCAAAAAAAATATTGACAAGACCAATGTCAAGGATATGTTTTCTTCTACACATTTTATGGTTTCAGGACTTACATTCCAGTCTTCAGTGCATTTGAGTTAATTTTTGTGTATGGACTAAAACAGTCACCCAGTGTTATTCTTTTTATGTGAATATCCAGTCTTCCTAACAGCATTTAGTGAAGAAATTATCCTTTTTTCATTGTGTATTTTTGGCTTCTTTTGTATAAATTAATTGACTGTATTTTTGTAAGTTTGTTTCTGGGTTCTTTTGCAATCTTATTTTTTATCAATTCTATTGCACTGATCTGTGTGTCTCTTTTATGCCTGTACCATACAGTTTTTGTTTGTTTTATTTTTGTTTTGAGAGAGAGTTGGGGAGGAGTAGAGGGAGAGGGAGAATCCCAAGAATTCTCCATGCTTAGCAGTGATGAGCCTCATGTGGGGCTCAGTCCAGTCCCCTGAGCCAAAATCAAGAACTGGGTGCTCAACTGACTGAGCCACCCAGGTGCCCCCATACTGTTTTGATTATTATAACTTTGCAATATAGTTTGAAATCAGGAAACATCATGCCTCTAGCTTTGCAGTTCTTTCTCAAGATTGTCTTGGTGTTTGTAGTCTGTTGTGGTTCCATAAAAATTTTGGAATTATTTGATTTATTTCTGTGAAATAGATCAGTGTACAAGTCTTTCACCTCCTTGGTTAAATTTATTCTCAGATACTTTATTCTTTGATGAAATTGTAAATGAGATTGTTTTCTTATTCTTTCTAATAGTTTTCCATTAGTGTACAGAAATGCAACTGATTTTTGCATATCGAGCTTGTCTTCTCCCAACTTCACTGAATTTATTAGTTCTAACAATGTTTTGTTAGAGTCTTTAGTATTCTCTCTACATATTATCATGCCATCTGCCATAAGAAAAGTTTTTCTTCTTTCTTTCCAATTTGGATGCCTTTTATTTATTTTTCTTGCTTAATTGCTCTGGCTAGGACTTCCAATACTAATTTAAGTAAAAGTGGTAAGAGTGGGCATTCTTGACTTATTTTTTATCTTAGAGGAAAGCTTTTAAGTTTTCACCACTGAATATGATGTTAGCTGCAGGCTGTCATATATGGCCTTTATTATGTTGAGATATGTTCCCTTTCTTGCTCATTCGTGAGAGTTTTTTTTATCATAAATGGCAGTTTTAAGATCATATTTTATAAACTCTCTGTTAAACTCTCTGATAACAATACTTTTTCCATTCAAGGGTGCCCATAGGTAGTCTAGAAAAGTCAATGAGCCTGCCAATATGTTAGAGGGATTTTTTAAGTATATATTCTAATTTGTAATAGTATAGTAAAAAAGAATATTTGAATTTAAATCTGTATCAGAAATTCCAGAGTAAATGGTTGTTTTAAGTATAGGATCTATTCAGTAACAGTGTTCCCATAATATTAAATCATTTTATGTAAATGAACTTAAGGCCTGAGTAAAAACATGGAGATGAAATTCTTTATTATCAGAACCCAGTGAATAACATATAAGAGCACTAGTAGCAGAAAATAAAGACTTTAATGTTGTCCACATAACTTATCTCTTCATGCTACCCCCACATTGATTCATATACCAACCCTGTGCTGATTTTTTTGTGTATATATAATTTAGACTATAACTCAGTGTTAACAATCTCTGCATTGTTTTATTTCAAATAACAGAAACATTACAAGCTTATAGGCAAAACTATTATGTGGCCTGATTAATGTGTCATATCTGTTAAGAAATCTAATTAATGTGATTATTAATTACAATTGCATTCTGTGTTAGATTTTCCTACCCTCTAGTATCCAGAGGCATGTTCATTCTATATGTAACTTCAGGTCAACACAGGATGCTTGATTAGCAACTGGTTGAACTGGTAGAATTGGAAAGCAATTCCACTCTGATCATTTTAGCAACTATAGTAATATTTCATATACGGTTAGTTCATAGAAATGATAACTGATTGTATCTGGGTCAACTTCCCACCCAATGCAAAAATTCATTAGCAATTGGTCATTCAGTTTCCACTTAGTGACGGGGACTTCACTACCTGATGACATTGTATATTTTATAGTTTGACAACTCCAGTTATTTGATAATCCTACAACATTTTAATGTTCACAGTTCAGCATATTTCTTGGCAATTCACTCTAATGGCAGAAATAGAAGAATTGATAGTATTAAGATGACAGAATTTTGGGGTGCCTGGGGGGCTCAGTAAGCGTCTGCCTTTGGCTCAAGCCATGATCCCAGCCCCACTTTGGGCTGCTTTACTCAGCAGGAAAACTGCTCCTCCCACTCCCACTCCCTCTGCTTGTATTCACTCTCACTGTGTCTCTCTTTGTCACATAAATAAATAAAATCTTTAAAGAAAATAAAATAATAAAATAAAATGACAGAGTTTTAAGATTAATTCCTTCTACAGGTAAGATGAGTTTTGTGAGAAGACATAGTTATATAAACAAAGGATACCCTGTGTATCTCATTCAGAAACCCAAGGCACCACTAATTGCCTCCAAGTATCAAAACAGACACTGCCCTCTTTATTCTTTTTCCAGGGTCTATGCTTAAATCTCAGTACTTCCAGCTTCTATCTCCTATGTTCTTATCTCTAAACACTCACCTGTTGTTTGCCACTATCATCCATAATAACTGAATTGCCTTACTCCAAATTCTTGTCCTCAGTACAGTGGCATGACCTCTTTTTAATTGTTCTTATTTGAGGTTTCTTGACACTATAATGTACCCTGGTTTTGATTGATCCAACTCTCCTTCTGCATGAGAGACTTGAGGCCTTTTGCTGACCTCTCTTATTAATGATTTACAAATAGAGAAAAACCTTAAAGAAATATTCAGCAAGGATTTTGAGGGGAACAAAGGGGAGGGACAGATGGGGTAAATCAACACACTAGCCATATGAAACATGGCTACAGATAAGTGGTAATAGTTCACTCAACCTGCTTTCTTTAAACTTGCCACTTTTCTCCTTTAATGAGCCTATGTTGGATGGGAATTATGTAGAAGAAAAAAGTAGTGTATATGGAAGATGCTGTGTGCTTCATATGCTAATTTGATGCCCTGAACATTTTTTAGCTGAAACTTCAAGTCTCAGAAATAATGATCAAGCATATGGCACATTACAACAAGTCCCACTGAGGCATGGGTGGCCCTGGAGCCGGTGGGTGTCTCAGGGGATCATTATCTGGCTGGAAGTACTTTAAGAATAATGTCTGTGGCAGAGATCTAAGGAGCTCACAAAATTCAAAGAAAAGTGTTTGGATCTCTATTCAAAAAATTTTGACAAATGCTGCAAGGTGCAGAGGTAAGAATTACAAAGGTCCCATTTCTCAGCTTCCCCTGCTCTCCTGCAGAGCTTCCATTGATTTAAAAGACTTGGCAGGCTTGGATCAACTCTGTGGGACATGGACCCAGGTGAGGAATGGACCAAAGACAGGAAGAAAGAAAGGCTGAATGGGGGAAAGGAAAATTCTGTGGATGAATTTTAGTACAAAAGAGTGTCCCTTTCTTCTGACCCACATGAGTGCTAATACAGCTAATCTAAGCATCCATCCATTTATATATATATATATATATATATATATATATATATATATATATATATATATATAATAGTATATTCTATATAAGATACAGATACACATGATTATGCAGCATATGCAGAATAAATAAAGTACATTTGTTCTTTTCTCAGTAAAATTTAACCCGAGGGAAACTTGGATACAAGCAGTCAGGATATTAGAGAATGTCACCATAAATCCTAGTGTTCTTTCTTACCAATTAACTAGTGATTATATTTCATCACTGAGACCATAGTGAGAGATACCACATTATTCAAGTCAATTTAGGGACTGAGTCATAAAAGCTCAGAGAGTGAAAGATTTGCCAGGAAAAAAATAATGTATTCATATGAAGGCTTTGGAGACTATGTGTATTTCTATTTCTTCTGTAAGTCTTGCATTTTAATTTTCCACATTTGGGTCTTTCATCTGGGTGGCATTTATTTTTGTGTGTGTGTGTGTGTGGCATTTATTCATGTGTGTTCTATGGCATAGGAATTTATTTAAAATTTTTTATATAGGTAACCATGTATCCCAAATCATTTAAGTGACTTCCTTTTCTCAGGAACGTATTACTGTATTTCTTTCATATTAAATTCCTATATATTTTTGGGTCCATTTCTGAGCTAAGTATCGTTTGTCTCTTTCTACTCCTATACTAATACCAAATGATCTTAATTGCTACAGCTTTGAAATAAATTTTGATATATGGTCATAATCCCCACCACACACACACACACCCTTTCCTCTTTTTCAAAATTGGTTGATATTTGTTTTGTCAAGTAAATTTAGCATCAGATGGTCCAAGTCTATTAAAATTCCATTGTGAATTTAGTTTAAATTACATTTGAATTCGAGAATAATTTAGTATGTGTTACATCTATACACTATTTAGTTTTCTTGTCTATTAATACGTAATTGGAAGAGGATTTCCATAGATCCCAACTGCACATTCACTTCACTATCAATGTCTGTGTCAGTGCACTCTATCTCAATACACTATCTCACACTGTCAATAAACGACCCATGTTCCCACCTGTAACCAATCCTGTCCATGTTGTATTCTTTTGCCTTATCAAGCATATCTCTCCTACAACTCTACCAGATTATTTCCATCATTATATGAAGATGCTATTTCTGCCATCTTAAACAAATACCTTCTCTTGACCTCATTTCTCCATCCAGCTATCACTGAAGTTCCCCCATGCCACATAATTATTCGAAAGCATTATTTTATCTCCAAATCTTTTCCTTTTAATATTCTTTCAACTCCCTTGAATAAGGACTTCTTATCACTTCACTAAAACTGTACTTGTCAATATAACCACTCACCTTCATATTGCTGCATGCAATTGGATTTCTATGTTTCCGGAAAATGATCTGATTTACCTAATTTTCAAATGTATTGACATAATTTTTATATGCATAATTTATGATCTCTTCAATGCTTCTAACCTCTGTAGACAGTGATTTTGTCTTTTCTTTCTACTTTATTTCTTCTGTTTTTGATCCTTTCAAAGAATGAGTGTTTTTCTTTGTTGCTCTTTTATTAGTATCTATTCCTGCCTCCAATGTTTTGTTTATTTTGTTTTACTTTTCTTGGATTCACTTTTTTCTGATTCTACTTTTCTCTGACCTGCTTGGAACTGAGATTTAGATCAGTATTTTTTTTTTTTTAAGTAGGCTCCATGCCTAACATGGGGCTTGAACTGACAACCCTGAGATTAAAGGTTGCATGTTCTTGTGACTAAGCTAGGCAGGCATCCCAGATTGGTCATTTTTTTAAAATATTTATTTATTTATTTTAGAGAGAGAGCAGGATTGAGGGAGTGGCGGGGTGGGGGGAGACATAATCTTAAGCAAACTCTGGGCTGAGCATGGAGCCGATGTGGAGCTTCATGTTATGAGCGAATATCATGAACTGAGGTGAAACCAAGAGTTGGACATTTAACCAATTGTGCCACAATGGCGCTTCCTAGATCAGCCATTTTTAAATTTTTTCTTGTGAAAATCTTTATGTTTCTAGAAGTTTTATATATGGCCTTTTATTACCATTAATTTCAAAATATTTTCTAACTTTTAATATTTTTTCCTGTGACTCATGAATTACTTAGACATGTGTCTCTCAATTTCCAAACGTAAGATTTTTCTTTTATCCTTTCGATGTCTACTTAATTGCATTGAGGTCAGAAAATATGCTCTATCTTATTTAATTCCTTTGAGATTTGTTGAGACTTGCTTTATAACTCAGCATATGATCAAATTCCATACATCTTCTTTTTTTTTTAAGATTTTATTTATTTGACAGCGAGAAACACAGCGAGAGAAGGAACACAAGCTGGGGGAGTGAGAGAGGGAAAAGCAGGCTTCCCTCCGAGCAGGGAGCCCAATGTGGGACTCCATCCCGGGCTTCTGGGATCATGACCTGAGCCCAAGGCAGTCGCTTAACCAACTGAGCCACCCAGGCGTCCCAAATTCCATACATCTTTTATGTGAACTTGAAAGGACTGTGTATTTTGCAGTTTTAGGATGCAGATCTCTATATAAATCACTCGATCAAGTTTGACAATTATGATGTTCAAATTTTCTCAGTTTTTGTTTATTATCTACTTGTTCTGTCAAGTACTAAGAAGTTTGTATTAAAATCTCCAATTGTGACTGTGAATTTCGCTTTTTAATCTTGTAGTCCTATCTGGTTTTGTTTCATGTATTTAGAGTTCATGCATTAGATGCCTACAAATTTATAGTTTTCTGATAAATTGGAGGGTTTTTTTTTCCATGAACTAATGCTTTGATGCCTAATAATGCATTTACCTCTGAATTTCTTTTGGAAAAGAATTAATCTCCATCCCTTTAATTTAACCTTGCTATATATTTCAGATGTCTTCGGTAAAGAACTTGTAGTCAGATTTTATTTGTTGTTTTATTTTCCAGCTTGTCTTTAATTAGAGCATTCATTAGTATAATCAATTAAATTACATTTATGGTGCTGTATATTTCTCCTCCCCATGTTCAGTATTTCCTTTTTCTGTTTTTGCCTTTTTACTCTTCTGAGCATGTTTTCCTTCTGTCTTTTTCTTTCTGTTTGGCATCACTACACTGGAATTTTACACTTTCTGTTTAAAGAACCAACTTTTTTTAGGTCACTAAGTGTTACAGGCAGAGTTCCAAGATGACCCCAATGACTCATGCCTTTGTAAACCCCCCTCCCCCTTGGGTGTGTGCAAGATTTGTGAAGGTGATGGAATATTATTCCCTTGATTATATTACCTCTGATGGCAAAAGGGATTTTGCAGATGTAATGGAGGTCCCTAATCATTTGACTTTGAATTGCTCAAAAGAGAGATTATCTTGGGGGGAGGGGTACTGACATAATGAGGTGAGCCCTTAAAAGAGAAAAGAAGCAGCAACAAAGAAAAAGAACATGCATTAATAAGAAAAGGATTTAAAAGGCAGATTACTAGCTGACTTCACAACAGCAACAATGAAAATCAGAAGTTACTGGATTCCTATCTTCAATGTGCTAGAAAAAAAAAAAACCATCCATGCAGAATTCTATGCCAGACAAAAATGCTTTTCAAAATGATTGAATGATAAAGAAAAGAGATTTTCAGGCAAGCAAAAAGTGAGTTTTTCACTAGATGAAGACACTAAAAGAAAAATCCAAAGTGTATATACTAGTCAGAAGTGACCTATTTTAGGTGAATAGCATGAGGTCTAAGAAGGAATAAAGAGCAAAGAAAATGGTATGTGTGTGAGTAATTCCAAATGAGCAATGGAAGTATAAACTATGAAAATCACAATCTCTTACAGTACCACCAATATAATAAAATAGACACACTTTATTAAAAATTAAGTGTTAAGTTTATATTATCTGGCTACATTGTCTGGTTAAGAGTAAATAAACTCATTAATTTTAAAATATGAGAAAAGAAAGGGTATTAAACTTTCTAATTAACCACTAAATGTATTTTCTATATGCAGATTAGCACAAATTTAGGAGCTTATAAAAAAACAAATTAATTATTTTAAAATTTTCTTGGACCAGGAGTGTAGCAAGTCTGAAATCAGTGTCGGCTAGGGTTCAAGATGTGAGGCTCAGGATCTTCTCTCAAGGCCACTGTTTTTGGAAGAATTCAGTCTCTTGTATTTGTAGGATTGAGGAGTCAGCTCCTAGGGACCTTCTGTCATTTCTCAACATGTAATATGGCAGCCATGCAGTACTATTTCACTATGAAAAGAAATTCAGAAGAATGTAAAATAAAAAAGCAAATAATAAGGCAAGTAAAATAAATCTTAAAATGTTTTCTTAACCCAATTAAATAGGACAATGTAAATGAAATGTCCCAATTTCTAGAAAAACCAAGTCTCGAAATGGACACAAAAAATAGAAAATCTGAGTAGACTTGTACCTGTATTAAAGATAGTAAATCTATAATATAAATTCTCTCCACATTCCCACATTTCCGGAAAATGATCTGATTTACCTAATTTTCAAATGCATTGACATAATTTTTATATGCATAATTTATAATCTCTTCAATGCTTCTAACATCTGTAGACAGTGATTTTGGCTTTTCTTTCTACTTTATTTCTTCTGTTTTTGATCCTTTCAAAGAATGAGTGTTTTTCTTTGTTGCTCTTTTATCAGTATCTATTCCTGTCTTCAATATTTTGTTTGTTTTGCTTTTCTTGGCTTCACTTTGCTCTTTTTTTCTGACCTGCTTGGAACTGAGACATAGATCAGTATTAAAAAAAACAAAAAACAAAAAACAAAAAAAACCCCACAAAAACTACTAATCTATGTCTCAGTTCCAAGGTACCTCAGGCAGAAACTTGGGGATGAGTCCAGATGCCTCCCCGTTCCCACCCTTCTCACGTACCAAGTTCTTTAGGTTATGTCTACTAAATAGATCTTTGCACCCAACTGTTTCCTCCTTACTCATTTCTTATTTATTGTATTTACTGTCAATATACATTGCCTTAACCCATTCAAGCTTGCTATAACAAAAATACGATAGACTGAGTATCTTAAAAAACAGACTTTATTGCTCACAATTTGGAGGCTGGGAAGTCCAAGTTCAAGGTACTGGCAGATTCTGTGTTTGATCAGTACCCACTTCCTGACATCTTATTGTGTCCTCACATAGCAGAAGGGGTGAGGGAACTTCCTAGAGTCTCTTTTATAAAGTCATTAATTCCATTCATGAGGCCTCTCCTCATGATTTAATCAACTTCCCAAAGCCCCATCTCCTAGTAGCATCACATTGGGGATATGGTTTTGTTTTTGTTTTATTTTTTTTAAGTAAGCTATGCCCCAAATGTGGGGCTCAAATTCATGACCCTGAGATCAAAAGTTGAATGTTCTACCCACTGAGCCAGCCAGGTGCTCCCTGGGGATTAGGTTTTAACGTACAAATTTTGAAAGGGACACAAGCATTCATTCCAAAACATGTATCTCCTCCAGAGCATAATAGTAATTTCTGTTGTTAATCTGTACAAATCATTGCATAACTTTCTTTGGCCTTAGGATAAAATCCAAGCTTTTTAGTATAATATACAAAACCTTAATCTCTGAGTCCGAGTATCATCTCCTGTTGATCTCCATTGCTTTAAATTTTATGCTCTGTTGGTGCTGCACTATTTTCATTTCCTCAAATGGGTTGTATATTACATGTTCCAGTACTTTGCACATACTTCCTTTCCGCCTGAAATAGAATTCTCCTTCCTCTACCCTTGCTTGAGGGAAGTCAGCTTATCCCAAAGCCTGTTGCAAATGTCACATCTCTAAAGATCATTTCGTGAGGCGCCTGGGTGGCTCAGTTGGTTAAACGACTGCCTTCAGCTCAGGTCATGATCCCGGAGACCCGGGATCGAGCCCCACATTGGGCTCCCTGCTTGGAGGGAAGCCTGCTTCTCCCTCTCTCACTCCCCCTGCTTGTGTTCCCCTCTCTGGCTATGTTTCTCTCTGTCAAATAAATAAATAAAATCTTTAAAAAAAATTAAAAAAAATAAAGATCATTTCATGACACCTCTGCCTTCAGCCCTGTAAGTTCCCACCATGCCACCTCTTACTTTGGCCATACTTCTGAGGTTGTATTTATCCCACTAAACTTGAGTCATGTGCCAGCCTCTTCATCTATATATTAAACTGTTTATTAGAAACCAGGGACCATGTGTTAAGTATTTATCACCAGCACCTCTCACAGTCCATAACATGTAACAGGTACAGAATAACTATTTTAAAAATAATGGGATTGGATTGAGCTGAATTATAATCTGTTGCTATGGGAGCGCATGCAAGTAAAAAGATTCAGATGCAGGGGTGCCTGGTGGTGTGGTTGGTTAAGTGGTAAAGTCTCTGACTCTTGGTTTCAGCTCAGGTCACAATTTCACCATTATTAGATCCAGCGCCACATCAGGCTCTGTGAGATCAGTGTGGAATCTGCATCTCCTTGAGATTCTCTCTCTCTCTCTCTCTGCCCCTCCCACATGTACGCATTCTCTCTCTCTCTCTCTCTCTCTCTCTCTCTCTCTCTCTCTCTCAAATAAATAAGTCTTAAAGAGATATATAAGATTCAAATGTGAAGTGTCACATGAAGGTTTAGAGTCACCCAAAAGAGAAAGGAGTTCTGGGAGAGGGAAATTTTGATGAGGCAGAGCTTTCAATAATATGAGTGTTGTATTTCATGGAGACTTATGTTCATTTCAGTCTTCACAGAGATGCAGTAAATGTGGGAGTGACTGGTTCAAGAGTCCTAGGATAGTATCAGCAGACCCCTTTGCTGAGACAACGTGTTCCTTAAGGCACTTGGAAAGTCAAACACTTGAGGTCTCTTGGTACGCTTCTTGGGGGAGTGAAGGAATAACTTCATTCCCACAAACCAGAAATGCTACTCTTACTAACTTCTCTTCTTTTGTGATAGCCACTGCTCCATCCCTACCGTAGAGCATACTTTTACAGGAATAAACAAAAATAATTAATATCCCAGTTTGAAATACCTTCCCTTAGGTTACTTTCCCAGTATCCAGAGTTAATCTAAGGAAAATAAGTAGGAAAGTAAGTATTCATCTTGCACTGTTTGATTAGGGGGTCTACCACTTAACTGTCGTTAGCCTGTAAGATGGGTGGCCACTTTTGCCCTTAGAGCATTGAAACATACCTTTTGGCAGTTTTGGAGAACATTTTGACTCTTTTTCCAGCCTTCAAGTTTTCAGTGATACTGAGTTCCAATTTTAGTGATTCCTGTTGCAAAATAAATAATTTTAAATGGCAAAAGAAAAAAGAACATGTGCATCTCTGATTTATATATTTATTTTTTTAACCAGAGAGCTATATACTGGATGGCCTCATGCAAAGTTTGATACCTGTCAACCTATGATAATGGTTCATTCAGGCACTACCTCTCTTTAAACTCAGGCAACCCTTCAGCTACACGAAAATGTCACAGAAGCCAGTAGGCTACTTTCAGCTAACCCAAGAGACTGGGGGGGTTCTGAACACCTTGCACAGATCCATTGCCCTTCCTACCCCTCACAGATCTAGTCTTTATACTTGCCCAAAGAGAGTGTACTTGTTCCTGGAATCCTAGCGGGGAGAAAGCTCTACCTTTCTTAGTCATAATTACTCAATAGTTGACTAGGGCCATAATGATCAAACCCCCTCAACTGTATTGAGTACATAGCATGTGGCTGCCTAAATAAAGATCCCCAACTGGTTTCTTCCCCCAATTTAAGGTTGTGCTTCACTGTGGCCAGGAGAGAAGGTAGGAGGATATGATCATTCTGCAAAGAGGGAAAGTTGCCCCTCACCATAAATAAATGCCACAACAGGAGTACTTGTGATTAAGGCATCTCCAGACTCAGACCCTCAGGGGTTTCATCCTTTCAGGAGAGAATACAAACTTGACCATATCCCCACTTTGTCCCCCTGCAACACCCAGCACCAGGACTCATCCTGGTAAAAAAAATCTCCATGCCACCTTGACTGAAGCTCAGACCTTCTTCTCAGAAAGAACTTCTGTCACACACAGCTCTGTTAGAAAGCTGGAAGTGTTCATTCTTTTGTGAGCTCTAGTAATTAAATTCTGTAAAAGATTGTATAGGAATGTCAGTATCTATTGTATGAAGTAGAAAGTTGTATGAACGTTAAATGAATAACTGTCACAAGCTCTATGTGGACAGTTTTGTTAGGGATATTTCTTCCTGAGAAACCACATTGCGTCATTCCCAAATACTACCAGTGTGACTCAGGCATGAGAAGCCCTTCCCTTTTCTGACAGGTAATTTGGTTCTTGCAGTCCTCACCTGGGTACTCTGAGTCTCTTACTATTGCCAGCACCTGCAATGACCCTACTTAGTCATTATTTACTCAATGGGCATGGAAGCAGTGCATTTTCCTTTCTGTCTGAGCTAAGCAAGATGATGGAGATAGGTAACGATCACCATCCTGCACCCAACTAGATTTTACTGTTCTACTGTTGCTTAGACAAAACAAAAAACAGATTCAGTAGAAGGACATAGAGTTTCTTCTAGTCAACACTCAATTATATCTTTAAAGAATATATATAATTTATATGATATTAATGCATGTATATAATATTTTATATACACATATAATCATCTTAGTTTAGGCTGCTAAAGCAAAGTACTATATACTGGGTGACTTATAAACAACAGAAATTTATTTCCCATTGTTCTAGAACCTAGAAGTCTGAAACAGGGTGCTAGCATGGTCAGATCTGCTGAGGACCTTCTTCTGGATTGCAGATAGTTGCCTTTCATTATATCCTTACATGGTAGAAAGTGAGTGAGAGAGCTCTGTGGTGTCTTTCTTATAAGGGCACTATTCCCTTTCATGAGGACTCTACCCTCATGGCCTAATTACCTCCCAAAAGCCCCACCTGCTAATACCATCACCTTTGGGGATAAAGTTTCAGTACATGAATATTGGAGAAACACAGTAAGACCATAACAATAATTATTATGCTTTCTAGCTAAAGAAGCTGTAGTTAGCTTCTTTATTCTCTTGTACTGAGTATCATAAGTGGGTCATACAGAGTTGGGCTTTCAAAAAAGGTAGACCCAAAGAAGGGTGTTCATAAATACTCTTCCTCTGCACCAAGACCCTTTTTCCCTCCAACCTGTGCAGGCCTTTGTTTTATGGCGTTAAGAGTTTTCCTTTGTGCCTTCCAAATCCAGTTCAGGTTCCACTGCAACAGGGCTGGGCTGATTGACTCATTAATTGACCTAGGGAGCCAGGTCAACTGGCCCTTCAGCAAGGCCAGTGATCTATATCCCCAGAGACAGCACAGTGTGGTCTCACTTGAGACAAGTCTACCCCTCCTCTGAGCATGACTCCAGCTCCTTTGAAACAAAAAATACAACAGATTTGTTTTAACCAGAATCCATTCTTTTCTGGGCCTGTCTTATATTGAAAGAACCATGATATCACTATCAATGTCTCCTTCCTTGACATCAAGATTAGAAATATGAGCTCATATTAAATTACTTTTTTTCCAAATATGGCTCACCTGCATTCCAACCCTACCCTCAATTAAAAGAGAGTGTCTGGGTTATACCTTCACATCAATTTAGTACAAAAATATATTTTTAAAAATTTAGTATAGCTAATGAATATATGTGTAAATGAATATATTTGAGATTGCATGCATGGCTCATGTAATGAACACAATTTTCATCTTGTTAAAGGCCAAGTGGGAGTGACCGAAGACTCCTGCTTAGTGTAGAGTATTGGATTCTGAAGGTCATGGACATATGGACAAGCTAATTTAAAGAGCTTAAAATAGTCTCTGTAAGGTGAGGTATATCCATTTCCCAAGGAGAGTAGTGGTCTATAGATCAGGAAATCAGGGATTTTATAGTCATTCAGTTAGACAACATGATGATCATGGAAATAAAAGTGTATTTATAATAAGAGGGAATGTTTTAGGATTATTTCCCTTGGAGGAACAAATGCACAATAAGAAAGTTTATTTACTTACTCATCAGGGCACAAACCACTACCTTGGTAAGAAAATGGTGCTTTTGCAAAGTGCTCTATGAATACTTTCTCATCTGGAAAGTATCACTTTGAGGAACAAAAGGCACGAGTTTTGTTTTCTCCAAGTTAAAAAAAAAATAGTTTCTTCAAAGCTGAACATTTTTAATTGTAAATACAACACAGAACTCATGGTTGTGAAAGTTGATAACCTACTGAATAGAGGAGATATTTGCCAATGATGTACCCAGTAAAGGATCACTATCCAAAATACATAAAGAACTTGTACAACTCAATACCCAGAAAAACAAATCATCCAGTTAAAAATGGGCAGAACATTAAGCTCTGCCTTTCCTGTGCAGTGGGGAGCCTCCTTCTCTCTCTCCCTTTGTCTCTCTCCTCTGCTCATGCTCTTTCTCTCTCTCAAATAAATAAAATCTTTTTAAAAAGGGCATAAGACACAAACAGATATTTCCCCAAAGAAGACACCCAGATGGCCAAGAGAACATGAAAACATGCTCAACATCAGTCATCATCAGGGAAATGCAAAGCAAAACTACCATGAGAAATCATCTCATACTTGTCAGAATAGTTAAAATGAAAAACACAAGAAACAACAGGTGTTGGTAAAGATGTGGAAAAAAAGGAACCTCATGCCCTGTTGATGGGATTGCAAATTGGAGCAACCATTGTGGAAAATTATATGCAGGTTCCTCAAAAAAAAATTTAAAAAAAAAAATATATATATATGTATACACACACTCTATGATCCAGGAATCACACTACTAGGTATTTACCCCAAAAATACAAAAACAGTAATTCAAAGGGATACATATACCTCTATGTTTATTGTAGTATTATTCATGATAATCCAAGTATGGAATCAGCCCAAGTGTCCACGGATCAATGAATTCAATGAATGGATAAAGAAGATGTGGTGCACACACGTGTGCCTGCACACACACACACACGGGGATATCAGTCAGCCATAAAAAAGAATGAAATCTTGCCTTTGCCACAACATGGGTGGAGCTAGAGAGTAAAATCCTAAGTGAAATAAGTCAGAGAAAGACCAGTACCATATGGTCTCACTCACATGTGGAATTTAAGGGTGGGGGGGAAACAAGCAAAGGAAAAAGAGAGAGAGACAAATCAAGAGATTTGTCTTAACTACAGAGAACAAACTGACAATTACCAGAGAGGAGGTGGATGAGGGAATGGGTTTTAATAGGTGATGGGAATTAAAGAGTACTCTTTCAGGATGAAAAAACATAAAATGATAAAAAATAATTGTAATAATTCACTTAGTGTCAAAAAGCTAATGAATGAGTTGGGCTTTGAAAAAAAAAACTAAGAGGATAAAACTTAATAGGAATAAATGTGAAGTCTTGTTTTTAGAGGCATAAAAACTAACCTCTCAAAAATGTCAACTGATGACAATAGCTAATGTTTCCAAGTTTGTATAATATATGATCCATTTATATTTCATAAACATAACAAAAGGAAATTATTCAGAAACGTTAGAGTTCAGAATGGAATAGATGTGAAAGGGGAAGGGGAGGAGATGTCTACAATGACTCTAGACTTCACTCTTGGAACTGGGAGATGCTACTGAAATATATCGCATACAGGAGAATCAGTTTCAGGAGAAAAGTGATATTTGGTGTGGGATAGGAATGGTTTTCTTAGTGAATAAATTATGCCAACTTCCCAACAAAATTTATGTCTTCAAAGTTAGTTTTCAGAAAAGAATTGGCATCCACCCAATGACGATTTCATGGTCAGAGCTGACATCCATTTCAGCCGACATTCCTAGTAGGGTGTACACACCATATGAAAATAATAAAGATACAGTTAACTGAGTTTATCTTACAGCCATTATGTAGAATAATAGATACAGGAAAAATCAGAATAATTTTTATCCTGCCCATAGGGTTATGAATATCTATTACCATAACAGCAACGTATATTAGTCCATATAGCTTATAAAAACCATGGTACCAACTCAATGTAATAAGTATTTAGTGAGCTCCTGTGATATGCTAGTGACTGTATAGGTATTTTTAAAGGTAAAGGGTACATACAAAAGAAAAATAGGACATAGTAACAAACCCTAAATAACTGGTACTTTTTAGTTATGGTTTTTGGAAATAAATACAGTCACTGATTTCCCACTGACAACACAATGTTTATCTAAACATAAAATGCTACAAGTCTTATCAAATATGTATATCCCTTTTGCTCTTCCCTTGAAAATAGTTTTACTCTGTTGGAACTGAGGCTGGTAGGGATCAGCTAAAGAGTCAAAAACAAGCCTTGTCACTATAGGATAAGAAGAAACATACGCAAGCTTTCTCTCTCAGCTCTGCAGTTGTTCTTTATGAAGTTGACAGTACTGGTTGGCTGCCAAAGTCAGAAATCAGGTTTTGGCCTGTGGGTATGTATTCTGACTTGCAGCAATAATACAGTGTGGGCTGTTGTAGCATCAGACTCTTCTTAGGTCTGTGTCTGTGCAAACCCCTAAGACTCGAGAAGTTCACTCCACCTTAAATTCTCTAATTTCTGTTCCACATGAAAGGCATACTACACTATTCTTGACGTTTACTTTAAGTTGTCTCTCTTTTCCCTCAAACTTTCTCACCTTCCTATCCTGTTGGCTATGAAAGTTTTACTTTTCTTTCAGTTAGATTTTTTTTTTTAAGGTCAGTAAAACTAAATCAAAATGAAAAGATAAAGCCAAGGTGAGTGCCAGTTACTGAGAACTCTCTTGCCACAATGCCTTTGTCCTCCATCAAGATGCTGGCTTCTCTGAAGAGGTTCCAGTCTTTGTTTGAAACCCTGGAGCTCTGGACCAGCAGCTGGTATATATCACAATTACTTTATAGTTGTGGTATTCTGAGAGCATCAAGAAATAAGGATATTTTCCTGGAAAATTATTAGTAGCACATCTTAACGATTTAGGTTAAAGTTTGCCTCTTCTTATTCTAAAGCATTAGGTAGTTAATGGTGTGGCCTGCCATCAGAACAGAATATTCAGCCTGTAAGTGTGAATAGCACAGAAGTAGATTGCTAGAAGTAAGAACACCTGAACTGCGAATATATGCAGTGACATTATCAGCAAATGGAGTTGATTGGGGAGCAAGAAGTTGGGGAGCAGGAATGACCACTCCCAGGTCCTTGAACTGAGAATAGAGAAACATGTCTCAGGGGACTACATGAGCTTCAGAAGTAAATCAGAAGTATCTTCATGAGGTTTCTCCAGTATAGCGATGGATGCTTAAGGCTTTCCTTCATAAGAGGCCTATGGAGAAGCAACTTTGGCCATCTGAACACAGTGGAAAATAATTACTAAAAAAGTGCTATCGAGGAAAGTGGTTTGAACTTGAATCAGTTTCACTTGTTACTTCCTTCTTGTGTGACCTTAAGCATTACATAACCTGTTTAAGCCATTGTTCTCATCTATAAAATGAGGGTAACAATCAGCCTTAGTTTATAAAGAATTTGTGGTAAAATGAGATAATACATTTTAATTGCTTCATAGAGCGTCTGGCTTCTTAACAAGGACTCAGTAATGTCATTGCTATTATTATTTTAGATCCTGAATTTCTTGTAGGGTGTTCAGCCCTTTCTTCATGAAATGTTTCCCCTAGTGACTCAGCTCAGTAACTTCCAACACCTGCGTAATTCTTCGGTCTTTAAGAATCTGCGTCTGTGTGCTGCTCTAACAGTCCTTTGGCACTCCATTTATACCTACCTGAATCCTGAATGAATATATACACCTGAATCCTACACATGACTGTGTAACATGTACTTGGCGATGAACTGATTGGCTCACCTTCTTTCTCCATTTCCAAGAGATGGAGGTGTCAATCTCAGAGCATCATCTCTTTTTATATCTTGTCCAACATCACCTTCTCAAGAAGATATGTATACATGCTCTCCCCTGCCAACAGGAGTGATTCTATTTTTTATTATATTATTTTATTTTTTCAGTGTTGCAAGATTCATTATTTATGCCCCACACCCAGTGCTCCATGCAATACGTGCCCTCAGTACACACCACCAGGCTCTCCCATCCCTCCATCCCTTTCCCTCCAAGACCTTCAGTTTGTTTCTGAATCCAAAGTAGGAGTGATTCTATTTTATGTCTCCCTCCTCCTTTATTGAGTAGAAATGAACTAAGAAAATGCAATTTGACTTTAAGAAGTATAAATGCAAAAGGAAATCTACAAAGATGGTGCATTAAAACATATTTAAGTTTTCAATTTAAGAGCATAATTTGCTAGTTGGACTTGAAGAAAAAATCCTATTTTAATGATTCTTACTTTTAAAAAAGGGTTTGCTCAAATAAAATTCTAGGTCCCTAAAAGTGGATCATTACCCCAAAACTTGGATCATGGAAATAAGTTTGTTAATCTGTTTACAGATATGGATTTCACCCTGAGAAATCATGGGCATGTAAATATTACATAACATAGGAAATTAGTTATAGAAGATGTTTAGGTAAAGTGCTGTGGGTGCTTGGAAGAAAAAAAATAAATTTCATAATACTGAATCAGGGTCAGCTTCTTAGAGGGAAGATGATTTGAATCTTAAAGGATTTGGATACGTGGTTGTGGCTTGCATATTTGTCGAATATGTTGTAGAAATAAAGTATATACAGTCAGTGAGTTTATCTGTAGTTAACTGTTAAGCTCCCTTTCATCCTGTCATGTAATATCTATTTTATCTTCATCTCTCTACTGCAAATAGTCCTAAATCAACTTATGATAGCTGAATTTATGCCTTGTTTGCTCTGTAACAAATGTCAGCAAGCTTTTTTCTCGAAAAAGCCAGATAGTAAATATTTTAGTTTTCAAAGGCCATACGGCATCTGTTTCAAGTCCTCACCTCTGCTGTTGTAGGTGAAAGTAACCATAGAAAGCACGTAAAGGACATGCATGGATGTGTCCAAATAAAGCTTTGTTTACAGAAACAGTTGGTAAGCCAGATTTGGTCTACAGGTGGAGAGCAATTTGCCAATCCCTGGTCTACAACATAGGCTCATGGATATATCACTCCAAAGGAAATATTCCTGTTACTTGATATTCAGAGGAATGGTGCTGTAACAAATGGGGAATTGGCAACTCCTACTAGGCCAAATACCCAGCTATTAAGAATAGCATAGAATCTGGGATTTCACTGTAAGTGAATAAATTAGCCTGACACAGTTTCAAAGAGGCTGGCATAAGACACAAGATTCCTAGGTCAGAAACAAAGCAAAATTTACTACTCATGGTAACAGCAGAGTCAAAACATCCGCATTTCTTGTGCCAGTTCCCCAATTCCTAATTTCTACAAAGCAACACAAAAAAAGCCAGGTAATAAGTGCAAGATAGTGCGTTGCGTTATAGGGAAAAAACCACCCTGAGTTTAAAGAATATGAATCTTTTATAATGGGCAATAAGCCTGCCTGACATTTGCCCCAGTGAGAGACATTAACTTTATTATATTAGACAGTAAGTATGCCTGCCCTTTGCTCTTGAAAGAGATACCATCTGTATTTTCCAAGGCTGTTCATGATACAAACATCCTTAATAGATGATCCAGAACAAAAGCAGATAGTTCCTCTATCTATAAGATGTGCAAAAGTGCTGGAGACTCAGACAGATTTGTCTCCCAACCGCAGCCTCCCAAACCACCCCGATGTTCTTGCAGATCTTGAATGCTTTGATAGAAAGAAATCCCGGATTAAACCAAACACACTTAAATGTCCACAGAATTTACCAAAATAAATATTTAAAAAATTAAGAAATGGTCAGAAGCTCTCTGAACCTTTTTAATTCAAGACCCCCAGCTAATCAACAACAAAGATGGACATCAATTCTCTTTCATTATAATCTCTGGAGCTATTTCTTTAAACAAGATTCCATTAAAATCAAACAATTTCCATGCCACTTGTTTATACTACAATTTTAAGAAGTTTTACATACATGTGTACATGTTTGTATATGGATGTGCATATATAGGAAGCATCTTTACTTATTAGAAGTTACAGGGAAAAGAAAAAAATTGATGTTGAATTGAAAATAAGTTGAGATGGCTTCAGATTTTAGATGAACTGACTAAAATTTCAGATTTTTTTGATGAGATTCACCATCTCAGAATGTTTACACTTTAGTTAGAATCTCCAAGAATTCAGATGATCTATAATCACAATTACACAGTAAGAGATAATCTAATATAAGATACTGGGAAATAGAGGTAGGTGTACATAGAACTATTTGACCAAGGCCGATAGACGGAAGTGGAACAAAGTCCTAATTTTCAGTCTTTTTTTTAACCAATAGATCTGACATATGTATTACTGAACCAACCTGCTAGCAAAGAGGTATAAAAACAAGATATCATTATTTTCCCAATAAAACATGCCTGACTGTCCAGATACTGATGACTTTTCAGTTTGATATGGTAACATTTTAGTGACCTTGACATGGTTAACTACACGAGCCATCACATGTTGGATTCCTTATAGACTCACCTTGGTTCTTCCCCAATGTCTCCTTTGCAGTTGTATTTGATTTCATCAGCAATTTTTGCTCATTTCCATGAGGAAATGAGAGGATTTTGCTTCTGGTTTTTTGGCCCAGAGCTGCTGATCCTGAAAGTCTTGTGAGAAAGGCTTGTCAAGGAAGGGGTCAACTGAACATACAGCGATGGTGGGGGAAGGGAGAGAAGGTCAGTCTTTTTTTTTTTTTTTATTGTTACTTAAATTTTTTTTTCAGTGTTCCAAGATTCATTGCCCATTCGCCACACCCAGTGCTCCATGCAATAGGTGCCCTCAGTACCCACCACCAGGCTCTCCCGTCCCCCCACCCCCTCCCTGCAAGTCCCTCAGTTTGTTTCTGTGTCCAAAGTCTCTCGTTTCATTTATCTCCCTGAATTACCCTACTTCTCATTTACTTTCCTTCTCCTACTGTCTTCTATATTCCCCCTTATGCACCACAAGTAAGTGAAACCATGTGATACTTGACTTTCTCTACTTGGCTTATTTCACTCAGTCATTTTTTTTTAACAGAGGCCTGGAAATTTTGAAATGCAAAGCCCAAGGTATTTTATTGAAGTTTAAAACAAAATGCGTTAATGTTGAACAGGCACTCGGGGTTTTAGGTCTTCATATATTTCTATGTCAGCATATAGGTTCTGGGGAGGAAAAAGGATGTAGGACTATAGGCAGCCCTGCACAGATGCCTTGCCACTTCAGGGCGATGTGCCATACACATATGTAAGCAGAATACATGAACATGACAGCGGCCTGGTCCATGACAAGCAGAATGCTAGTGGCTAGGATCTGAGATGAACGTGACCTGTGTCACACAGCTCCCTTCCAAGAACACATTTATGCCAGCTCTGAACACAAGGAGAAAGGTGTGTGGGGGCAAATGGCAGATAGATACAGTTTTGTGTGTGTTTTCACTTCTAAAGACTTCCCCTCCCTTTTACCCCATTGACCCCTTTGGAGTCGTATACCTATACCTATGCAGCTTCCTTCGTTTTTAACTTGGGCAGTTGGCGCTAAAGACAGATACTGAATGATGTCCTTTCCTGGATATAGACATTTTTCATGGGTATCCCTGTTTATAGGTATGGCCATCAAGATTCCTGGAAAATGCTATTGATGTGTCCCTATCATGCATCATGGACATGCTAGCCATGACTTGGCAGTGGGGAAGCAGATGTGGCAGGCACCAGGGTCCAGGCTGCACTGTCACCGTGCTTGTGCTCTGTTTCACTTTTAGTAGCAGCACGATGTCAATCACATTTAAATCAGATGAAAACCTGAATTTTTCATATTAATTAAGGTTCAATGGATTCATTATAAAAACATACATGAAGAGATGAGCAGTGATGGGGGTGCAGGAGTCACATGGAGTGGATTTTCTACAGATTAGCTGTCACTGAGTTGAACTTCTTCATGGGTTTTCTGGACTTATTCAAAATTTAGGAAGAGATTGACAAACTATGCTATTTTGTCCCGTGTGACATTTTTTTCTTCTTGTGAAGAGAAACATACAAGGAGAGGGAGAAGAAATGCTTTCAGTGGGTACTGATGTAGACAAGTAGGGGTGTGTGTGTGTGTGTGTGTGTGTGTGTGTGTGTGTGTGTGTATAATTTGTGTGTATATATATTTGTTACTTCACAGAAGTGAAAATAAATAAATAATCGATAGATAGATAGATAGATAGATAGATAAAATAGACCAACAAAGGTACTCTATGTGCATATATCTCTAGCAGTATAAGACAGGAGACATATTAAGACATATTAAGACCGCAAACCTTCGTCTTCCAACTCTAACATATGGCCTGAAGAATCAACTAAAGCAGTACATGCCCAAGTTTCTAGGTCATTACCATGTAACCAGTTGAAACCATCTGAGCTCAGTTGGCAGAGTATATGAGGAAGAAATGAGTGGTATATACATCCTACAATTATGCAACTTGGTAAAGATGATTTTTTTAAAGACCAGTAAATAATTCACCTAATATAAAATTTGATAAGTTAATAGAAAAAAAGAAAGTTTCATGGTGTTTTACACTGGTGTGTATTCCTTGAGAAATAATGTGCAAATCCATTTATTCTGTCTCTGTCTTGGTTACATCTAACTCTGTGCACTGCCCTTTTTGGTTGGAACCTAGTGAAACAGACAAGTAAATAATCTTAACTAATTGATAAATTTTATAGAGATAAAACATATTTTTTCAAATACTGATGGTTGAAATACACATTTCTAGCATACAAATAAATTTAACTCAAGAAGTAGTTTTGCGTGCTGTCACTATTCTAGGCTGGCATGCTTTTAGTAAGGAAAATAAGGGTTAACTTTCTAAGGAATAGTAAAATTAAAGCAGGCCAGAACAGATATTTATAAAGAGTGCTTGAGCCTTTAAAAGTCATGGTGGTTTGTTTGTACTGATTTGTATAGCAAGAAATAGAAAATTTGCTTTCAAAATTGTTTTTGAATGCTCAATGATAAATCCGAATAGAGCCAACCATCATGAATCTGCTAAACTCTTCATGAATAACAACAAAGAGGACACTCATGCCTTTCTTGACTTTAATAGTGAAAGACATGACTCAAATGTTTTATTTGATAATAATTGAAAACCTTGATATTGAGCAAATTTATTTTCTACCATGAGACTTTTTTTACAGAAGGAATGCAATGCATTTTCTAATCCATCATTCAAAGGCTATTTTCATTCATCAACTTGGAATGTACTTTTCTTTTTAACATCACATTTTTGGTAAGAAAAAGTGGAGAATAGGAAAATCTCTTTTAAAATTGTGTATGTGTTTTTCTACTTTCTGATTGTTGACCAAATAGAAATACAGTTTTTTAGGAGCACCTGGGTGGTTCAGTTGTTAAGTGTCTGCCTTCAGCTCAGGTCATGATCCCAGGTTCCTGGGATGGAGCCCTACATCTGGCTCCAGCCCCACATCGGGCTCCCTGCTCAGCAGGAAGCCTGCTTCTCCCTCTCTCACTCCCTCTGCTTGTGTTCCCTCTCTCACTGTATCTTTCTATGTCAAATAAATAAATAAAATCTTAAAAAAAAAAAGAAATATTGTTTTTTAGATCATTCTTTGGGAGGGCCAGGGCAGGGGAGGAGAGCTAACTATTTCTATCTTGTTTCCTTCCTATGATAGACTGAATGCTTGTGTCCCCTCAAAATTCATATGTTAAAGTTCTAAACTCCAAGGTGATGGTAGTAGGAGGTGGGGCCTCTGGGAGATATTAGGAGAACAGAGCCCTCATGAATGGGATTATTGCCATTATAAAAGGGCTTCCACAGAGCCCCCTTACCCCTTCAATCATGTGAGGACCCAGTGAAAAGACTGCCACCTATGAACCAGGAAATGGGCTGTCATCACACACAAATCTGCCAGAGCCTTGATTTTGGAATCCCCAGCCTCCAGAACTATGAGAAATAGATTTATGTTGCTTCTGAGCCACCCACTCTATGATATCCTGGTTATAGCCTGAATGGATCAAGACATTTTCTCATTAATATATATATGTAGTAAAAGAAGGTCAAAACAGATAATAAATTGAAGAATTCAGTTCTGCTGACAGTATGTTATTTAAAGAAAACCAAGTATTTCGGTGATTTTTCAGCAAGTCTATATAGGAAGCCAGAGGATGGGAGCCTTTTTTTTGTTGTTGTTACTTAATTTTTTTTCCCAGTGTTCCAAGATTCATTCCCCATTCTCCACACCCAGTGCTCCACGCAATAGGCGCCCCCAGTACCCACCACCAGGCTCTCCCATCCCTCCACCCCCTTCCCTCCAAGTCCCTCAGTTTGTTTCTGTGTCCAAAGTCTCTGTTGTTTCGTTTATCTCGCTGGATGATGGGAGCCTTTTTGATTAAACCTTCTGTAATGTCACAGCTTTAAGAATGGCTCCATCTCTGCGCCCTCTGCTCTCACAGTGGATGGTAACCACAAAGAAATCTCTACTCATAAACAAACCATTTATTCCATGGAAATGTCTGAAAAAGGAGAAAAACTTGTCTTCCAGTTGCCCTGAAGGAATAATCTTCTTGGATATCAAGAATGGAATGAACCAGTTCAATTATGAAAACTTCTGTGGGGCCCAAAAGAGAATTCCTATTCCGATTAAGGAAACCGTTGAATAACACTGCACTGGTATATTAACTGCCAACTGCACATCTAGTGTTTTGTGCCCTTGCCTTTAATTCTGCAATCACATTTCTGGTCAAATTTTATCATCATCATATTAGAGATGAATAAAATAAGAATTGGAGAGATGAAACGACATTCCCAAAGACAAACATTTAGTAATTTCTGAAGCTGGAATTCGAACACAGAGCTCCATGACAGAAGATAAAGGCCCTTCATTGCATCCCACTGCCAGTGGATGGATTCCTGGCTTAACTCACCTGGAAAAGGCTATGGTCCCTAAAAGTGCTCTACAACTTAAAACAAGGCAAATTTAATGGAATAAAAAGCTGAAGAAAAAGGTACTATTAGCAGGTTCACTAAAATCTAAACATATATATCAATGTTTATAAAATCACTATTGAGAGTTAATCAAAATTCATAAGCCACATTTGCCCTAGTTTGAAGTTCACTCTTCCTAGGCGCTAATACCAAGACCCTAGTAGTGCTTTAATTTTTCTTTTAAGATATTTTATACATAGCTATTGAAGTTTTAAAAGACTTTGTCTTTTAAGTATGATATGAATTTTTGATGATAGAAATCAGAAATAATGCTTGCCTCTTTGGCTGACTCTTTTTTACATTCTGAACAAATTGAATACTGGCATTAAAAATAAGCTTTATCTTAAGCTTATTTCTCAAAACATTCTTTGTGTTTCATGACTTAGATGGTTGGTTTTTCTCTTAAATGAGAACTACAATGAGTATATTGAGTAAGAGTAACCTGTAAGAGTCTTAAGAAAGTTTAATGTCGAAACATAAAAAAATCATTTGTATTCCAATCTTTTACCCAATGAAATATTAAAAGCCCAGCTTAAAAATGTAACTGTTGGGGCGCCTGGGTGGCTCAGTTGGTTAAGCGACTGCCTTCGGCTCAAGTCATGATCCCAGAGACCCGGGATGGAGTCCCACATCAGGCTCCCTGCTCAGCAGGAAGCCTGCTTCTCCCTCTCTCACTCTCCTTGCCTGTGTTCCCTCTCTGGCTGTGTTTCTCTCTGTCAAATAAATAAAATCTTTAAAAAAAAATGTAACTGTTTTCCATGATTAACCCTCCAGAATCTGGACATATAGGAAATATATACTATTTAGGTAAGAAGTAAAGTATGAAAATGGTTATAATTTAAATAATTGATCCTAAATAAGGAGAAAACCTCCAGATGACTCAAATTTTATCTTTAAATCTGAATTCTTTGGCAAGAACTAATATATGATTCAAGCATCACATTGACTGGAAGGATACTAAATTTTATTTTTTTCTATAGATACACATTAATATTTAGTTTGTAAGTAGCATGACTTATATGCAAAAAAGGAGGATATCTTTAAAAATAGCCTAATATGTCATGGAATTTAAGCAGAGGCCTATGATTGCACTCAAGAAAAACCAGAAGCACAGATGATACTGAACTCTGTCTTCTTCTTCTTCTTTTTTTTTTTTTTAATTTTTAGTGTTCCAAGATTCATTCCCCATTCCCCACACCCAGTGCTCCATGCAATAGGTGCCCCAGTACCCACCACCAGGTCTTCTTAACTGTATTTCTATTCTCTGTTTTTCCTTATCTCCCTCCTTCTTCCTACCCCTTATTAAAGACAGGCTACCTTTCTTTGTCTAGTCTATATGACAAGACTCACGATGACCCATAACATCCAAGCTGTTTTTCTTATAGACACCATCTGGGTTCTCAATACACCTACCTCCTGGAAGGATTGAGCTTCGGCCAGCATGAGTCAGACACCCTCTTCTGAACCAAGCAGCTGTGTCTCGGTGTCCACAGGGTTATGTGTACAAAAGGGATCACAGTGGTGCTTATATGGATGGAATTTGTAAATCCCAAAATCGAGGCATAGACCTCTGGGAATAAAATCTCATAAATGTCACCATTCTATAAATTTAAATAAGTTCTACATTGTCAACTGGGATAGTTATCACAGTGACGTATCTTTCTGTTCTTCCATCTTAAAATGTAGAGGCCAGTGCTACTTTGACTCATCACAAATCAACAGTCAGTTTCAGATGAACACTGCTGGGTTCAGTTGTTTTCAGAGTTTGGACTTATGAAGCATTCCAACTGTACTTGGCATGAGTTATTGAGTACACATAGGGAAGCTGCCAAAATGTGCAGAGTGTCTTTGGCAGAAGAAAAAAACAGATGGTCCCATCAAATGGATCACGTTCATGGGCATTAAATTAGATTTGAAGAGAAAAGAGTGATATTTACCTGGGGGATATATTTTAAAGGGTTAAGTAGCTCAGTTATCATTAAGCTTGAACATAAAGCTTCAAGAAACTGATTACAAATTTGAGCATATAGGCCAGATTCCAGATACTGAGGTAGTGGCAGGAAAGGATGTTTCATGATCAAAAACTCTGCTACAGAGCTGCTGGAGGCTAGGAAGTGGTTGGCAGATCTCACTAGTGAAGAGAGCCATGAGCAGAGCCAGTATGAATAAAAACATCAGTGTGAATGACCACAAGACGAGAGCAGAATTTCTAAGGCTTAAGGTATGCGAGCAATATTATAGGCTTCCATCAGACTTTATAGAGATTTTAGAGTATAAAGGAAACTTGCAAACTCTTTGCAGTAAGGAAACAGAGGCAAGGGAAGGAAGAGTTTAGTACCAGATCTCCTAAGGATATGGATAGTTCTCTTCTGTCCATTATTGAACAGGAACTTAGAGTTGATAATCAAAAAGGGAGATAATATGTCCAGAAAGAACTATCTTCATATAAATTCATCCAGGACTGCTTGTCTAATAACCACTTTGCTTCTGGCATGCCTTCCTATTTTCATAATGAATGTAATGAGAGTCATTCAAGTCATAAATGGAGGAGTACTATTGTCAATCTTGGGACAGGCCTCAGCCAAAAATTCCATTTATGGTTTAATGAAGTTGGTGGAAACTAATGCATGTGTGGTCACTTAATAAAGAAACACAATGACCTGAACATTAAAGGACAGGCTTGACAAAAGCCCCCTGATATTAATTGATATATCAGATGAGACAGAAATAGCTGTTAACATTGACACTTCCTTCTATAGTATAAAATCACTCTGGGAAGTAACCATCCAGCTTGGGGTTGCATTTCCCAGTTGTCCTTGCATTATGACTAGGAAGGGAACAGAAATGGTGTGTGCATGCTACCCCTAGCCCAACAAGGTTAAGAAATGCTTTCTTTTCTCTATCCTCTTTTCCCTTATCTATTGGCAAGAAGCAGAGGACTCGCCAGCCATGAAGGACAGTAGGGAACTCCAAGTGGAAGAGTATAGCTCCTCCCATCACAGCACAGTGGAAAGTTTTCCACAGTCCACAGACATGCACGTCCCACTGTTACTTGAGCAAGAAATAAACATCATCGGCAGGGTTGAATGACTGAAAGTTTGGGATTATTTGTTAAAGCAGTTGAAATTACCCCAGTTAATATAATAGACTATCTCCTTATGTGGATGCCATGTTGGATACAACTGAAAATGCATGATAATAGACTTCACTCCTAAAGGGATATAATTGAGTAAAGTCGGTCTATTAGAAATGCATAATGTGCCAGAATTACAGGCCAGAGCATCTTTTTAATGCCACCAGAATTTCTTTTAGAGTTTCCAAGCTGATCTGTCTCCGTATAACAGAAGATAAACTTTTATGCTAAAATAATCACTTATAATTTGATGCTATGGCTTGAGTCAAAGGATATTTTTGCAGTGAGATTTTCACAGAATTACCGGGAATTACACAGGCTGCAATTTCTAACATGCTTTTTCAAGTTGTCTCCTTTGGGCCCAAACAGCCTAATTTGTTTGTGCCAACAGAAAATCTCAAAGAAGATGACCAAGGTTCTTAAATACCCCAGAAGGTGAAGCACAACCTTAAGGGATGTTAATATATTACAAGACACATAAAATATCAGGACAGGACCCTAAGAGTCATCTTGTCTTATTTCTTCATTTCTCATAGGAGAAAACTGGCTTTACTTTTTAATGCCACTCAGCAAACACCTTAAAAATTCTGAGACCTCTGACTTTTACTAAAAAAGTCTAGAAAACTAGAATTCATCATGAATTCATATTTTGCTTTAGCTATCTCTTTTCTCCTTTGAATCCTAAATTGTTTTCTTCTACTGATTTATGTATACAGGGGACTTAAGCACACCCAATATTGAGATTTTCTCTGAGCATAAAAGCTTTATGTCGCATGTTTACTTCTTTGGGTCTTCAGAACCCTTCTATGGAAGTATTAACTTTCCTTGCCACCAGATATTCCTGTGCATAATGTGAAAGCATGACTTTGGAATCCATATTATAAGCAAGAAAAAAATTTAATGGTGACACAAGAATGTTCGAGGTGCTTTTGCCAGTTTCTTCTAAAGAACAGTTTCCCAATGTGGCAATTGGCACTGAAACCTAAAATTCTCGATCCTGTGTCTTGTACTTAGTTTCTCAATTAAAAGGACACCAGTTACTTGTATACCAACTATCACATGAAGGATGTTTTTTGTTTTTGTTTTTGTTTTTGTTTAAGATTTTATTTATTTATTTGACAGAGAGAAACACAGCCAGAGAGGGAACACAAGCAGGGGGAGTGAGAGAGGGAGAAGCAGGCTTCCCACCGAGCAGGAAGCCTGATGTGGGACTCGATCCCGGGTCTCTGGGATCATGACCTGAGCCGAAGGCGGTCACTTAACCAACTGAGCCACCCAGGTGCCCCGAAGGATGTTTTTTGTTAAATGGAGTGTCTTAGAGAATTGGTAATATCGCCTTTGCATTGACGACTATAATTAGTTGCAGAGGAGAAAATATCCAATTCTGTTTTACTTCTAAGGTGAAAGATATCAAATGCTTACCAACATGATCACAAGAAGTAAGAGCTGTGCTTTCTTCATCCTAATTGCTTTTCCCATCTTTTTTTTAACGATAAAACAAAGATAACCACAGTGCTAATGCAATAAAATCTGGAGAATTTTTGTTTCCCAAGGAAGAAAAAATAGGCAGTGAATTTTATACCAGATATTTTGATTGTATAGTCATTGCATGACACCCCTTAGGGCATGAACACATGCATGGTGGCAGTAAATTACTCTACTGACAATACACTAGGAAATAATAAAGATTTATAATCTCAATTATTGATCAGTAAAATAACAGCAGTATCATTCTCTGCCAAGAAAATCTGTGTAAAGGGGAAGAACCCCACAGAAAGGAAACTCCCAGCAATGAGAATTATACAAGATACAATCAGGTCTTCTTTTTTCTCTTACAAATACAGAAAGGAAGATCATATTTAGGCAAAAAACATAAATACACGTTATCTCCTGTGAAAGTGGAGTTACCCAAGAGAAAAATAAGCCCTCAGACATATAGTTTAGGATAGATAAAACCCATACCAAAAACTTGTACAGCTCTTCATGTGTCTATGTATGTATCACATGTAGTGATTCTTAGACTAAAAAAGGGCTAAATGATAACTTCCACTCATTCTTCCATCAGGAGAACCACCCTTCACCTTCAAACATACTGAAATCACACTCTTAAGTTTAAATAGCAAGATGAGAGACCAATGATAAATAATTAGAAGACAATATTAAATAATTATATGAATCAAAATTATTATAAATCACCATTAAAACTCTGATGATTTTATAAAATCTGGTCCTAAAACTTTCTTTTAGCCAAGCTATAAACACTTATTTAAATTATTAGGTATTATTTTCATCCTCTATATGGAAAAAGATACTGTAAGATAAAAGTGTCAGTGTCAGAAGCTATCTCACTCCAGTTTCAGGGATATCTGAGTGTCATTCATTGCTGGACCTAGTCATCTTTTGTTTTAGAAATTTATGTTAAAGAAATCACCCAAGAAGTAAAGTTATAAACAATGATGTTAATTGCATTATTCTTTAAGTAATGGGAGAAATAAAGATTAGAAATTATCGAACTTGGAATAGAAGGGAATATGTAATAGCATTATATATATCATAACTTTAGTTATGATATTTTTAGGCTTTTTTTTTTAAGATTTTTTTTTTATTTATTTGACGGAGAGAAACACAGCCAGAGGGAACACAAGCAGGGGGAGTGAGAGAGGGAGAAGCAGGCTTCCTGCTGAGCAGGGAGCCCGATGTGGGACTCGATCCTGGATCTTCAGGATCATGACCTGAGCCGAAGGCAGTCGCTTAACCAACTGAGCCACCCAGGCGCCCCTATTTTTAGGCTTTTAAAAATTATGTACATGGTAAAAAAAATTTTTTTAAAGGGGAAGGTTACACAGTGAAAAATTAGTTTCACTGTCACTCCTACCTCCCTCTCTAGAGGCAACTACATTTGTCATTCCAGATATATCTTATTTATATACCAGAGTTATATGTACATATTTACCTTTTGGGTTTTTTTATATTTTATTCTATTTTTTCAGTGTTCCAAGATTCAGTGTTTATGCACCACACCCAGTGCTCCATGCAATGCGTGTCCTCCTTATTACCCACCAGGATTTTTATACAAATGTTTACAAACCATTCATGCTGATTATTTTATAGACTGCTTTTTCCTCTTAACGAAGCATCTTGAAAGTCACTCAGTATAAATACATGTAAATGTTGCTCATTCCTCTTTTTAACTTTTTCGAAGTATAACATGCATAAATTGTTAATTAAATTAATCTATTTTTACATTTGTTAAGATGATTATGTAGGTATCTTTTAAAATCTGTTGACATGGTGATTCATATTAATGTTACTTGTTCTTTTTCGAGAGACAGTTGAATCCAGGGAATTGGTCACAAAGGTGATAGAACAGTCAGAAGCCAATCAGGACGGGAACTGTGAGGCACGTGTGTGGAGGAACGCCTAGAGAAAGCGGAGTCATTCCAAGGCCAGCCAGTGATGGGCAAAGCCACAGAAGAATTAGCTGCTCCTAGAAATTCCATCCAAAATAAATCCAGGGAGAAATGTCCTGGCTTTCCCCTAGCTTCTACCCTCCTATCTCCCCTGTAGTGCTTCTCACTGGTTGAAGGCTGCCAGAAACAGCTGATGTAGGAATCCTGGAAACATAGGTACAGAGTTTGGCCACCTCTAGTGATCAGTTGATTGTGCAAAATTCAGTGGTATTTCAAGTAAATATAGACACATCCAGAGGGAGTTTGTAACCTGGTCTTTTTAAATACAGTATTGCATTAGGTTGTTTTAAGGAGTTTTGGATATAGGATCACAATTGAGATTGGCTTCAAGATTGTGCAGGTTGCATGGAATGAGTTGGAGAGTATTGTCACTTTTCTCCATTTTCTGGAGAAGATAGAATTAAGTGAAATGATCTTTTCCTTCAAAGTTTTGTAGAATTCACTGGCAAAAATCATTCAAGCTGAGTGACTTTTTCAGGCGATTATTTTTAATATTGATTATATTTCTTTAGTTATGAGCTTGCTACTTCTTCTTGAGCATTCTATAATATTTTATATTTTTCTAAGAACTTGTCAATTTGATCCAAGTTTTCTGATTTATGGCATTGAGTTACTCATAGTATTCTCTGATTATATTTTAAATCTATCTCTAATTACGTCCCCCCCTTTTTTTTTCCTAATTGTTCATTTTTTTTTAAAGATTTTATTTATTTGACAGAGAGAAACACAGCCAGAGAGGGAACACAAGCAGGGGGAGTGAGAGAGGGAGAAGCAGGCTTCCCACTAAGCAGGGAGCCCAATGCGGGGCTCGATCCCACATCTCCAGGATCATGACCTGAGCCGAAGGCAGTCGCTGAACCAACTGAGCCACCCTGGCACCCCTCTAAATTTCTTAATTAAAAAAAAAAAAAAAAAACTTTGTCTATAAAAAAAGTTATCAAAAAAGTTAGTATAGTATATACAAAATATAAATTTTAATATCTTTAAAGTATGAAAGTTCTACAACTTAAAAAGAGCATAAAGATGGGTACCTGGGTGGCTCAGTGGGTTAAACCTCTGCCTTTGGCTCAGGTCATGACCTCAGGGTCCTGGGATCCAGGCTGCATCAGGCTCTCTGCTCAGCTGGGAGCCTGCTCCCCTCTCTCTGCCAGCCTCTCTGCCTACTTGTGATCTCTCTCTGTAAAATAAATAAATAAAATCTTAAAATAAGAAAAGAACATAAACACCCTATCAGAAAATTGGGCAAAACATGAAAAGAGATTCTGAACAAGATATATAAATGACAAGTAAGAAAAATCTTATGTAAATGACCTAGAATTCAAATTCAAATTCAAGTTCACTCCATTTTATCTATGTGAAAGCCTTTTAAAAATGAATATACCTAAAGAATTCTCATATGTCAATATTTGAATGTAAATTAGTTTGATTTTGCAGGAGGCAAATTTGACAATATAAATGATACATATCGGAAACCTGAGAATTCTGTACAGCTTCTAAGTCCATTCTTATAACTTAAGGCAAAAATAATGAAAATGAGGAAATATCTTATTGGCAAAAATATCCATCACCGTACTGAAAACAAGATGAGAATTTCTATAAAATTAATATTAAAACATATCAAAATATCAGACAACATACATTTTCGTTAAGTGTGGCTCAAGTTTCTCTCTGAATTACTTCATCAACATTTATTGACCATTAGCATGGGCTCAACCTCAAAAGCAGTTTTATTCATTTTTGTGTCATAGTTACGGGCCCACTTCATAAGATGCATACAAGTTTGCCAACCTCCTGTATCCTCTGGGTGAATAGAATCTTTTTATTATTGTGTAGTGATCTTCTCTATCCTTAGTATGTTTTGTTTTTATTTTCATATAAATATAGCTATCCAATATTTATTTTGGTTTCTGTTTTCTTTATGTATCTTATTCCCTCATTGTGCTTTCAGCTTTTTCATATTGTCCATATACCACTCACAAAGGGATAGAGAGGTAACTTTTGAAATTCCCTTGAAAATCTATATTTATATTTTTACCAATTGTCATTATCACACGCAATTATACATTTAGTATAATTGTCATTATTTTGGAATTCCTTTCATTCTATCTCTTTTTAATTTTCTCTGCTCCACTTTTTGTGGAAGAATAAGATAATTGGTTTCAAGAATGGGTTGTGTAACCAAGCTGCCTAGTTTTGAAACTGCCACTTATTAGCATTAAGAAATTATGTATCACATTCTACCTGTAAAATGTAGGTTTATGTCATAAGGCCATAAACCTGTAGTGAGGATTTAGTTTGTTAATACATATATAAAGGGGTTAAACCAGCCCCATTAATAAGAATCACTATATGGGTATCAGTTACCATTACAATTCTTTTCATTTACTACGTTTTCATTTTGCTTATTGACCTATTTTATTTTCTGTATTTTTCCTCTGTGATTTGAAATTTAAGTTCCCTATTTCTTTCTTTCTTTTATTATTATTATTCATTTTTGGCGACTAGTGTTGAAATGTTTTTCATGAATATTTAACTTAATAAAAGTAAAAACCAAAATAAAGCCTTTCTAGAAAACAAGACTTGTTTCCACAAAACATGAATCCAAGATTTTAACTCTGCCAACCTTTCTCTGGACATACATACTATTTTTGCCAAATACTTAAATTTTTGCTTTTGATGAAAATCTCAATAAAATCTCAATATTAATGAACATTAATAATATTTTATACAGAGAACTTAAATATTTAAATTTACATATTTCTTTAGGATATTCTTCTATGTTTAAAATTAATATTCAGTTTTCTTCAGATTTACCTTGTTGTATTTAAAGTATATGCAGTTATTTCAATTGTCTTTGTTTTGTAACTCTTTCATCTATTCTCTGTTTTCCACAACTTTTACTATAAATAAACTATGCATACAAAATATACAATAATGTGCATAGCTTTAAGTATACAGTTCAATGTTGGCAAATATATATGGTCATGTAACAACCACCCCCAAAATTTCCTTCTCCCCAGAAAGCTTTCTTCATATCTTTGCATCCCATCTCCCCAACCCTATCCCATGTAACCACTGATCTAGTTTCTATCAGCATGGATTAGTTTTGGCTGTTAAAGAACTTGATATTAACAGAATTAAACTCTATGTATTATTTAATATCTGACTTCTCTTGCAGATATAATATCTATGAGAGGAATTTGTTTTCTTGAGTATATCTTCAGCTTGAGTATATCTTTCAGTTTATTTTTATGGCTAAGTAGTATTCCATCGTATAAACATTGTTTATCCATCAACTGTTAAGCATATTCTTATTACTAGTTCCTGATTATTGTGAGTAAATCAAGTACAAGTTACTACCATCAAGTACAATTCTTCGGGGGATATCTGTTTTAATTTCTCTTGGTTAAATTCTTGGGAGTTACATTACAGAGCAACTGGGTTGGTATATCTTTAAATCATAAGAGATTTTGGATTGCATATTTCTTTTCTTATAACGTCCATGTAGTGTTAGTTGCTACAGATAGTATAGCTTCATAAATTAATTGGGGGAGTGTTCTTTTCTCCATTTTGAAAACACTTTGTATAAAAATGGACATTATTCACTCGATAGGATTCACCTGAGTATACTTTTCTTTGCAGTTAGTTATAATATTACAAGTCTAATTATTTTAATAAATGATCTTCAGGTTTTCTATTTCCTCTTGTGTAAGGTAAGTAGAATTTTTCAACAGATTTGTAAATTTTTATCTGATCTGTTATATGGAATTTTAGACTATATTCTCTTATTCTTATAAGGCCTGGAGAACCTATGATATCTTCTCTTTCATTCCTGTTATCAGTAATTTTTTTTCTCGTCGATCTTTTGAAATTTATTAACAACCGTTTTATGGCCCCAAATATGGTATATCTGTGACTGCCTCATGTGCACTTGAAAAGACAGTATATACTTCAGTTACTGGATATGATGTTCTGAGGTCAGATCTTCTATATCCTTATTGATTTCTTGTCTACTTGTTCAAACTATTTCAAAATTGCCAACTCTAACTTTGAATTGGTCTCTTTCTCTCTTTAGTTCTGTCAATTTTGTTTCATATTTTTTAAAGTTCTATTACTAGATACATCCAAGTTTAAGACTATGCATTTTCCTATTGAGTCTACCCTTTTACCAGTCTAAAATTTCCCCCTTTATCTCTGCTAATACTTCTTATCTGGAAATCTTAGTTTGATACAAATTTAGCCTTTATACGCTTTCATGTTTCATAGTTGTCACACATTTAATGTTTACAAGGTATAACTTTGTCATCCTTTTACTTTAAACCTAGTTGTGGCTTATCATTTAAAGTGAATCTTCTAGAATGTATTTTATTGTGTCTTACTTGTTCATACAGTCTGCTAATCTTTGCTTTTTAATGAAAGTGTTTGATTCATTTACATTTAATGTAGTTATTAACATACTTGGGGTTAATTCTGTCATATTTCTACTTCTTTTATATCTTCCCCATCTATTGTTGTCCTATTGCTTCTTTTTTCCATGTTTTCCTTTTTGGTTAAATAAATATATATATATATATATATATATATATATTTATTTTCTTGCCTAGTCTACTATCTAGAAGGCATGCAAGAATGCCAGTTGGGAAAGATGATCACTTATAATAAGTCTGGATTAATGTTTCCTGATTAAGGAATGTTGTCTTTTTTTTTTTTTTTTTAAGGTTAACTTACTGGCATCTTTAATGATTTTGTTGAAACTTAGTTTTATGTTTTATCAGTTACTATGGGGCATGATAGCTACCCCTAAGATATAATTGTGCTGGTATATCAGCTGGATGTCCACAGTATTAACAATGCCCTACCATTATGATTGATTCAGGACAACAGCTTTTCCTGGAACTGTGCAGTCTCTTGGTTCCACTCCCAACCTTGAAACAGCCACTCTCACCTAGGCAATGCTTACACTCACCTTAAGCAAGGAACACATACTAAGGATTCCCTCTCTCCATTGCCTCCTCCTTTCCAGAAGTCATTCTGCATATTTTAGCCGCTTCAGTAGCCTTGAAATCTATTCTCAGCCTCCTCATGTTCTGTGACCCTGATACTCTGTTTTGCTCTATTTTTCCTGCTGCATTTAGGAGTCTCTTCCTAGGTAAAGAGCTAGGGTAAATATGGTGCTCACCTCAGGTGTTTCTTTTGTCTCAGGGATGACAGACCTGAGCTGCTGCTTATGACTTAATGTCAGTATACAGTTTCATACGTTCTACCCAGATTTATAGTCGTTCATAGCAAGAAAGTAAATCCAACAGTTAATTCTTGCATCATGGCTTGGAGCTAGTCCTTTAACAGTGTTTTTACCTATCGGTCTTCATTATGTATCATTGTAGATTTCTTTTGAGTCATGTTTCTTGGGTGCTTCTTGAAGCTGTGGTTTCATATTTTTCATCATGAAATAGCTGGGAAATTTTCATGTATTATCTCTCCAAATATTGCCCCTAACTGATTCTATTCTTAACTTGCTAGAACCCTTATAATATATATATGTTAAGATTCCCTACTCTAAAGCTGATCTAGGGTGCTCGCTAAGTGAGAGATATCAACCCTTTCATCTCTAACAGATTTGGGGCTTTTGTTGCCTTGTTCTCCTTGTCTTGCTACAGAAATTATCTGTTTACTCCATTACGGGCATAGAGATACATACTTAGGAGATTTCTGTCCTATAAACCAACAATACAATCTTGGCCATATATTGTTTAAAAACTAAAATATGTAGCGGACAGTGTGCACTTTTCATAACAGCAAAATAACTAGAAATGTGCAACAGATAATGTATGATATATGTGCTTTATATAATAGCCAAAACTAACCAATTAAAAATCTAGGAACTACCAAAATATCTACCAGTACAAGAGTAGAAAAATAAATTATGTAATATTAAAAAATGGAATATTCTACTTGAGTGACTATTGCTTATCTACAGTTACAACATCTATACGCTTAGGAGAAATCTAAGTAAAACAACAAATCTCAGAAAACCAAATACAGTGTGGTATCATTTATATAAAACTTAAAAATAAGTAGAAGTAACATGATATTTTGGGAAGGATAGGACGGAGGTGTTCACAGCATGCCAACCCTCTCAATGAGAAGAATGTGAAGTGCTAGATACATTATAAAATTAAAATATTTAAATGTACCATGGAGCTATAGAAGAAATGAGGATGAAAGAGAGTCAAATTCTAAAGAGGAGACAAACTATTCGGGGTGAAATGAGGGTCTAGGCTATCTGTAAAAGCAGATTTCAGTCCTAAGCATATTATAAATACTAAGAATCTGGTCTTGGCCTACACAGAGCACTACTGAGGAAGGGGAAATACACAGTGATTTTGGTTATTATGAGGGATGCTCTCATGTTTTCTTATTCTACTCTATAGTGTTGAATATACTTATTTAAATGTTTACTATATTTCTTATAGCACTCTATTTTTACATACACTTTGACAGTTTAAAGCTGTCAGTCTTGATAATTTTACTTCATCTGTTAACATGCTCATTTTCTGTTCTTTGTTAATTCATGTAAATGTCATAAAATTATTTAAAAATTCTGAAATTGAAATCAGTATTTTATTCAAGAGATTAAATGCACAGTTCAAGCAATAGATTTTGTATCTTCCCTGAGTTCTAAGGTATCAGATTTTGGCTGAAATTGCCTTACATTTATAGATTAATTTGAGGAATATGGGGGGCACCTCGATGGTTCAGTCGTTAGGCATCTGACTTTGGGATCAAGCCCTGAATTGGGTTCCCTGTTCAGTGGGAAGCCTGCGTCTCCCTCTCCCACTTTCCCTGCTTTTATTCCTGCATTTGCTTTCCCTCTGTCAAATAAATAAATTAAATTAAAAAAAATTTTTGGAGGAATATTAGATCTCTTCAACATTGTGTAATTCAGATGTTCATATCCTATCTTATGTATTTCAATAATATTTTATAATTGTGTCCAAGAAGATTTTGCACATCTTTTGTTAAGTCTATTCCTCAAGGCTTCACAGTTTTTTTCCAGTATATATAGAGTTATGTTTTCCATTAAATTTTATGTTTATTGCTGAAATGTAGGACTATTCTTTAGTTTTATATATTATTTTTCATCAGTAACCTTGATGATCTCCTGTTAGTTATAAATGGTTACATTGCTATAGAGAGTCTCTTGCATTTTCCCTATAGATAAGTATATCATCTGAAAAGATAAAAAACAAATTGTAGTTTATTTTTCCTTCTCAAAATATACACTGCTTATCTTTTCATCTTCTTTTATTGGCTAAAATCTTTAAGGAAATAGTGAATAACAAAGATAATAGACGTCACTTTCATCTTTCTGATTCTAAGGGGAATGTTTCTGAATTCCAACATTCAACACAATGTTCTCGTTAAGGTTTAGGTAAACGACATTGTTTTCAGTAAGTGTCATTCTGTCAACTTTTGTTAAGAGATTCTTTTGACTTAGGAATTGATTTAGAATTTGTTTAGATTGCTCTGTTCTAGGCACTAGAGATAACATGCTAGCTCATTTGAGGAAAGTTATCCACTTCTTTGTTCCTTTTGGGTGTGACAATTTTATCTATATCCATTTTCCTAGTACCTTTTTAGGTTTTTGGGGGGTTTCTTTTCCCTCTTCTTCAGGATGCTTCAGAAATGTGACTTCCTCTTGGAAGCCATCTTGCATTCTTTGACTATCATCTGGTACTATCCTTTCTTTGTCCTCCCATATCCTATTATACTTCCCCATCCTTCCATTCATCACTCACAATTTCAGCTATTAACTTGTCTTTATCCTCACTTTTCTGGTGAGAAAGTATTGGTTCTTGTTCCCAGTTGTATCTTTAGTGACTAGGACAGTGCCTGGCATAAATTAAGTGCTTAATATTGGTTTAATTGAATAGTTAATTGCTTACTATGTTTTTTTTGGTTTGTTTTGGGGCTAAGGTAGAGTATTTGATTTCTTCTCAGCCTAAAAATATAATTATTTTGAGCTTTGATATAAGAAATTTGGTCCATCTTTGACCAAAACTGGTCCCATTGTATATAAGGTATAAATGTTTATATTGAGAAGGTTGTTTAATATACCAATCTGGAACCTCTCTGTGAAAACCTATGAGAGAAATGTCTTTCTAATTTCTCCTGTCAAATATCTGTGTTTCTCCTAAACAACTAGTTTGTTTTCATTTTATGGATAGTATGACACATGAAGCTGATTGTGTTTTTAATTTCATAGTGTTTGGGAAGATTAGAGCCCAGTTGCCTCTTACTTTATAATGTTTGAATATCATTTTGTTCATTAATTTAATTCCCAATTTCCTTTGTATTTGTGCCTTTATTTTCTCTCATTTCGAGATTGTTATTTTATATTGTTGGATTATATGTTTGCCTGTAAACTACCTTAAATCTTTTTTTTAACCAAGCAAGAAAAATATTATCAGGTAATACATCATTAGAGGAACTCTCACGACATCATCTTATTGTAAATGCTGCTAGAAGATTTGTTTTTCAACAATACATATACAATATGTCTCACTCATGTTTAAAATATTTCAGTGACTTCCCATTGCATCTAAGATGAGACACAAACTTCTTATAAAGTTGTGCATAGATCTTTATGACACCTTCACTCAGTGTAATATTGACATAAGATCACTTAGGCAAAACATATCTGCATTTGACTAAGCCCTTTGGAAAAGAAAACATAAAAATATGTTTCTATGAAAATGTTCTGGCTTACCTTTTCATCGAAATTATAAAGCAAGACATTTCCTTTTCACAATAGTGAGCTTAGGGGTAGTTAGTTTTGTTGTTTGTTTGTTTTGTTTTGATTTTTTCTGCAATGATAAATATTACTCTGTATTTGGCAAGTAATGGAAATTCTAGGTTTATGTCATATTGCAGAAAATGGAGAGGGAAAAAAACAAACAAAACAAAAAAAGAAAATGGAGAGGGTGCAAGGCAGTGTAAAAATGTAAATGAATTTTTCGTCTGATGTCTAAATAAATTAATAATAAAATCTTAACATGTTAGGCCACTATGTAGCAAACTGCTATACATAAGTTAACTCAGAGTCCAGGAAAACCACACCTACAATCCTCAAGTTTGAAGCAGCTTTAAATTAAATGACAGTGGAAAATTATTTAAGAAAGAAAAATATAGAAGATTTTCAGGATTCAAATCCTATCTTCCCTCTGTCATTCCCGTTGTTTTTCTTCCCACATCTAAAAAAGGAGAATTTTGCCAATTCTGATAGATACAGATAATCATGTTTGGGAAAAATAACTGCTTTAACAAAGACTTTCTCACCACTGGCTTGTGAAGGAATTACGAGTTTAATTCCATTTTAGACCAAAATGAACAATTGAATAATGCACTGTTTGAAGTAACATTATACATTTATGCTTGTGTGATTTCTGGGATGTTTGTTTAAATATAAGGTATATTACAGTATACTTCATATTCATAGACTAGGCTATCAATAAATATTCCCTTGGCTTATTGGGTGTGCCATAAACCATCCTTAAAATTACATGCATAGTTTCTGCCAAGTTGAATCCTATATATGGGTAAGAGATAGTCCTATGTGCATTTACTTATGGTGTCTTTTCAATCATCTCACAATGTTCTTTACATGAGAAAGAAAGATTTCTAAAATAAAGCTTTAAATGCAGTCGTATGTACAATTGACCCTTGAACAAAATAGGGGTTAGGGACACTGACCCCAACATAGTCAAAAATCCATGTATAACTTTTGACTTCCCCAGAACTTAACTACTAAAGCTTAATATTAACAGGAAGCCTTACTGATCACATAAATAGTTGACTAACGTATTTCTATGTTATGTGTAATAGACTGTGTTCTTTCAATAAACTGAGCTAAAGAAAAGAAAATGGTATTAAGAAAATCCTAAGGAAAATACATTTATAGTATTTATTTATTGAAAAAAATCTACATATAAATGGACCTGCACAGTTCAAACCCATGTTGTTTAAGTGCCGACTGTATTCAAAAGAGATTGTCATCCATTCTAAATAGATCAAGAACAGGAACCTTGGGGCGCCTGGGTGGCTCATTTGGTTAAGCGACTGCCTTCGGCTCAGGTCATGATCCCGGAGACCGAGGATGGAGTCCCACATCGGGCTCCCTGCTCGGCAGGAAGCCTGCTTCTCTCTCTCTCACTCCCCCTGCTTGTGTTCCCTCTCTGGCTGTGTTTCTCTCTGTCAAATAAATAAAATCTTTAAAAAAAAAAAAAAAAAGAACCTTGAACACTTGTTCTTTTGTATCCCTTACTATCTAAACCCTAAACTAATAAACTACATTTCCAGATAGAACTGCTGTAAGATGGTAAATAAATTCTAATTGAATTTAATTGTGTTGTAGTAGTTAACTCCATATGCCTTTAGCAATTTTTTTTCAACAATATTATCTGGCAACCGACCCCACCACTACAATGAAACTGGTTTGCCAATAGCTTTCAGCTTGCTGTTTCTTCTTAATATTTTCTAGTCTCTTCCAGTGCAGACTACATATTTTTTAATTCTTTGCAGAATTTGATGCTCTGGAGTACTGCAAATCATCTCACTTGAATCCTTGGCCCCATCTTGTTCCACATTCCTTCTCACCTCTCATGCCACCTCCTCATCTGTCACTTGAGCTCTTCATTTGCCATCCCTGAAACTCTTCTCTTATTTCTTGGCATTTTCCTGAAGCATTTGTTCATCATTATGTGATTTCTGCTATATGCTCACAGCTATCATCATTATCATCTCTCCAGGGATCACTCTTCTGGGAGCTAGATCCAGATACTGGATATCTTCTGTACTTTGTCCAACTGAATTTTCAAATGGACATGTTCCAAACTAATCTGACCATTACTCACTATGCAAAACTTGCACCTCCTTGCAGCCCTACAGGATGAACTGTGCTACTATCCACCTTTCTAACCAGGTGAGAAGTCACCCCTCCTTTCAAGCACTCAGTGTATTATACTGATCCTATTCAATAAGCCCTATGTCCCCTTGTTCAGTATAGGGACTTGAATTCTACAGAGATTCTACATATCATGCAGAAATGGTGAAATGCATTTAAATGGCTTGAGGTAGGGATAAGGGAAAGACATTTATTTTAAGATTTTATTTATTTATTTGATAGAGAGAAACACAGCTAGAGAGGGAACACAAGCAGGGGGAGTGAGAGAGGGAGAAGCAGGCTTCCTGCAGAGCAGGGAGCCTGATGTGGGGTTCAATCCCGGGTCTCCAGGATCATGACCTGAGCTGAAGGCAGACGCTTAACAACTGAGCCACCCAGGTGCCCCAAGAAATTTTTAAAAATACAAAAACTAAGGAGCAAAATTAAATTAAATGCTGTCATATACGAATAATTATCCTATATACAAATAGCTTTATGTTTGCAGCCATGAGCAAAGAAGCATATACCTTTCATTCTTTACTCCTTAACCATCCACCCGAACTATATGACATGACACAGCAATGAGCGTGTCCTCTTATGGTAGAACAATAGGACTAACTAAGAAAATCCATATTTTAATAGGAGACCCAGTGCTCTATACATTTTAGAAGCAGTGCTTCAGGGGCGCCTGGGTGGCTCAGTTGATTAAGTGACTGCTTTCGGCTCAGGTCATGATCCTGGAGACCCGGGATCGAGTCCCACATTGGTGGGAAGCCTGCTTCTCCCTCAGTCCCTCTGCTTGTGTTCCCTCTCTAGCTCTGTTTCTCTCTGTCAAATAAATAAATAAAATCTTTAAAAAAAAAAAAAAAGAAGTTGTGCTTCAGGTCAAGAAGTAAACTCGTGTTATCCACACTGCATGCAGGCTTGTAATAACTTCCATACCAAAGTAGGCTGTAAGAGCCTCATCTGAAAAGAACGTTTAGCAAACAACAACAAAAAGCTTGTCATAAATTTTCCATAAGCTATTTACATTCTGACAGAAGAAGGATGGGCTTTATTACGTTTCATAATTCCTCTGCTACAAACAGACAAGATATGGGGCGCCTGGGTGGCTCAGTTGGTTAAGCGACTGCCTTCGGCTCAGGTCATAATCCTGGAGACCCCAGATCGAGTATCACATCGGGCTCCCTGCTCGCCGGGAGGCCTGCTTCTCCCTCTCTCATCCCCTCTGCTTGTGTTCCCTCTCTGGCTGTGTTTCTCTCTGTCAAATAAATAAATAAATAAATAAATCTTAAAAAACAAAAAACAACAGACAAGTTTTGCTGCACATTAAGTAACCATTTTATTTTTCTTGCTCAAATTAAAGTGGCTTTGTATAAGGGATTCCTTACATTACATTTGCAGTGGATAGCACATTTCTCTGTATGATTTGTAGCTATTTGCTCCATTCATAAATGCAAAAATGAACTTTTTGGATTTGGTTGTGGAGACTTTTTACATTAATATTTCATCAATTTAGAAGTTTCTGGTGCTTATAGAATCTTCTTCCTAGGCCCTTCTGTCCCTTGAATTATTCTCAATACTATATGCTAAAAAAAAGAAAAGGAATCAAGTAAGAAGTGGAAACTCTGATAATTTTGGTATTTCTATCATCCGTAGAAATTCCAGTGTTTATGAGCAAAATGAAAAGACAAGAAAGAGCGTGTCTTGGAGAGGACGGCAGGACAGTATGGAATGTCAAAGGATGGCACTGAACAGATGATTAGAGTAAAAGTAATAATAGTAACTCTAATCATTATGCATATTTAGAAGAAAAATGAAAGAAAAAAAAACAGAAATCAAACCCCATCATCATGAGCTATGGTGTATCGTTACAATGGAAGGGAATTACATGCAAATGCTTCAAATAAAAAATGTAGAATACCTTTGCACTGATGATTTTTAGTTGTCAGGACCAGTGAGACCCAAACAGCAGTCAGAGTGGTCCCAGCATGCTTGTTGCCTTTTTTGTTTGCACAGTAGCTGTCAATTCCAGCCTTGCAGGTAGTGGAACCCAGCAGGAAGAAGGGGCGGGACCCAACGATGCAGCCTGAACTGAGAGCAAATTTAAATTACTGAGCTTTTTTCCCCCTTTTTTATTTTTCTACTCTGCGACAAACTGAAAAGATTCCAGCACGCTAATTTAACCACCCTGCTTCTTCTTCTTTGCCTTTTTTTTTTTTTTTTTTTTTTTTTTTTTTTTTTTTTTTTTTTTTTTTTTTTTTTTTGTCTCCCTGCTTCCAGGATAATTAACAGAGAAACCTGTAAAGGCAACATTCGTGTGAGCGAGTTGGTGCTGCACCGTGCTGGTAAGAAAACGAATTTAATTTTTTTATCTTTTCTCTTTTTTTTTTGCCCACCCCCCTTTTTTGGCTTTTCTTTTTTTTTTCTTTTTTTTCTTTTTTTTTTAAGAGCTGAAGGCTTTGTCTGTCTAATGCAGTCAAAAGCGTGGCTTTCCTGCCGTGAGGGGTTAGCATGTGATGAAAGGTGTAATTGCCTGATATATGACCTTCGCATCATACTGATAATGGGTAGTAACAGCATTCCTATGTACCCTGATGATGCTTCTCCCTGCGAACTGACTGGTCACCCAGTTACAACAGGGTTAAGATTGTCGCACTATGGCAATGAGTTGTTGATCGCATAGGGTTGGTGTTTCAGTGTCCTGAGAGGGAGAATTCTTGAGGTCTCCAACTTATTCCCTTGCAGGGGAGGTAGGGTTTTCATAGGTCCGTTACAGACCACAACTGTTCTCTTGTTTACTCACCAAACAGGAAGTACGATGATGAAACTTCTTTTAAGTAACACTGTAATTACCCGAGACTTCCTTAGTTCCGATAATGAAACAGACTAAAGTGAGTGCTGAGTAAAGTTATTTTAATCCCTTTGATCTGTCAGGAGTTCATTAGACCGTCAGCTGTGGAGAGCCTAGATCACTTAGGGACCTTGGACTGGAGATGCCAACTTTATTCTTTAAAAGGACAAATTTTAATTCAACCCAATTAAATTCAATAAGCATTTCTATATGCTGTGCCTGGGACCTGTGCTGAGAATGTTCTTGCCTAATATTCTGTTATGGGAAGAAACTGAAGCTAAGTGGTCAAATTTTCATCATCCATCTCTTTTTACTACCATTAGAATTGATCAGGTCATTTAGGACACATTTCAAAACATAACTGTTGACTATGAGATAAAGTTCCCGAGGTTAAATCGAAATCAATGCACTTCTTTTCCTTCCAGGCGTGTAATTTTATATCAATGGACAACTATGGCCAGTACATTTTTTACTGCATTCTAATATAATAAAGAAGGAAGAAAACAAAGAAATCTTTCTTGCAAACCACATATCTCATTTGAAAATATATCCATGTGGCAAACTTTATTTGAACTTATCCAGATTCTAGCCTCAGAGGCTGGAACATACACAGAAAGGTTTAGTCCGTGGGTCTGGCTGGATTTGGGTCGAGAAACTCAGGAACAAAGATTTTCTCTCTCTCTTTTTTTTTTTTTTTTTTGCCTCAGAAAAATACATATAAAATATTGAGGGATATTTTCTGCTGTTCTCCATTGTTGTTTGTTAACTGTGGTATTTTGTTTTTTTTGCTTGTTGTTTTAAGTAGATAAGTATAGATAAGTAAGATAATCGGGAGATTGTCAGCAAGAGAATGTAGTTCCCAAACGTCCATTAAGACCTTTTTCTAAAGAGAAACTCTCCTATGAAAGTTTGAAGATTGTATGCTATTTGCATCTGATAGAGAATGTGGCATTCCATACGCTGGTAACATGTGGTCCCCCGTCTCCGTAGCTAGTCTATCTAATTGTGTCATTTCTGCACTCAACAGCTCTGAACCATGCCGACCCTTGGGTCCTCACCAGTGCCCCCCAAATCACTTGAAATGTCTGAAAAGACCTGGGAACGTTGGAAAATGTCAATTGTTAGAATAATTTCTGCCTCTTGCATCAAGAGAAAATACTATGTATTTAATAGTTCATTTTTAAAGTCTGTTTTTATCCACCAGTAACTGTCTATTAGGAACATTTCAGTTATAATTGGAATAAATTGTTGCCCAGTAACAAGCAGCTAAACCGAAGCTACTTCCCATAGAATCAGTGACTAGAAATAGCTACAAAGAGCAAAATCCAAGCCACGCCACAGCAAAAGCATTTCTTCATTTTTTAAAAGATTCGTTTCTTTGTATTTTTACCTTTCTATTTAAATTCTTAAGTTTGTTACCCGAGGTGTCTCTTCTATGAAAATGTCTAATTGACCAAAGTCCCATATATAAAGAATAAAGGAAAATAGATCTCTGAAAAAAATTTCTTTCTGATTCAAAATACGAATGAGAGAAGATGAGCACAACCTCTCAGACTATGAGTGTTAACAGGGTTCTGGGCTAGCAATAGCATTATATGTGAAGAACTGCTATCATCTCTTGCAGAACGTAATGTAAAATTATGGGTTTCACTGTAGGACTCTGTCATTTGAACTAGTAATCAGTCCATAATTCTATAGATGGCTGCAGTTAAAATGATGCTTTTCCCCATTAATAAATATTGAATAACACTGAAATTACTTTAGTTAGCTTTTACCCTATCCATTTTTTTTCAATAGAAAAAGAACTAGCAATAACCCCACATCCCAATATCTAAGCATGCATAATATCAGAATGTCTTTTCTTCTCCCCTCGCTGGAGTGCAATGACACTACAATTTCAAGAGCAAAATTCTTTAACGGTGGTTCTACACTTGCCATTTAGAATTTGGAATAGTTTTCGTCTTATAATTACACTACACTTCGGAGTAGAAAAATACCTTATATAGAGTAAACATTGTTATTTTACACACAGACATACACATAGACAGAATTATATATGATGCTGGAATGAAATTACAAAGACAATGTAAACGTATAAGTCACGCTTTTTGAAAATATGTCATTTGCTCAATTCATTATGAGTGCTTATTAAGTATCAACTACATTAAGATCTGTAGGAAACTGAAAAATGGAAAGGCCATGTCTTTGTCATCAAGGGACTGACAATGTAGTAGAAGTTTAACTGGTAGACTAAAAAGTATAATTTTATTAATTAACCTATGGCAAACTTAGCATAGTGTGAGGCTCTCAGGATCAAGAAACATTCTGACATATTGCTTCTGACTTCCTGGAACCAGCATATTCTTCAGTTCTCACATTTGCTTCAGTAATTTTTCTATAGTCATGTACGTGTTGTCTCTTTCTTGGGTTTTTTAAATATTATTGTTATTATTGATATAGTCGTAATATTGTATTTTTTTCACTATAATAAGAAAAGGAACAAGAAATACTAAGCTGGATAATAGGAGATGTCAATCCTAGTCCTTGTCAGCAAGAGAATGTAGTTCCCAAACGTCCATTAAGACCTTTTTCTAAAGAGAAACTCTCCTATGAAAGTTTGAAGATGAATTTATTAGTAATATTCTTGGTCCTGTCTCCTCATCTTTGCAAAGAGGAAGTGGCCCCATCAAATAGTCAAGTTGTTTTGATTCTTCCCAGCTGATGATGGGTAACTTCCAAGGAAGAGAGAGGGGAACGTCTGTTGGGCAGGCAGGCACTGTGGTCAAGTAGTTTCAACAAAATGACCAGTTAGTAAGCTACGCGTCCTGTGCACTATGCTGAATCGATGTGTGCGTAGGCCAATCCCTTGACTTCGTACCCTTTTCTCACTTCACTGGTGTAGTGATGCCCACAGGACTAGAGAGAATCCTTGTGTATAAAGAATGCTGTTCTACCATCTGTTGAGATGCTTCCACATGTGACCCAAGAGAATAAAGAGAACTTTTCTCTCCTTGAAACTAAAATGTAGAGCAACACTCTTCTTAAACACATAAAAATATTTGAGTGTATACCTATCCCTAACACTTTATTTGAATAATGAAATAATTCAACCATGTCACTTGATATCTATATATTCATAATATAAAATATATCATAAAACAAGAATGTTGTCTAATGCCTATTACTAAAACTGTCTAATATGCCCATCTTATATTTCCTCAGTAAATATATAAATGCTTGGTAATACTAAGTCTTATAATCCTTTTGCTTTGTTCCTGCCTCCCTGGTTTTCTATTGTTTTTATAAGAATGAACATACATGCATAGGATAAAAGTAGAGAGAGAAACAGTTTAATTTTTTTCTCCCTTTTATTCTGATCCAAATGTTAATTAATCAGTTAGAAACCCAGGTGGATGGACAGAGATGGAGAGAAGGTGAGCCGTTCTTAGATTATTTTTGTAGGAAGATTAGCAAGACAGGACTTGTGATTTCTTCATTAGTTCATTGATTCATTCATTCAAATGTTCTTAAATGTCTATTCTATAAAAGGCACTGAAATACCCTGGCTAAAGAAACAGATATGGTTTCTGTGCTCAAAAGGCTTAAAGTGTTATAAATGGCAAGATCTTGTTCTTTTTGTGGCTGAGAAATACTCCATTATTTATATATATCACATCATATTTATTCATATGTGTTGGGACACTTGGGTTGCTTCCATATCTTGGCTATTCTAAATAATGATGCCATAAATATAGGGCTGCATATGTTTGTTTTTTTTTTTCAAATTAGTGTGTTCATTTTCTTTGGGTTAATACCCAATAGTGGAGTTATTGGATCTTATAGTGGTTCTATTTTTAATTTTTTGAGGAACCTCCATACTGTTTTCCACAGTAGCTACACCAGTCTTCATTTCCACCAACAGTGTGTGAAGGTTCCCTTTTCTTCATATTCTCACTGATACTTGTTATTTCTTATAGATATAGATATAGATATAGATATAGATATAGATGTAGATATATACTAGTCATTCTGACTGGTTTAAGGTGCTATCAGGCGGTCTTGATTTGCATTTCCCTGATGATTAGTGATATTGAGCATCTTTTCATGTGTCTGTTGTCCATCTACATGTCTTCTTTGGAAAAATACCTGGATAGACCTCAAGAGTATTATATAAAGACAAATACCATATGATTTCACTTATATGTGGAATTGAAAAAAACAAAACAAACTAAGCAGAAAGAGACCCATTACCACAGAACAAATTGGTGGTTTCTGAATGGGATGGGCTGGGCAATGGGCAAAATGGGTGAAGGGGAATGGGAGACACAGGCTTCCAGTGATGGAATGTATACCTTACAGGGATGAAAGGCACAGCACAGGGAATATAATCCATGGTGTTGTAATAGCACTATGGTGACAGATAGCAGCTGCACTTGCAGAGAGCATCACATAATGTATGATGTTGAATCACTGTGCTTTAAATCTGCAACTAGTGTAACGTGTCAACTATACTTCAATAAAAGAAAAAGGAGAAGGAAGAAAAGGGGCTTAAAATGTAAGACATTTTTAAACAAATGAATACAAAATGGATCATTACAAGTTGTTTTAAGTGCTGTGAAGGAAAGTTCAAGTGCTCTAATAGAAACTATGGGGGGAGACTAATTGAAATTGGTGGACGTAAAGGAAGTTGTTCTAACCCAAAGATACAGATGCTGACTCTTTCTAAAGTTAAAAAAATATATATGTAATTCTATTTTCTTGTGAGTTTGGGTAGCTGAGTGAAGGCAGTTCTTTGCTTACCTGGATTTTTGTAATAACTTCCTAACTGGCTCTGTGCTTCTACGGCTCTCTCTTCCTAATGTGCAGCCTGAGTGGTCCATTAGAAATGTAAGTCAGAAGATGTTACTTCTCTATTCAAAACACTGCAATAAAGATGCCTTACAAGTAGTTTCCAAGAAGGGAAACTGGATGCCTGGGGCATAAGGTTGAGAGGAAGGCTTGCATTTACTTTATACCCTTTTGTACCTTTTGAATTTTTATGTCATACTCATCTTTTGCACAGTTGACTAAATGGGTGGAGTATATAATTTTTCACTTAAACTAGACACTTTTAAAAATGAAAGGTGAAAATATTAATAATTACCATGGGATAACCACAGAAAAGGGAGCTATCCAGGGCCAACAAGGATGACCTAACCCCACACTGATTCATTCCTTACTCCTGTTGCCCGTAATATTCTAAGCACATTCATATACTTATACACACGTACAGCACATCAGGTCTCTTCCCACCTCAGGATATTTGTGCCTCATCTTCTCTAAGCCTGGATCATTCTCCTGATACCATATCCGTTTTTTGCTCACTTCCTTTGTGTTTTCCCAAATATCACCTTCTCACTACTCTTTTACAGGTACAACTCACCCTAATCTTCCTTATCCTCCTTCACTGCTTTATCTCCAAAGAACTTATCATTTCTATTATAGTGTATCAGATACTAGTAATTTATTTATTATTGAACTTTCTCCATTAAAATAGATATTTCATGGGGGCAGACATTTTGGTCTGTTTTGTTTACTGATGAATCCCTAGCATCTAGATACCTAACACATAGCAGGTGCTGAATAAATACTTGTGTAATGAGAGTTGGATGTCACTGTCATCCTAATCAGTAGACTTAGGGTTATGTTCTAGGCTAGAGTCCAGAAGCTGGGTCTGAGTGCAGAAGTGCAAGAAAGTGGCTCAAAAATGTGAGGAATGAATTCAGGGAGGCTCAGAAAAATAGATCCATAAACAGGGCCAAAAACTAAAATGTAATATCCAAATAGGTATCAAGTTCAAGGGCTCAGCTGAAGGTACCAAGAGAAATGGAGACATAAGACATAACTGGAGATGATGAGACACCAGTGGGTTAGATGGCAAATAGGGGCAGTAGTAGAGAGTTTTCGAATGTTCTGTGTATGTGCAGAATCTAGTGGAATGTGGGCTGGATCATCTGAAATCAGGTAGTTCTTTCTTATATGGTAACTGTGGTTTTGCTGGGATCTCTAGAAGATTTTCAGGAACTGTAGTTGGCCTGAGTAACAATGAACTAATCCAGTGAGTTATAATAAAGTGATCTAATGAGTGATAATAAAGAAAACAAGGCTCAAGGGAATTGGGAAACATTTTACTAAACTTGTTTTTAGAGCCACATCATAGAGTCTGAAATTTTCTGTGTGCTTTTTAAAGTAATGGTAAAAATAACATTCCTCAGAATCTACTAGTCATAGGATGATATAAGCAGGCCACAGGGAAATGGACAGAACAAGCTCTTCTGTTCATGTTTAACTCTACCATATTTGTATATGAAAACAGCTCTGTAGTCTACAGATGATTTTATAGGGAGATGATGCTCTCTGAATATTTGTCTTCTTAAAGGTTATTATAATAAAGATTTACATATTGGCATGCTTTCCTGGTAAGGTCATACTTCAAAGATGTACTATTCTCTGAGTATTTCTATTATACTAGGTAATATAGCTGACCTCTATTTAACTGAGGGATTGGGGGTAAATTCCAAAAATTCTGCCCTCATTTTGAAATATACTTGATAGTATTTTAAGCAACTAAAGTGACGTGTACTTTACATAAAATAAACTGAACCCATGTTAAGTGTACGATGTGAAGCATTTTCAACAATATGTCTCCCTGGGAAACCAGCACAGTGATCAAGATAGTGTAGAACTTGGGGTGCCTGGGTGGCTCAGTCATTAAGCGACTGCCTTCAGCTCAGGTCATGATCCTGGAGTCCCAGGATCGAGCCCCGCATCGGGCTCCCTGCTAGACGGGAAGCCTGCTTCTCCCTCTCTCACTCCCCGTGCTCCCCCTGCTTGTGCTCCCTCTCTAGCTGTGTTTCTCTCTGTCAAACAAATAAAATCTTAAAAAAAAAAAAAAAAAACGATAGTATAGAACATTTCCACTCATACAAGTTTCCTTGTGTCCCTTTGTAGTCAGTCCTGTTCTCCACACTTTGCCTTTAGGCAACCACGGATCTGCTTTCTATCACTCCAGATTAATTTACATTTTATAAATTTTATAAAATTTTATGTAAATGGAACCATACCGTGTGTACTCTTTTGTGTCTGGCTTGTTTACTCAGCATAACGCCTTTGAGATTTATACATATTGTTATGTGCATCAGTAGTTTTTTGTTTCGTTTTGTTTGCTTGCTTTTATTGCTGGGGGGCATTTCTTTGTATGAATATAGCACATTCTGTTTATCCATTCACCTGCTGATGGACATTTGGGTAGTTTCCATTTGGGAGCTGTTATGAACAAAGTTGTATGAACATTCACATACAAATCTTTATGTGGCCAGAGGAGTTCTTTTCTTTCAGGCAGCAAGCTAAAAGTGAAAATGCTGGGTCTTATGACAGGTGTATATTTAACTGTATAAGGAAAACCAAGCAGTTTTCCAAAGTGCTTTAAAATTGTATTCTTTCACCAGCAATGTAGGAGAGTTCTAGTTTCTAGATATCTTTGCCAGTGGTTGATATTGCCAACTTTTCCGTTTTCGTCATTCTGGTGGGTGTGCGGTGGTATCTTACTGTGGTTTTAATCAGCATCCCCTGGGAAGTAAGGATGTTGAACATCTTTTCATATGCATGTTGGCTTATTGTGAAGCATCTGTTCAAATCTTCTGTCCATTTTTTCCCTCAATATTTAGTTATAGGAGTTATTTTCATATTTGAAGAGAAGTCTTTTTCAAATATCTGTATGGAAAATATTTCCTCCCAGCATGTGACTTTTCTTCCTATTTTTTAAATTATATCTTTTGAGGAGTGATTTAGAAGGTGACGAAGAGTTTTGCTTTTTCTGTTTTCTCCTATAAATTTTGTAATTTTAGTTTTCATATATAGATCTATGACCCATTTTAATTTTTATCTTTGGTGTGAGGTAAAAGTCAACATTCAGTTTTTTATGTGGATATCCAAGTACTCCAGGATCACTACTGAAAAACTCTCCCATTTAATTATCTTGAACCATTTGCCAAAAAAATTTTGGTTGTCTTCTGAAGTCTACTGAGTGATATAATCTATGTTTTCACTAATTTCACACTGTAGAAATTGCCCTAGCTTTGTAGTAAATCTTGAAAACAGGTGGTGTTAAGCTCTCCAACTTTATTTTTCTTTTTCAGTATTACTTTGGCTATTCTACATTGCTTTCATTTTCACATTAAGTTTAGAATTAGCTTATAAATTTTTCCCTCAAAAAACCTGCCAAAACCTTTATTACAGTTGTATTTAATATATAGTTCAATTTGTACAACTGACATTTTAACTACTCTGAGTCTTCCATCCATAAACATTTAAGTATTCCTTAGTTTCAGTGATGGATTGTAGTTTTGAGTAAACAAATATTTTACAATTTTTGTTAAATTTATAAATTGAGAATACAATATTTTTGGATGTTATTGAAGTGGAATTGTATTTTTTATTTCATTTTCCAACTTTTGTTGCTGATATAAATATATAAAGACTTTTGGTTTTTGTATACTGACTTCCTGTACTACTAGCCTGACAAACTGACTTATTAGTTCTAGTAGGTAATTTTTGCATATGTATTTCTTAGGATTTTCCAAATACAATATCAACTTTTGATCGAAACACTTCATTCTTTCCAATCTATATTTCTTTTATCTTTTGTCTTAATTGACTGAAATAGCCAGGATTTCGAGCAAAACACTGAATATAAGTACTGAGAATGAATGTCCTCTACGTGTTCTCAGTTTTAGAGGGAAACCTCCAATCTTTCACCCCAGAGTATGACAGAGGGATTTTCATGCATACTCTTTACCACAAAAAGAATTCATTGTTTGCTGAGAGTCTTAATAATGAAAGGTATTTATATATACCAAGGATTTGGTTTGCTAATATTTTGATTAAGGATTTTTGTGTCTCTGTTCATTAAGGTACTGGTTGGCATATTTCTTCTCTTGCAATGTATTTGACTGGTGTGCTCTCAGAATAAGACTGATCTCATAAAATAGGTTAGGATGTATGCCTTCCTTCTTTCTGAAAGATTTTGTGTAGAATTAGGGTTTTTTTTTTCTTCCCTAGATGTTTGTTAGAATTTATCAGTAAGCTCTCTGGGTCTGGAGATCTGTTTGTGGGAAGACTTTTAGTGACAAATTCAATTTTACAGATACAGAGCTATTTAAGTTTTCTGTTTCCTTTTATGTTAGTTTTGATCATTTGTGTTAGTCAAGAAATTTGTCTATTTTATCTGGGCTATCGCAATTATTACCATAAAGTATTCATCAAATTCTCATATCCTCTGAGTATTGTAGGATCAGTAGTAGCATCTTTTCTTTCTTAATACTAGTAGTTCTTGTTTTCTTTCTGTTTCTTTTTTTAAATCAGTTCATTAGTTGTCTACCTCTGCTGTAGCAAATTGCCACAAACTTAGTGACTTATGCAATATAAGTTTATTAAATTATAAGTCTATTTACCTTAAGTCTGACGGTCTCACTGGGCCAAAACTAAAACATCAGCAGCACCACATTCCTTTCAGGAGGCTTTGGAGCAGATCTATTTTCTCACTCTTTTGCATTTTTGGCAAAATTCCATACTTTACAGTTGTAGACTGAGATCCCCATTCCTCTGCTGGGTATCAGCTGAGGGTCACTCCCACCCTCTAAAATTCATCTCTTGGCTTCTGGACTCCTTCTGACATCTTTGAAGTGGCAGTGGTAGGTCAAGTCCCTCTCACACTTGAAACCTTCTTTCTTCCATCTTATTTCTTTAACCCAACTGGGAAAGTTTCTTCACAAAGAGACACCCATTTGATGGGATTGGGCCCGCCCAGATGTTCCAGGATAATCTTCCTATCTCAAGGCTGTACCATTAATCATGTCTGCAAAGTTTTTCTTATCATCCAAGGTCACATATTTATGGGTTGCAGGGATTAGAGCATAGACCTTTTTGAGGGTCCATTTCTCTGCCTTCTATGCTGGAAGCTTACATTATTGACTTTACCCTTATTTCCTTTTTCCTATATATGTCTTTAAAGCTAAAAAATTTCCCCAACCATCACATTAGCTATATCCCACAAAGTTTAGTTTATATTATCTTCATTATTATTCCAGTCAGAATAATTTTATTTTGTGGTTGCTTCTTTCTCACATAGTTTTTAAGAAGTGTGTTACTTAATTTCTAGATACTTAGACTTTTTCTAAATATATTGGTGCTGATATCTATCTTAATTCCCTTCTAGTCTGAGAACTTACTCCATAATGTCATGATTTTTAAATCTGTGTCCTGACATATGGCTCACTAGAGTGAGAATTTGAAATGTTCATAGAACCAGTGCATACTCTACAGTTATTTGGCGAATTGTTTTGTAATTGCCAGCTAATTTGTTAACACCCTTTTGATCTTACATATCTTACATTTTCTTACTGATTTTTCATCTATCTGTCTTATCAATTATTGATAATAGTATAAAGTCTCCATCTGCGACTATGGATTTCTCTCCCCTTAGATTGTCTTAGATTTCTCCCCTTAAGTTTCTCTTAGATTTTTATCCATGTGTTAGTATTAGGTGTACATACATTTATAATATGTATGTATATGTAAATATATAATATACATACATGATACTAGATATACATGTATATGTTCTACATACACACTTTCTATATCTTTGCATATCTAGAAATTAACTCTGTTTTGATTATTTTTTCCTTTCCTCCCTTCTTTTTTGTTAATCGGGTATTTCTTTAAATTATATTTAACTTATGTTTTGGTTTTCTAGTTATATCTTTCTGAATTGTTTTCTCGTGTTTCTTAGAAATTAAAATATGCATTCTTGAGCTAATTGTAATATTCCAACAGTATATTTCCATTTACCTTCTCTCTTTTGAGCTATTGGTATATAATGATATTTATAACATTATAAGCTCATCAGAAAATTGGTTTTGTTTTTGTTTGTTGGGTTTGCTTGTTTTGGAGGGAGGTTTGAAGCAGGTTGTTTGGTTTTACTTTAAATAACAATGTCTTTTTAAAAGAAATTAAGAAAAGGAGGGGCACCTGGGTGGCTCAATCATTACCCATCTGCCTTCGGCTCAGGTCATGATACTGGGGTCCTGGGATCAAGCCCCGCATTGGGCTCCCTGCTCAGCAGGAAGCCTGCTTCTCCCTCTCCCACTCTCCTTGCTCGTGTTCCTTCTCTAGCTGTGTTTCTCTCTGTCAAATACATAAATAAATAAAATATTTTTTAAAAAAAGAAATTAAGAAAAGGAAATAAATTTTATAACCTGACACCTTCCTTTGCATTATTTGTAATGCAGTTCTGATAATAAAGTTTCTCACTTTTTATTTATCTGAAAAATTTTTAATTTCATTTTTATTTTCAAGATAACTTTATTAAACATAGATTTTATTATTGACAGCTTCTTTTTTCTTTTAGCAGTTTTATTGTGTCATTTCAGTATCTTCTGGCCTCCATAGTTTCTTAAGAGAAAGTCAGCGAATCATAATATTCTTCACCTGTTATTAATGTATATATTTTCTCTGGCTGAATTCAAGATTTTATTTCTTACTTTTGAGTATCAGCAGTTTTACTATAATGTACTTAGGAATTTTTTCTTTATTTTAATCCTGTTTGAAGTTTATTGAGTTATTGTATCTGAGTTTGTTTTCCATCAAATTTGGGAAATATTTTGCTATTCTTTCATTAAAAAGTGTTTCCTGCCTGGTCATTTCTCTTTCTCTCTTGGGAACTCTAGTTACATATATAATAGCCTAACTGATATCCTGACAGAAACCTCTGAGTCTGTATTTTCCTTCAATCATTTTATTCTCTGTTCTTCAAATTGGGTAATTTGTACTGACCAGTCTTCAAGTTTTGTGATACTACATTCTGTTATCTCCCATATACTGTTAAGTCTATCTAGTTAATTTCTAAAGTTTATTGAATTTTCCAGTTGCCAAATTTCTATTTTTTCTATAGATTTCTTTCTATTTTTTTTAAGATTTTATTTATTTATTTGACAGTGAGAAACACAGCCAGAGAGGGAACACAAGCAGGGGGAGTGAAAGAAGGAGAAGCAGGCTTCCCGCCGAGCAGGGAGCCTGATTCAGGGCTCGATCCCTGGTCTCTGGGATCATGACCTGAGCCGAAGGCAGTTGCTTAACCAACGGAGCCACCCAGGCACCCCTATTTATTTCTTTTTTGAGATTTTCTTTTCACTCACTAGCATCATATTTTCTTTAACTATTTGAGCATATTTATAATCATTGCTTCAATGTTTTTAATATGCTAAATCCAACACCTGGGAACATTGGAAGTCAGTTTCTATTTATGGGTCACACTTTCTGCATCTCTGCATGTCTAGTAATTTTTGGTTGTAAACTGGACATTAAAGATAATATATTATTATGACAGTGGATTTTGTAGTGTCCTGAAAATTGTGCTCTTTCGTTCTGATATTCAGTTAATCTTACTATACATGAAATGCAGTGTTTATCTTCTCTTGTATCACATAGCTACTGATATCTCTGGACTGTCCTTTCAGAATTCCAAATGCTTTTATTAGTCTAACCTCTTATAATTCTTCCCCGAGCCTGTGTGATTTGGCCGTGAGGGATTTGGGCCAGGATTCTATTCATATTTTGGGGCTCTCCTTTCTATAGATTGTTTTGCTTATAGGAATTTCCTTCTAAACCTAACTTTTGTGCCATATCCTTAGGATCTCACTTCTCACACTTCAAATCCCTAACGCTTTAGCCTTCTGCTGGCTAGGTTTCATACAACTGGAAAACATATTCACCTTAAAAAGGAGCTTCTCCCATGCATCTTTCAACTTTCAAAAGCAGATTCCTTTCTGACCTTTTCCTGCTTTTTTGCAGGCCTATAGAATTTCCTGTAACCATGCATAGTTTATCTATCAAAGGCTATGGGCTTTTGGTTTCCTTCCTCTGTAGTTATCGTGCTCTCAGAGCTTTATCTTTACATTTCCAGGTCTTTTCCAGTCTGAAACTCTGATTTCTGCAAACATTTGACAAGGCTTTGTTTTTCTATCACCATTTTCCTCTGCTGTAGCCATGGGGGATTGGGAAATACCCTCAAGTATTATCCTTTGTAACTATGTTTTTCTTTCTTTCTTTCCCCCAAGAATAAGCTCCTTCTAGCTTTTGTACACTGCTGAACACATTCAGTGTCATTAAATTATTAGATTTTTTAATGTTTGATCCAGTTTTGGTAATTATTGTCTGTGGAAGAGTTGGCACAACCACTTAACTCCCCTGCTATGACTGAATGTTCCTTTTGCAGGCCCTTTAAGGTATTTCCTGCATCTGATACGTCACAGAGACTGTTTAAAAAGGAAGAAATAACCTAGTCCAAAGAGGAAATTCTTTGACTTTTCCATGTATGTCAATTTTAACATGCCCTGTGGTCATTACAATCTCTTATTAAATGGTTAATACATTCACAACTCATTCATTTTAAGAATTGAAAGCATTGATTTTTATTAAAAGGTCTGTGAATGAACATCATCTCATGAGATTTTTTTCTAGTTTAGAACAAACTTACAAATCCTGGTCCACTAATTTAACAACTTAAAGGTCTCATCATACCTGACTATGGGCCTCCAGTGGTGATCATAAGTATGTTAGTGTCGTATATAAGGCAGATAGTGAAATCATTGGTTGCCCATTCTTCTCTTTCTTTTTTTTTTTCTTTTTAAAGATTTTATTTATTTGACAGAGAGAAGCACAGCCAGAGAAGGAACACAAGCAGAGGGAGTGAGAGAGGGAGAAGCAGGCTTCCCGCTGAGCAGGGAGCCCGATATGGGACTCGATCCCGGGTCTCCGGGATCATGACCTAAGCCGAAGGCAGTCGCTTAACCAACTGAGCCACCCAGGCGCCCCACCATTCTTCTCTTTCAACTCAGGTCTCCAACAGTGACTATCGAGTGCCACTGAAAGAAACTGGGCAATCACAGTACTGTTGATTTTCTCCCCGCCCCCCACAAATGCTGCTTACAGTGATAATAAGCAAATACACATGAAAGAATATACATTGTAGAGTAAGAGGTTCACCTGTGTTCCTGAAGATAAGCGTTAAAGATCCTTGCCATTCCACTTTTGGGTACTATTGCGGGTTATATTGTAGCTCTCCCCATACCTAAAAAAAGGTATGTTGAAGTCTTCATTCCCAGTACCTCATCATATGACCTTTGTGGAAACAGACTCATTGCAGGTGGAACTGGTAAAGTCTTAGAGATCACCCAGACATAAGGTGAACTCCTAATTTAATGTCACTGGTGTGCTTAAGAAGACAGAGACGCATAGGGAGAACACCTTATGACAAGAAAGCAAATGTTATAGTTGTGCAGTTGCCAGTAAATGAACATCAAAGATTACTGGCAAACCACCAAAAGGTAGAAGGGGCAAGAAAGGATTCTCTTACAGCCTTAGAGGAACATGGCCCTGCCAACACCTTGATTTTGATTCTGGTTTTGAACTTATAGCCTCCAAACTGTGAAACAATACATTTCTGTTGTTTTAAGCCACCCAGTTTGTGGTACTTTTTATGATAGCCCTAGAAAGTCAATAAAGGTGCCATTGCTAGATATGCGCTTTGCGGGTTTAAGTAAAGATAGTCATTTGGTAAAGGTAGCCACTTTTCTAAGGAGAAGTCTTGAGAATGAAATCCTGGTAAGAACAGCATATGCTATAATGTGTTGAATAGACATTTGATCGTTCTTGTTGTTCTTGAGGATTTCAAAAATGTGATTGTTATATGCCTATGTTTACCCATCATATTTATAATGCAGCTCAAGCAGAATAATCATTAAATCATTGAAGAGAAAACTGAAGCTCCTTATGCTAAATTATTTTTCAGAGTCACATGGTAAGCTCTTAGAAGAGCTGGAAAAAAAGAAACAGCATGTAAATTTTCATTCCCAGTTTTTCCTCTAAACTGAGCCATTGAATATCAAATATGTGATATTTAATACTGATTTTTAGTAATTATAAATTTAATATCTTAAAGAGAGTGTGGACTCTGATAAACCACAGATTAGAGCTTAGGAAGTTTCTTATACACTATTTTAAATTTGACAACACTGCTATTTTCTATAAGATTATCAAGGAGGACGCTTTTGGGAAAAGTGCCAGATTCTAGAGTGATAGGAAAGAGGAAGTCATAGATTACCCAGGAAAATATCCAAGGACAAAAGGAAGCAGCCTATAAAATAGCACTATAGCAAGAACAAGCATAAAAGAATAAGCTATGAGCATGACTGAAGCAGAATAACAATGAAAAAAGTGATATGAAAGATGAGGAATCATACACGGTGGGCAAAGGTTGACAAGCTTTCCTGTTAAGAACTAGCTAGGGAACATTTTAGGCTTTGCAGACCATAATGTGTATCTAACAACAACTTAACTCTGTGCTGTAGATGAATGAAAGCAGCCATTGATAGTTTTTAAATGACTAAACGAGGCCCACGTTCTAATAAAACTTGATGAACATTGAGATTTGAATTATGTAGTATGTTCATGTGACAACCATTGAGCAATGTAAAAATCATCCTTAGCTTGTGGAGTGTGCAAAAAATGGTAGTTTTCCACCACCCCTGCTGCCATTGTACGAAGTGGTGAGGACTTCTGATGAAATTCTCTGTGTGAGAAGCAAGCATCAGGAGGGCTTTGAACCAAGGAGTAACCAGATCTGAATTTTATCTTCAAAGGATTGCTGTGGCTGCTCTGTGGAGAGCAAACTCTTGGGGGAGGACATATGGCAGCAAAGAAAATTGTTAGTTTCATCCTGTAAGAGATAATGAAGCCAGGACAAGGATGTGAGCTCCGGACATGGTAAGAAGGGTCAGCTTTAGGACTTATTCAAAAGTAGATTGTAAGATTTCACTGATGAATTAAGAATGGCATCACCAACACAGAGGTCAGTAAGGAATATGGAGAAGGGGAGGACTAAGATTCACTGTCAGAATGTCCAAAGTAGTATTAAAAAAGAGAGAGAGAGAGAGAGAGAGAGAGAGAGAGAGAGAGAGATTCGGGAGCTTTCATATTGGAAAAGGTACTTATGAGCTGTCGACTCCTTTTAGCTATATTTCTTGAGTACTTTTTTGTGAACACCCATCATGACTACCTTATGCATCTCCCTGATTTGGGTAGAGCAATTATTGTCATGGCCACCCTAAAAATAAAGCAGCTGAGGACACAAGGGGTTACAGAACTTGCTCAGGAGCATGCATTGGGTGCCTGGTGATAGAATCCTATAGGACCCATATTCTCCAACACCCTGACGAGGACTCTTTCTACCACACAAGTTTGCTTCTCCCTCACTCAGATGGATGTAGATGTGCAACAAGACAATGGCACTGAGTAATCAATGTTGCAAGTCAATTATTAGCAGAATTGCTCAAGCTCTTGTGCTAGCAGGCCACTCAGAGGGGGAAAAAGCAAACAAACAAAAGAAAAGTGATTTTCTTTTCTGCTTCCAGATCAACTTTTCAGGGTAGTGTCATTATTGAGGAAGAAACAAAGATTCAGTTATATAATTTTTGAGAACCTCTTTCTGGGGAACAAGTGTAATTCGATCTATTGGTGGAGAAAAGAAAAAAACCTATTGTGGTATAACTAGAATATTTGCCCCTAACTTCTATGTTCAGTATACATTGTTCACATAGGTAATTCAAGTCTAGCAAAGAATGGTCCTGATTACTTGTTAACAATTTGTTCAGACCTTTTCAGTATTTTTTAATGCATAGAAAGGCCTAACATTTAAATAATGAACCCTTAAACTCTCAATTCTGGGCAATTAAATTCAGGGAGTACATTTTTCTTTAAGCAAAAAGATAGTTGTTTTTTTTTCTTCTGTTGTATATTCCACTTTTAAGCTATTTAGCTCTCTCTTTTGTAGTGGTTGATGACAATTCCTTTTTCTTTTGTAAACTATTGCTTCAGAGTCACTTTGGCAACTGGTTTCACTATAGTTTGAGGTTTTCCAATATCGACACTGTAGGTTTTTATGCTTTCTTGAGTAGCTATTCTACGGCAGAGAATTGGTTAGCAGAGTTCAGTAAGAAGCAATTGTAAAATAACTTGGGAAATTTTCTTAAACTCAAGAATGCTCTTGACAAAAATCCCATGATTTCAACTTGATTCAATGTGCCATTCCTGTTTATAAGGGAAGGATTTTTGTTGTTGTTGTTTTTATTTTTTTTATTGCCCAATACTCTGCCTTCTGATCTAACTTTAATCATACAGCCCTGCCCCATTGCCCCACCTCACCCCATGTAGGTCAGAGAAGATGTGGAGTCCTTATCAGTCAATAACCAAAGGAAAAGTAAGAGTGATGCTGAGACCAAGCGCTAATTGAATGTTAAAGCAGTCACTTATTACCAAGTGGAGAACATTAACAGAGTTATGGTATCTATAAACATCTCTTGTGTGAAAAGGGGTTAGCTCCATAAACCAGGAAGAGGGGTTATCAAAGTAATCCCATTATGCTGGTATTCTAACACCAGTATGCCAATGTGTATCTGTGCTCTTGTCCTACTCCTAAATGTCTACACCCTAAAGACCTTTACAGTAAGTAAAATTTTGCACTAAATATGATTCCTAGCATGCCAGTGTTGAAAAAGAAAAGGATCAAGTACTGTAACAGATTACCAGTTCCTGGTGGGAAAATATAAATATATTCTTCATCAGAGCATTAATGATTAAAAAATATTTTAAAAGATGAGAATCTTTGGATTGTCCTCAATCACAATATTTCTGCTTTTTTTCAGAGCTACCTAAAGGACATATTCCCTATGTTCTTGTTTATGAGATTAGTAAACTGCCAGTGTTGTCCCCATTTTGGTCTTTAATGCTTGGGTTCTCCTAGGTCATATTAAAAGCCCAACATATGCCATGTGTTCTTGAGTAAGCACCTTAACTATTCTTCCTTTTGGTGACACATTTGGTGTATACATATTTGGTGATACATATACATAAATACATATACATGAATATGTATTTTTTAGTAAATCAAGAATATTATGAGCACAAATAAAGTAACGTAATTGAAATTGTTCTCACTTAAAAAATAAAGAAGGAGAAACTATAGAAACTTAGGTAACTTAACAAATACATTATTTTTATTTCATTTCCATAAAAGCCAACTGAAATTTCTGCACAACTGCTGAGAGATAAGCAATTCAAATAGTTATCCTTCATGTTATACTTTCAAATGGAGAATTACACTATGATTCAAACCATCAGGTTGAGAATAGTGGCTGCTCTAGGTCAGCCCACTTATTAGGCATTTCCACAGTGTATCCCATAATATTGAAGAGAGAAAAAACATAAATTTCACTTATTTAAAAATAAGGTTGTTGAGCTAGCCATTGTGCTTCTTGGTATTTACCCAAAGGAACTAAGAACTTATGTCCACATGAAAACCTGCAAACGATGTTTACAGCAGCTTTATTTATAATTGCCAAGATCTGGAAGCAACTAAGATGCCCTTCAGTAGTTGAATGGATAAATAAACTGTGATCCATCCAAATGATGTAATATTTTTCAGCACTACAAAGAAACGAGCTATCAAGCCATGAAAAGACATGGAGGAACATTAAGTGTGTACTCCTAAGTGAAAGAAACCAATCTGCAAAGGTTATGTACTGTATTCGTCCAACTATATGACTTTCTGGAAAAGGCAAAACTATGGAGACAATAAAAATACCCATGGTTGCAAGGGATTGGAGGGGAAGGGGTGACTAAGCAGAGCACAGAGTGTTTCCAGGGCAGTAAAACTACTCTGTATAACACTATAATGGTAGATATATGCCATTATATACATGTCCAAACCCATATAATGTCCAAGACCAAGAGTGAATCCTAATGTAAACTATGGACTTTAGGTGACAATGATGTGTGCATTCATCAGCTGTAACAAATGTACTGCCTGGTGGGAGAATGTTGATAATGGGTGAGGTTATGTATGTATGTAGGGAGTGGTTAGAGATGTTATATGGGAAATTGCACTTTCTTCCTCTCAACATTACAGTGAACCTAAAACCACTCTAAAAAAAAAAAATGAAGCCTAAAAAAAAAGAGGTTACTATATAGATCATAAACATCAAAAATTACAACTCTGCCCACTTTGTGTTGCCTTTGACTAAGAGAGTTTTTGTGTGACAGCTGAAATACAAGAGGTGGGCCCCTAAATGTTTCATTTCTTTGGCCAATCCAAGTGCTATCCATCGCTAGGTAAGAGAAAATGGAACTATCTGGTGGGCATTTAGACATCCAAAATTTTGAAGGTAATATTTTCTTAATTAAACTTTGTCATATTTGCATATCCTCACCCTATCCTTCTTATCTTCTTGTCTCAGCCATTTTCTAGGCAGAAGGTTTTCATTATGTACTATCCCTAAAAATTAAATATGATTAACAGACCCTTAGCCTGTTTTCTATGGCCCATGAGGTAGATATGTTTTTGCAATTTTAAGGGTATAAAAAGCTGGGAGAGATGAAGGGAATGGAAGGCAAGGGAATGGAAAGGAAGGGGAAGGGAGGAAGGGAAGAAGGGAGGGAGGGAGGGAGGAAGGAAGGAAGAGAAAATGGAGGGAGGGAGAGAGAGAGAGAAAGAAGGAAAAGAAAGAGAGAAAGAAAAAGAAAGAAAGGAAAGAAAGAAAGAAAGAAAGAAAAAAAGAAAAGAAAGAAAGAAAGAACGGAAGAAAGGAAGAAGGAAAGGAAGAAAGGGAGACAGAGGGAAATGAGAGAAACTGTGTAACTGCAACATCTAAAATATAGACTGACTCTTGATAGAAAAAAAATTGCCAACCTCTGGACTATAGGATTTATAATATTTTAAACTCAATAACATAGACTCTTTACTTTCCTCATATTATTTTAACAAGAATATCAATAATTGCTCCTCAAGAAAAATAGATCCTGCATATGAAGTGGCAGTTTATTTATTTCCCCTCTGACAATATCAGTGACATAATTTAATGCTATAGGCAAGACTCTTTCAGAAGTTGCTTTGATCTTCTTGTGGTTGAGTCACTGACAAACATCAATTAAAAATATCAGTCTCACACCAGTTTCCATTTGAGCAGTTTTCTTACATACCCTTCAAGGAAAACGATGGCCATCAGCTTTTCTATCTTTTGTCTGATAGAAGATTATGTTCTGCAGCACATAAATTGCTTTTGCCAGCAGGTGAGCCAAGCCTTTGATGGGAAAACCTGTAGACCCCAATTCTGTTTACTTCTCAATTACGTTACATGCTTCCACCCACTGAAAGCTGAAATCTGGCCAATGTGAGGCTGTTTTGATTTATTGAAACTTACAGCCCCAGTTGTACCTCTTCATCATAAAGTACAGTGTACGTTTTGTACATTTGATATGTGCCCACTAGGATTCAAACACTCTCCAGAAAATGCCCAATTTAGAAGGAAGGGCCTAATGTATACATTTCTCTTTATAGCAGTTGGGGCTTTGTTCCCACACTTAATTTTAGATTAGGAAAAACAGTCAGTTAGAGAAGATACAGTCCTCTGTAAATTTGCCCGAATCTACAACCAGAGTTATAGAGTCATTAGAGGAAAATGATCTTTCAATTTTGTGTGGACTCACCGTGAAAAAAGTCCATGACAGAGAGTTCTAAATAAATTATTAAATCAAAATGGCAGCAGTGGCTGCCATTCAGAATCTGCGGTCATAAGAAGTCAGTAACCCATGGACACAATTGACCATTCCTTTCTTTAGCCCCAGACATTTCTGGAAACAGACCTCCGTTATTTCTGACTGGAACGATTTCACCTTTAAAAGCATTCACAGTAAATTACGGGCAGCAACTGAATATTTTATCTGGTTTGGGAGCAGTAAGAGGGTAAAAGCACAAAGAACAGGTTAGAGTAACTGCTTTTGTTTGGTGTAGTTTGGTAAAACTGGAAGGATTTCTTAATCTTTCTTTTGTTCATGCTCCCAGCCTTGCAACCTCTGCCCCTCCATTACCTCATTGGCCAAGTACTTGTACAGCCCTGAATTCTTACATAGCTTTCTTTCTCTTCACACAAAGATTGCTTCTCACATTCTGAAATGGATGGAGAAGTAAAGAGATTTCCTCTCCTACTTTCCCCTCAGTCTTTATTAGAGATGGTTCGTCTAGATTGATTTCTAAACTGCATAAACCTATGGTGGGAATAAGCTAAGTGTCATGATGACTTTATCAAATGGTCTGTAAATCTCACCGCTAAGAAGGCAAACCCCTTTTGTTCTAAGGTATGATCTACTTGGAAGTTGTGATTAAGAACATGATATTTGAAACCAGACAGATCCTAGGTTAAAGTTCTAGATCTGCCAGGAGACCATGGGGAAGGTATTTAATATCTCCAAGCTTCAGTTTATTCACTGGGAAAATGAGGATATTAATACCTTTCTCAGTGATTCATTGGGTGAAATAAATGACAAAGTCTGCAATCTTGAATTTAATGGTTCCTTAATAAGTTATTATTATTCACTACTCTGTTCACCTTTTTATTCTGTGCAAAGAAAGCATAACTGTGCATTAAAAATCTTAACCAAGCATTATTAAGTTTGACCTATAAATTTACCCAAGTTCACCTATCCAAAAGCTCACCTATCATTTCCGGTGCCTAGAATCTTTGTGGACTCTGGACCTTGCCTGCTCTATGGAAATATAGTTCCCAGCTCTTTCTCCATTACATAGTTCAATGGTGTTTAATTTATTTAGAAATAGAACTTTTCCAAGTGACATCACCTATGTAACCCCAATATATAATACAATCAAAGGAAAAGTTACTCTGTTTTACAGAGAAGTGGAGCCCAAAGCTTCACCTCTGAATAATGTCTGTAGACTCCCGCCTTCCCTCAACCCCTTAGGAAAACCACTGGTATAGTGAAGCTTCCAGAACTTAGCTCAGTTTCCAGGTTTACTGGAGAACCAGCTCCCCCACTGTGTAACTCAACTCCTATACCTACACACAGAGACCTACAACCCAGGATCTGCTAGCCCAGCCTTTTGTTCTCAGTTTGAGGTGAAGTCAGAAAAAATTGGGGATATCGTTTATATTGGAATCACTGGAAGTTCATTGATATTTTATCAAGCTCCCCAAGTGAGAGAAATGCTGCCTCATTTGAGAGTCACTGCCTTCAAGGACACAGTGGTCACAGGTTTCGTAACTCTTAATTGAAGGGAACAAACTCACTTTCTAACTTAAGCATTTGAAGATGGTTGTTTAACAACCACTTTTGAAAATAAGAACCAGAAAGAATAACTAAAATCTGTATATTTTAAAGAAAGCTCAAAGTGGAAAAAGAATCATCTACATTCCAGTAAATCATTCTTTTGAGAACTGTTTTCTAAACACTTACATTGCTTAGTTTTCATCTCAAGCACAATTCAGATTTTGTTGTCGTGGTTTGCACCTTGATATTATCCAAGTGATGGGGAATCTTATTTAGTGTATTTTGTAAGGGGGAAGATGCGAATAGGATGCTTTTCCATGGCTCCTTCTTTTGTTCGGTTTAAATAATTGTCTTCTTAGAGAGTCCTCACTTGACCACTGAACTCATAGTAGTGAACAAGTCATTCACCTTTACATTGAACTGTCAATTTTCTCTATATCACTGATTTCTGTATATTTTCACATTTATTTATTTATGAACTTAATTATTTATTGGCTTGTTCTTTCCACTTACAGAATCTCCTTCATGAGTACAGGGACTTTGTCTTCTATCGATGCCATTTTGGCTTGTAATAAATACTTATCACATGAAGAAGGAATGAGTGAACTCTCTTTAAACTACCATAAAGATAACTCTTTGGGGTGAGAAAAGGGTGACAAAAGGAGAATTCTCTCAGCAGCAATTTAACTCCAAAACTAAAGTAATCAGATCTCCCATTCTCCATTTCTCCCTTCTGAGTTGGGTCATTTTAGACTTGAAGATACCATCCCAGTCACAGATGCTCTGAAAGGACTACAAGTTGAGCCATACCGTTGCCATTTGGATTACATATGATACTATTGGAAAACTTGTAATTGGGTCAGCAAGACTTGGGAAGATGAGGAAGAAGGGGAACAAGATCGTTCCTTTGTTTTCAGAGCACACAATTTTGTGTGCTGATTTTTTTCCCTTTTAATTGTTGACTCAATTCTGTAGTATGGGGGAAATCATGCAAATGTTATGCTTCATTTTCCTTCTAATAACTCAAAATAATTATTCACTGACAGAAGCACAGGCTTAGCAGTACATGAAATAATACAGAATCAGGTCTCATTGCATATGTAGAAGGTCCAATTTAAGCAAAAGTTATTTCTGGCAATGCATGATTCTGAATTCTCAATGTCCAGGTTTTAGATGTTCTTAACCTTATTAACGTTAAGAATCATTTTCCTGTCTTTTAAGGTAGATATAGGAGTTAACATTATAGGAATTGCTGAAAGTAGATGAACAGTATTGATTTGCACATATACTCACTCTCTGTGAAAAAGAAGTACAAATTGTTTGCATAATAAATGTCTTTGAGGAGAGGATCCCATTTTGGATATGGTTGGTTGTATTCAAACGTTTTTATTGTATGGAAAAAAAATTCTGTTTAAAAGGATAATTGTTTCAAAATACCCCAATGCACTTTGTATTTCTTTAACATTAGAAATATTGCCAATACACAAAACACAAAGTGTATGAAATATATGTTATGATTAACGTTCAATGACAGATTTAAAAAACCACCCAATTTAAAACATGAAAAAAAGTTAGGTAAAAAGCTGTAGTTCATAAAATTAATGTTTTGATAAATGTTAATAGGTGTTGGGTCAAATCAATTTAAGGAACTCTGAGTTTAAACGGTGTTAGAAAGGTTACTTTACTGTAGTACTTCATGCAAACATAAATATGCTAATAGGCGTTGTGAATATTCAAGCCAAGTATAAAGTTTGCATGATTTACCAAATTCATACCAAAGATAGTTTTCCTTTTTCAAACAACAACGGGGATTTTTTTCCCTATATTTTATGATGTTTTGATATCCTGCAGGATCTTGCTAATCTTTGCCAGACTGCTCCTCCCTGATCTAGGTGATTCCCAAGACAGTAAACTTTCTAGCTGCCTCAGCCTGTTTAGACTACTATTAAAAGTACCACAGACCAGGTTGCTTCTAATCAATAGGAATTTCTTGCTCATAGTTCTGGAGTCTGAGAAGGCCAAGATCAAGGCACTAGCATGGTCCCGTTCTAATAAGGACCCTATTCCTGATTCATAGATGGCAACTTCTCTCTGTGTTCTCATGTTGTAGAAGGGGAGAGGCAGCTCTCCGGGCTCTCTTTTATAAGAAGACTAATCCCATTCATGAAGGCTCCACTCACATGACCTCAGCATCTCCCAAAGGCCCTACCTCCCAATACCATCACATTGGGGGTTAGGATTTCAACATATTCATTCAGAAGGAACACAAACATGTAGACCACAATACCTGAAAACACATCTGTCATAGACAAACATATCCCTTGTCTACATCCCAGCCACCTACTTTCTCTAACTCGCACAGCAGGGCAGATTTTTCCTGCCCCAGATCACCCCAGGGCCAGGTAGTGAGTAACTAAGGACCACCTCTGTAGCCTGCTGAACGTATCCAAACTATCCAGTCCTAAGACTGTGCTGATGCTTAATCTTCCTTGTATCCTCCTTTTCCTGGAAAACACAATGAGGGCTCTGGGTCATGCATTCCTCTCCTACTCTTGACCAAAACCTTCTTTCCCTACATAGCCCTGCATGAGCTGGTGGGCCCTCTTCTCTCGGACACCCCAAGCAATAAATCTCCCTCCAGGAGCATTGACCTCTGTGTGTCATCACTCAGTCGTCCCTATAAGTTGAAATCTCACAGGTACAATTAGGCTAAATAGTGTGTTAAACAGTTTGGTCAACTCTGGTAGAGTAAAAAGGAGTATAAACTTCGGAGCCACCGTGAGTTCCGAGCAAGCTGTGCTTCTTACTATCTGACATATCATGAGCTAACTTCCACGAGCATCTAGTCCCTCATTTGTAAGATGGAAAAGTAGTAATAATCCCCCAGAAAGTGCTCTGAAAATTGAGTAAGATAAGATATGTAGAACACAGTTTCTGGGAAATTCGGTATGTAAATAGAGAACACATACACTGAAGAGCAAGTAAAGTTTCCTGTTAGCCATTTGTCATCCTCAAGATATGAAAAAGCCATATGGATTTGCCCTTAAATAAAATCAACAAGTTTTTTAAAGACAATTTTAAGATTGCAGCCTTCGGTTTTGCTTGGTGCGGTAGTGGAATGAAACAGAAGTCAGGTCTTTTTAAGATCAATTTCATTTTTTGATACATTCTACCAAGGAGGCTGGTCCCTAGACCTATGTTTGTTCACTGAAAGGAGAACCCCACAGCGAAGCAAACTGAACAATTCAAAGTATCCTATAAAGAAAACATTTTCTTCCTTACAAGTTATAAATTTCACTCCTCTGCAGATAGATTTCAACCAATGTACCTGTGACCTTTTGTCTGGTTAAGGATCTAAGCCACGATCACATCTGTATGCAGCTAGTCATGTTTGTGCATTTTAATGATCACGATTTAACTCAACTTCCAACAGGTGAAGAGTCCCAAAATTAAATATACCAAATAAAATACTGTCATAAACAGTTTAATGCCATTCTTAATTAGGGCACCTCATAATTAGGCAGGCAGTATATCTGCTTTTCTGGATCTGGGTTTTATTTTCAAATCCTCCATTCCAAATCTGTCATGAGGAAAAGGGGATTTACCAATGAAAGTGTGATCACTTTTGTGGAATTTTTCTTTTTAGATAGCTTCTCATGAATGCTTTATGGGTAGCCTGTACTTTATATCTCTTTATGTACTGTTTCTGATGCTACCAGGAATTGCTCTCTGGGGACACTAATGACATTTCACTGGGGCATTGGAGTAATAATTTTTATATGGTCTGCTAAGGGGATTGGCTTTACATAAGAGTTAACTCCTTACTCAGTCATTGATAATAGATTTAATTACACTGACTGCCATTTCTGAGCCTTATTGCTAAGATAAAATTCATGTTGTTACAGAAAAATCTTCATTAAAATGTTAAAAGCAATGGTGAGTAATATCAAGGACCTGCATTTATAAAGTATGAACGTCCAGGGGTAATGTGTATTTCATTTCCTTGTTCAAGACATGCTCTTCCCTATAAGCAGTCCCACACATTTTTATTTCAGTATACCGCATTAACCTTTTTCAATTTGGTTTGCAGTGAGAGGCACCTGCATACGCATAAACTTTAAAGCTTGGTACATTGCTTTTCTTGCAAACAGATCTTTAGGTCACATTTGCGAGAGATCAGACAGATACATACAGGCTGGCATTCACAAAACCGTCCAGTGGATAATTCCCCTTAAGAAATGTGAGCAAAAAGTTGTCATTCCTCATGCAGGGAGAGAAAATCATCTCTGTTCTATTTGTGGCATGCGCCGGCAGCTTTGTATTAACAATGTTCACAGCGCACCCACCTCGTGAGATGTTGTGAGGATGAGTAAGACCATCTTTGCAGAGAGCTCTGTGTTTATACAGCGCCTCTTCCCAGAATACTCCCGGAAATGCTGCAAACATTGTCAGGGAAGTTAACCATACCCACTCCGTCCATCTCCGAGGGAGGCATACAAGTGCAAAGCCAGATTGCAGAACCTCAGCCGGCTCAGGGTGAACTGAAAGGTTATTGGTATAGAAAATGATTAAGTAAAATCCAAGGATTCCAAAGTAGAGAAATACAGGAGAGTGAGTGAAATCCTGCCCCTGTAATCATCAGTGTTTATGATCAGAAACTTTTAGATTCTATACTTGGCAGTCATGTGAAGAAAGACACCATTTTTAAATGAGTTAATTGCCTCCATTAGAGCATGGAGTAGAATTAGAATCATAGAAATGTAGAATAACAGCATCTGGAAATTGAAGAAAACCTTTAGCTTCTGCAGGATTATCCTCTGTATTCTCCTGGAAAGGTCAAAGAGACTCCAAGAGGGTGTGGAAGAGCGAGTAGTGAAGAATCAACGGTCCTCATCCTCTTGCTGCTAAATTTGGACTAGACAAAGCGATGAGAAAAACAATGAGCAGACGCTATGAACTCAGAAGCAAGGAGCCCAGACGTTACCTTTCTCTCACTGATAAACTCTACACAAAGGCACAGACATGCACAGATACACACACACCCACAGAGAGAGAGAGAGAGAGAAGACCTTAGATACTGGCCGCTCTGATGATCTGTTAATACCACAGTCTAGCTATTTATGATTTAGAGACAGCAACTACTAGCCCTCAGAGCTCAAATGAGTCTTTCATAATAAATTGTATTTTTTGTCTTCTATTCAGAAATAACTTACGCATTTCACACCATTGCATGTCATTTCATTTATTGTTTACTCTCTTTTTACTGCTCTATTTTTTCAAAGTAATCTAGGTAAACATCCCTGGGTTTTTTGTCCTGCTGTTCACACATTAATTTAGGAAGCCGTTGCCAAGAGGTTAAAAGCAGAAGGATCCAACAGTGATAGGGAAGAATTAGTCAGGGGAAGGTCGGTAAACACCGAAAGGAACAGAGAGGAATTATGACAAAGGGCTCAAAGCAACAAGTTGATAAGTTGATCAGCTGTGTTTTTCTCTACCTTCTCACTGTCCCCAGTATAAAATAAAATTTCCTCTTCCATTATATAGGTCTAGGGATGTTTTTCATTTGACTAGAGAATGTGCAAGGATTTTCCAGTTGCGGTGAGTCTATTTCAGAAGTAAGATGATTTTTCTTATGGTTTCTGGAATGGCTCTCATGGAACATGTGGGATGCATGTTCTTTCCAGATATCCTTTCTTGGTTTGCATTTTCAAGTTCTCTCATTAGCATCATGCACGTGTTGCCAGTGTCTCCCTCACAGCACAGATGTAAAAGCTAAATTATAGAAGGACCAAGTGACCACAAGAGGAGCCAGTGCCACATAAAGGCTGGGTGGCTATTTATAGTCAAAACATCCCTTTTTTAGGTCTCAGCTACTTGAAAAGCCAAACTGCAGTCTGATTGGCTTGGACTGTCATGGATTGGGGTAGTTCTGAAGGTTTGTGCATTAACCTGCAGAAATTTCAGATCAAATACGCTGCAGTGCATTAGTTTGTGTGATGAACTGTGGGTGGTTTTAGATGTGCTTTTCACGATTTTTATAACACTATCCTCCTACTGGAGATTCTGCTGCCTTTTCTACACTCTGGAGAGAGGAATATGCTTTGGTGCTTTCCTTAAATTTGGCTGTTTATAAAAAAACAGAACATTACACTTTGATGCATATTTGAGAAGATACTGAAATAACAATAGACTATTTTTCTTACAATAGACTATTTAACTGATAAATTATAGTGGACTTACTTAGAAATTATATATTATAACCACGTTTATACCAAATTAATACATCATGATTAAAGGTCTTCTGATGAATGCCAAATGAATTAGTAATGATGGTCTTTATGCATAACCCTTTAAATTATACAAGGGTAGATTTTGTAGCAAGTAACTCAATGTAAGAATGAGAAATTGAAGTTAAATTGCATTTGTTTTTCTTTTGTAAGATTTTGTTTATTGATTTCAGAGAGAGGGCACCAGCAGGGGGAGGGGCTGAGGGAGAAGACACCTCACTGTGCAGGGAGCCTGATACAGGGCTTGATTCTAGGACCCTGAAATCATGACTCGACTGAGAGGCAGATGCTTAACGAACTGGCCACCCAGGTGCTCCAGTTAAGTTGCATTTTTAATACAAAGGTCACATATTTTTCTGATCTTTTTAGGGCTCTATTTTTGTTTAACACTTTTTCATCATATGGTAACTTTTATATAACAGTGAAAGCCAGTATATTATTAATTAAATAAGCAAATTCCAGTAAGTAGTTTATGGCAAGACAAAAATCCCCAAAGTGGAAATAAACTGCTATTTGTATATATAGACTACATCCTCTTTACCAGTTCGTCTATTGATGGACACTTGGGCTGTTTCCACAACTTGGCTATTGTAAATGATGCTGAAATAAATGTAGGGATGCATATATCTTTTTCAAATTAGTGTTTTCATATTCCTTAGAGAAATACCCCATAGTGAAATTACTGAATCATCTGGTAATTCTCTTTTTGCTTTTCTGAAGAACCTCCACACTGTCTTCCACAGCGGCTGCAGTAGTTTTCATTCCCACCAACACTTTACAAGAGTTCCTTTTCCTCCACATCCTCACCAACACTTGTTGCTTCTTGTGTCTTGATTTTAGCTATTCTAACAGGTGTGAGGTGACATCTCGTTATGTTTTCGGTTTATATTTTCCTGATGATCTTTCCATGCGCCTTTTGACTACCTATGTCTTCTTTGGAAAAATGTCTGTTCATGGCCCCTGCTCATTTTTAAACTGGATTTTTGTGGAGGATTTTTTGGTGTTGAGTTGTTTAAGTTCTTTTTATATTTTGGATACTAACCATCTGTTGGATATGTTATTTGCAAATATCTTCTTCCATTCAGGATTCTTCTAGTTTTGTTGATTATTTCTTTTGCTGTGCAGAAGCTTTCTACTTTGACATACTCCCAATAGCTTATTTTTGCTTTTGTTTCCCTTTCCTCAGGAGATGTATTTAGAAAAATATTACTATGGTCAGTGTCAGAGAGCACTCCCTGTGCTCTGTTCTAGGATTTTTATGGTTTCAGGTCTCACATTTGGGTTGTTTATCCATTTTGAATTTATCTTTGCATATGGCATACAGAAATGGTCCAGTTTCATTCTTTTGCAACTGGCTGTCTAGTTTTCCCAGAACCATTTGTTGAAGACACTTTTTCCCATTGTGTATTCTTGCCTCCTTGATCAAAGATTAACTGACCAAGGGAACATTAATTTGAATCAGTAATATTAAACTAGGATTGCATTTAATACCATATCTTTCAATTCTTCCCATTCAAGGCTTGGGAAAACCACATCAGAGAGAGGAAAGGTCAAAATTCCCAACAAAAGCATAAAGACAATACACCTGAACCTCCTTCCTTCCCTACTATGAGTGGTAAAGTTGAAAGTAGGGAATGGTGATGGGAAACGACTTCCAAATTCCAAATCAGATATTCACTTAATTATCAGGACACAGTTCCAATAGGCATTCCAAATCTACAGCCCTATACAACAGCTTCCAACCATCCATAACATCTCATTGATGAATAACTCATTTCCAAACCAATTTTTTCACCAAAAATCAACTTCACCTAGCTCATACTCTGTGGAATGTAAATATTGAAGGATAATAATAATTCAACCTAATATGAATGGCACTTCAGTGCAAAGAACAGGTTTCTTAGAAACAGTCCAGATGTGTTAGTTCTGTCATATTTCTTATCCAGAGGGACAAATTGTCCTAGTATTTAAAAAAAATTAAAGATATTATTTATTTACTTATTTTGGAGAGAGAGCAAGCTTGGGAGGGAGAGTCAGAGAAAGAAGGAGAGAAAGTCTTAAGCAGACTCCTTGGTGAGCTCAGAACCCAAGGCTGGGCTCTATCTCATGACCCTGAGATCAGGCCCAGAGTGAAACCAAGAGTCAGATATTTAACCAACTGCACCATCCAGGTGCCCCTAGGATTTCAGGATTTTAATTAGAACAGTCTAGGATACTTATACTGAGAATCCTCATCACTGATCATTTAAAAATGGGACACATTTTTTCAACGTCATCTTAGTCCAGAACTTATTGTTTTGACCATGTCCAAAGATATGGTATTGTTCATGTTTCTTTACTAATTTGTTAATTTACATTATTTGGTAATTTCACTTAGAGCCCCCCACATGTTCACATAATTCAGTGAATATGCAGCATGTATTAGAAATGTCCTGGATTTCACTGTTTTGATTTTTATATAAGCCAGTCAAGTAAAGAGAACAACTCTACTTGAAGATTATCATCAAGGCATGAGAAACCAAAATTTCCTGCCAATTCTTTGGCAATGTTTGGGCTTTTCAGTATTCTGAAGAAGTTTTGTCATAAAGTAGTCTATGGATTACTTGAGAGCAATTAGTGCTAAGATGTTTTCTATGGTTTGTCCCTAAAAATGAAATATCAGGAAAATTAGTAAAATGGCAGGATTTCAGGAGCAAAGTTGGCAATTGTAATTAAATAACCTTGTGAGCTATAGAATCTCAGCTAAATAACCTCTTTTTCCCATTCATTTCTCTTAATTTGAACATTTTAATCTACATGAGCATATCTCTGATTTGGGGGAAAGTCATACATGTATGCTGCATATATATGATTCTTGCCATTATTTAGAAGGAACACTCCTTTTTGTAACTATTTGATATAGAGACTCAGATATCAGAAGGGAGTGCTGAGTGTCTTATAACATTATTGAATCTTAAAAACCTTTATTATCTGAAAAATCACACTTGATTATTATTCCAATAAAAATCTCTGGCATGTCATGGGGAAAATCACTTCTATCATATTATCAAAAAATAAAAACTATTAAAACACCTAAATTTAAATGAATTGTCGACCATTTCTCAGGATAGTGCCCATTTAATATTAAGACATGGGTAATGTGAGACTTTTGGCTTGCCTAATTACTAGAGTGTAGGTCAGTTTTGCCTAAATTGGAAACCAATCTGCCATTAAAAGGTATGGGTGGGGCGAGGGGACTATGGTTGGAAATTTTGGTCTTAAGACTTGCAAAATTGCCATAAATAGAAATCACTTTTCTCTGTTATCACATGACATCTACCAGGTATTCTAACATGATTACTCTCTGAAAAATGGCCCTGTCTTCACCAGAAGGTTTTATTATGGTTATTCTTTTAGACTTCATTCACTTGAAAACACTAATGAATATTCAGTGTAGAGGCAAACCTGTCTTTGATGATTTTGAAGAGAAAAAAACCCATAATTTATGTTATTCTGGAGATTATAGTCTATAGTCTATCTGGCCAAGGATAGATTATATACACAATACATTGGAAATTATTCACACACATACACACACACATTAATGTTAAAAAAAAAAAAAAAACCCACACACGACATAGAATACAGAAGACGAGGAAGAGGAAGGGAAGTTAGGAGGAATATGTGGGTAGGTTACAAATGAGTGCAAGGCTCTGGGCTGAGAATGGTCATCTCTCCCATCTCTGAATCATGAGAAGTAAACAGGCTTGTCATCAGGTGGAAATCAAGAAACAGAAATTGACAACACTCACCCAAGGGAATTAATAAAGAAAAGCTACTTGGAAGTGAAAATAAGCTTTAATTCAAATGGAAGCGTCCTAGGGCCTGAGATGTTTCACCTCCAAAAGATGACCTCCCGAGCTGAAAATGAGGAGGTCACATAAAAATACCGCAGTAGTCGTGCAGATGATATGAAATTTTTGTAAAATTCGTTATTATTTGCTCCCCAGTGGCTATTGTAAGAAAATCAATACTATTTAAATGTCTGTAGGGGGACAAGCTAAAGAAAACTTAAATCTCATCACAGCTAGAAAACCACTTGATTCCTCCTTCTCTGAGGCGGTTTGTCTCCGAAGGTCAAGGTTAGAGGAACTTGCTTGGAAATGAGGCTTCCCCAGCAGAGCAAACAAATGCGTCTGGGTACTTCAATCCAGCCCCTTTCACTAACATTACAGTCTATTCAATATATTTTATTCAGTATGTTTCAAAAACTTCATCCAGACAAATTCCATAAATGCAGAATTGTCTTGCACAGAAATTATACTTGTTTGCATAGCATATCCATTCGAAAATATGGCTAAATGAGGTTTCCAGCAGCGTCTGCACTAGGAATAGTTTCAAATTCATTTGGTACTCTTTGGCTCCTGCTCTTCAATATCTTCAGGAAGATAATCTCCATTCTAATCACACTTATAAGCTGATGACCCTGTGTTTCCTTGAATATGGGTGGTAACTGGACTGTATTTCTAATCTTAGGATTTTCTCAGCTGAACTGTAAGAAATCTATTGCCCAAACAGTTTATGTTGGTTTTCTTACTTTTGTGACTTGTGTATCCTTATGGAATGTGAATTCCTCTTCTCATCTCTAAAACAAAAGTGCATTTTACGTCCTCACACAGAAAGCCAGTGTGATTTTTTGTTGAGTTAAATAGGTGATTCAGTTAAGCCACAATATAAAAGCGATGAACTAGCTGGTCTTCCCTGTAACTACCCCATTCTTATTTGAGAAGTACGTATACTTCTCTTGTCTCTTGCTTTGTCCACTACTTCTCAAGTACATCTCTATCATCATTATTACTATTATTATTATTATTATTATTATTACGTTCAGTTAGCCAACGTATAGTAAGTACATCATTGGTTTTTGATGTGGTGTTCAACTATCCGTTAGCTGTGTATAACACCAGTGCTTATCACGTCATGTGCCGTCCGTATTGCCCATCACCAAGTTATCCCATCCAAGTACATCTCAGTAAACTTTTAAAAAGTTCCACGATGTATAAGACTACATGATCATCTTTTCATAAACGTATTCATAGGATCAGTTTCTTCTGGTCTTTTTCTTTTTCTTCTTTGGATTTCCCTGTCCCACTCTTTCCTCCTTCTTTTCTTATCCCTTCCTCTCTCCCTTCCTCTCACTTCTTCTGCTATCACATTCCCCATCACTTCCCAGGCAACTCATTTTATAGTTTAGGATTTACTGTTTCCTTAATTTTCTACTGTGGCTGGGGTTGGTTATTGGTGATGTCGTTATAACAAAGCTTCGTTAAGCACTTGATTATACTTCTCAGAATCCCTGCGACTTATCACTCTGTCCTCATTCACACAGGGCCAGCCTTGGTTCCCACCTTTTCCATCTCTGGGCTGGTTACCAGCCACCTACCTCCAGCTCTGCTGCCTTTTGTCCATCGTCTGCCCAGCAGGCAGTGAGTTGTCTACACCAAATGATCAGTCTCTCCCTAGCTTAAAAATCCTTTAAAAATCAAACATCATTTAGGCATATTAAAATTATGCAGCTGCTGTAGAAAACAGTAAGGCGGTTCCTCCAAAAATTAAACACAGAATTACCATATCATCCAGAAATTGCCCTTCTGAATCTATAGCCAAAGGAAATGAGATCACTGTCTCAAAGACTTGCATGTATCTTCCATGTTCATTGCCGGAAGTTGGAAGCAGCCCAAGTGCCCAGCAACAGAAGAATAGATAAACAAATTTGGGTCTATACCCACAAGGAATATTAGTCACCATTTAGAAGGAAGGAAATCATGGCACATGCTACAACCTGGATAAATCTTGGAGACATTGTGCTAAGTGAAATAAGCCAATTAGAATGGAAGGACAAATGCTGTGTGATTCTGCTTCTAGGAGGAACCTAGATTCGTCAAGATCATAGACACACAAAGTAGAATGGTGCTTGCCAGAGGCTTGGTAAGGGAGGAATGAAGAGTTGTGTTTACTGGGTACAAAGTTTTGATCTCACAAGATTCTGGAGATGAATGGTTGCACACCAGTGTGGATATACTAATGCCACTAAACTGTGAGCTTAATAATGAGTAAAATGGTAGGGTGTGTTATGTTTATTTTATGAAAATAAAATAAGTCAAACCTCACTACCTTTAGCAAAAGCCCAAATTCCTTAACAATCCATAGGTTCACTCTGTGGCTTCATTTCTCCAAACCCTACTCATAATGTCCTTCTGCCTAGAAAATCCCACTTTGCCAGCCTACCTCTGAGCTTTCCTTGACAATCCAGAGAACAATATATATTGCTGTCTTGTGGAGACCCAATGGGTCTTTGTTCTCATGAGCCCTACAGCATCAGCACCATAAAATCTCTGAGAGGTTTATCCTAATATCTCCCTCGAGATGGGGGTCAATCTCTCAAATGCAGAGCAATTTTTGTCTGGCACAGAGCAAGGGTTGTTTTGTACATGTCATGTTAATGAATAACTGTCAGTCTTGTACCATGTAGAAAATTCTGTAAGAATCACCATATGTCCAGTTTATTATTTTTCCTTTAAAGGGAAATGATGGGTTGGCCCAGTGATGGCTATTAAGGAGGGCATGTATTGTATAAAGTACTGAGTGTTATATGCAAACAGTGAATCATGGAACACTACATCAAAAAAGGGGGGGATGATAAAAAGGTAGCTGCCACAAGTGAAATGGAGAAGGATTTTGAAATATTAGAATTAAGAATGTTTTCCTTTGAAATTGAATTGAGCTGGTATAAGCCCCTTCCTCTCCTAACACAATATGGACATTTTCTTTTGGTAGCTTCTGTTACTACTGATCAGTAGGGTATTAGGAGTAATCCAGCATCTTTGACCATTCCCAAAGAAATGGACACTGTAAGATACCACCGTATATTCCAAGTTCTCTTAAGATTAGAGACAATCACTTTCCAATATCGCATCTTGCAAATAGTAATATCAATACACAGAAAAACTAATGGATTATTCCAATTATCATAAGAGGAAAGTAACTGGTGAGTGGGAGATTTGACAATCTCTTTTTTAGCCCATTATTTTATAAACCTATCACACTTCCTCATCACGGTATTCTATAGTAGGGTTGTTCTCATAAACACTAAACCCTTCATTGAGGGTTTGTTGAGTATCTCTTACATGTTCTGCCCTGTACTTAATATTGGGGAGAGGAGTGGGAGTACATAAATATGTAAAAGGCCCAGCCCACAGTTTATCATCTAAATGTTGCAATCACTATCAGATACGTCCATGAAAGGCATAACAAGATTAAACTGTGGGCTTTTGATATCCCAGACAAACAGTAAATGGTATCTATAAAACAAAAAGTATGGATTTAGCCAAACAATAGAGAAAATCAAACTAGGGAGGATTAGGATACCACCTGCTTGAATTATTTTAAGTTAATATTAGTCTACAAGCAATCAAGTGTTGCATTCAAAATCTTCCCTGTCTCATTAAAAAATATATCTCTTTGTAAATAAGAAAACAAAACCATCATATTATGTATGGAACATTAGATAGTTATGGGTCGTGCTAGTAAATGACCATGTTGCCTTAGTCTGTTGTCTCTTGAAAGAAAAATTACCCATTCCACTCAATAACTAAGCACTAGTATAGAACTTAAGGTTACTAAAGTAGATATTACCTGTTGAGCACCTCAGAGATACCTCAAAAGCATCCACGTTCTACCGCGTGTTCTCTGTATTTGAGCAGGCAGCAGGGTCCACAGATGACCAGAACTGCTTCACTGGGCACCTTTTGCTTTCTCCCCTTCCTTTAAAAAAGAAATAGAAGTTCCTGGCAGAGGAGATAATTATCCACGTTTCTCTGGCGGTACCACAATTAACATGACTCTACATGACCTTTTTTGCATAATGTTTGAAGCAACATGGACGATTCAGACAGAGGAAACCAAAGACAGACAGACCGACCCGGGCACTTGTGTTTGCTGTTCTGCAGTGATCCCTTCTGCCCCAGCAGAGCAAACTCACTCGCTATTATGCTTGATCTGCTTTCTGAGGACTGTACGTATTTTCTCCTTATACCCTCATATGCCACGAAAGAGGAGAAGGAATATAGCTGAAATAAATAAACTTTTTTATTTATTTCTGTTTGAGGAAGAGATATTTCAACCTGTTTGGAACATCCATTTGTCACTCTTTAAATAATAACATTAAGTGCTTATTATAATGTAAAGAGCACTTAGTTTGGGCTAGACCCTATACTGTTCACTTTCTATGTATTGCCTTATTTAATCTGTGGGGAAAAAAACCCTATGAGGTGGATTTTGCCCAATCTCCAGCTAAGGAAACTAAGATTTGGAGAGAATAAGTAATTTTCCCGCAGCCATAGAGCTAGCAAACAGATGAGCGTGGGGGTATTTAGACTCAGATCCAAGTGGCTTCAAGTCCTGAGTTCTTAAAAGCCACTCTTTCCTTCTATGACAAATCAAGTTTCTTCATCCATCCGGTAAATGCTTTTGAATGACTATCCTAGGTAAGTCTTTCATTGGATACCTCTCACCTCTGGTTACTTATATCCATCCATACTTCCACTCCTCTAGAAACTACCTTAATTTCTTGCCTTGAGTACAGTAGTAGTCTCCGGATTGGTTTCTTCTTCACTGTGTCCCTGATCTTCATACCTTGAAACCTTTGAGCTCTTCTCATTGCTCTAATGCCAGCTCAGTTTTACCTACTTTAACTTTGTATTCCCAGAATCTTAGAGAAAGACCTGACACATAGTGGGTGCCAACACTTCTCTGTTGGTGAATGCAGGGATGGATCGCTAGAGAGAGGGAAGGAGAGATGAATACAAACATGAAGATGTATGATTCTTGCCCCTAAGAATGTTGTCAGACAAAAGGAAAGAGAACATATAAACTTACTTCTATAACCCAAGATGGAAACCCAAGGCCTTTATGATAAACAATACTAAAATCACCTCTGTGTCAATGCCACCTGTTCCCTTGCTTCTCCTGCCCTCCAGGATCTAGATGTGTAACACCCCTAATGATAGTTGGAGGCCTATGAGAAGTGGAAGAGGGAAGGAAAGATGACTGTACCTTGGAGTTAGGGATCAGTGGCCAAAAGAAGTAGGTAGAAGGAAGAAGGAAGGGGGAAAGGAGCATAATAAAGAAAAGATGAGAACACCCAGGAGAAATTCTTAGGACATACCTTCCTTTATGAAGTAGAGGAAGGAAAGAATAGCCAGGAATAGAGAGGACACAACCAAGGGGCAGAGAGGGAAATGAAGAAACACAAAGACAAAATCATCATTTAGTTCACATAGAAATATTTATCTTGAGTCTGTGTGCCAGGCACTAGTCTTAGTGCTGAAAACAGAGCAATGAAAAATCAAAAATATCTGCTCGCTGAAGTGACAGCATAGTAGAAGAGAGAGGCACTACGTAAGAGTAAGTCAAACATATACTATGTGACATAAGGACTGCTGATAACAAAGTGAGAATGGGAGAGATGAAGTGTCTGGGATGAGGGTTTCCAGCTTCTCCACAGGTGGTAGGGGAGTATCTCAAGTAACCCACTGAAGTCTGACATGAGAAAATTGGGCATGCTGTTCCATTGAAAGAGCATTCAGACAGAGGAAACCAAAGGCAAGCATGAGGCTCTAAAGCAGGAGTCCACTTGGCATGACCTAGAGGACCATGGAGGTTGGTGGGGATAGGTCAGAGTGAAGGATGGTTTTATAAGGTAAGAGTGAGGGACGCCTGAGTGGCTCAGTTGGTTAAGCGACTGCCTTCGGCTCAGGTCATGATTCCGGAGACCCGGGATCGAGTCCCACATCGGGCTCCCTGCTCGGCGGGAGGCCTGCTTCTCCCTCTCTCACTCCCCCTGCTTGTGTTCCCTCTCTTGCTGTGTTTCTCGCTGTCAAATAAATAAAATATTTAAAAAAAAAATAAGGTAAGAGTGAGCCTGGGTGCAAACTATTAAAAGAACTGGCTTTTACTTTAAGCAAGACAGGAAGCTGTTAGACAGTTTCTAGCAGAGAATTGATCTGCTACAACTTATCGTAATCATGTTGGCTGGCTTTTCTGTTGAGATGAGGGTCATGGGCAGAAACAGAGACAGGCGACTCTTACAGTGATCCAGGCAAATAGTGAAGGTGGCATCCATGGGGGGTGATGATGGAGGTAGGAAGAAGTGCTTGAATTCTAGATATATTTTGAAGAAAAGCAAGGGAGGTTTGTTTATGGACCAGATGTAAGGAGGGAGAAGAAGAGGAGGTCAAGCATTACCCCAAGTTTTTGGCCTGAACAAGTGGAATATTGGGGTTGTCATTAACTGAAATGGGAAAGCAGATTTGTGTTACTCTCAGCAGCTCAGTGAGGGACATGTTAGGTTTGAAATGCCAGGGACCCATCCAAAGGCAGACTATGACTCCACAGTTTAGGGTCCCATCTTAAGGAGAACAAGGCAGGCAGCGTTCGTGAAATCAGGAAAAGAGAATGTTTCAAGTAAGGAGGTGGGTAGTCAGGCAAAAAGCACAGATGAACTAACAATGCTAAGACTGGGCCAAATCTCCTGGGTTTGGCCAAGAGAACTATTTGAGCTCAGTTACTAGGGGCAGAGCTTCTACTGCCAATGGTTGAGGAAAGACTAAAAGCGAGGGAAGAAAGCATGACATAGAGAAGACTGCATTTGAGTCAAAGGAACTAGATAAATCTAGCACAGAATGCCTCCTGAGTTCACAAGACAATGCCTTTTTGCAAGGATTATTTTGAAGAGTATAGTCAGACTTTGCCTTCCTCTGCCCTCTTTCTCATCACGAAGCTAACAGCGAACACAGAGGCACACTGATGGAAAACACCATGTAACGAGTGAGAGCAATAAGTCTACAGAAAATTAGGAGGTAGGGATTTGCAGCTAAAATTTGATTAACTCATTTCATTAAAAAGGACATTGACAAACAAAATAGTGTAACACAATTAATGGTCTCATTAAAATATTTACTCACAAATTAGAGAAGGACCACAGGGAGATGGGAGAGAGAGAAAAAGAAAGGACAGTTCAAGCATATGCTTTGGTATTTTACTAGCCCTGTCCCATTCTCCTTCACAAAAATCCAGAGGAGATAAGTCAAAGGGGGCCTCCCTGCTCCTTCACCACCACCACCCACCTGTGGACAACTGGATCTGCCCCAAGCATTCTATCAATAGGAGAGCCATTGAAATCATTGTTGTTCCTTGTAAAATATAAGACGTCCAGAAGGAGGGTTAAACTGGTAGTTCACACCTGATTGTTTAGTGCTGTGATGAATTTGCTTAGTTGTTTGGACTGGCAGTTTATATTTTCAATTATTATTATTTTTTATTATGTTATATTGCTCACCTTACAGTACAGCATTAGTTTTGATGTAGGGTTCTGTGATTCATTCTTTGCATATGACACCCGGTGCTCCATGCGGTCCACGCCCTCCATTCTACCCATCACCGGGCCAACTCCCCCCACCCCCTCCCATCTAAAGTCCTCTGTTTCTTGGAATCTATAGTCTCTTGTGGTTCCTCTCCCCCTCTAATTTCCCTACTTCATTTTTTCCCTTCCTTCTCCTCATTTCCTCCATGCTATTCCTTATGTTCCATAAGTAAGTGAAACCATATGATTATTGACTTTCTCTGCTTGACTTATTTCACTCAACATAATCACCATATGCGCCCCAATGTTCGTAGTAGCAATGTCCACAATAGCCAAATTGTGGAAAGAGCCAAGATGTCCTTCAACAGACAAATGGATAAAGAATATGTGGTCCATGGGGGCGCCTGGGTGGCTCAATTGGTTAAGTGACTGCCTTTGGCTCAGGTCATGATCCCAGAGACCCGGGATTGAGCCCTGCATTGGGCTCCCTGCTCGTTGGGAAGCCTGCTTCTCCCTCTCTCACTCCCCCTGCTTGTGTTCCCTCTCTAGCTGTGTTTCTCTCTATCAAATAAATAAATAAAATCTTAAAAAAGAAAAAGAAGATGTCGTCCATATATTAAATGGAATATTACTCAGCCATCAGAAATGATGAAACCCAGCTTTGGCATCAACATGGACAGGACTGGAGGAGATTATGCTGAGTGGATTGGCAGTTTAAATTGGGCTATGGTGGGAATGGAGGGGAAAGAATTATAATGCAAGTCCTTTAAAAGCCAACAGGCTGGGACAAATGCTGTGCGGAAACAGACCTTCCTGAACCATTAATGGCGGTACCAGGAACCATGACACAGGTCGAGAGAGAGGCATGTATGAAGGTAGGGCAAAGTCAGCTCACTGTAGACTCCATGAAACATGAGGGTGAAATACAACCTCATCATGTAAACTAGAATAGGGAACAACATCTCAGTTACAGCAGGTCATGGGAACTAGGCCCTGTACATTGTAACTTCTTGACTATCTCAAGTCTCATTTGGGCACTACATAATAACAATGTCGCATTTTGGGGTAGACTCTATTTTACTCTGTTTTCCAAAGCATTTTTACCCTATACACTTAGTTTTTTTTATAGTTCAATTAAACTTTAAGTGAGTTAATTAATCCTTTAATTGAGATTGTTGTAGATTCACATACAGTTCTGAAAAATAACATAGAGAGATCTAAAGTATCCTTTACTCAGTTTTCTCCACGGGTAACATCTTGCAAAACTATGGTACAATATCACAATCAGCATCTCCCTTGGTGCCTTTTTATATACATACCCACTTCCCTCTGCCCTTTCCTTAACCCCAGATAACCATTAATCTGTTCTCTATTTTTATACTTTTGTCATTTCAGTGACAATGACATTGTCATTGTCATAAATGGAATCACACAATATATAGCCTTGAGGATTGGCTTAGAATTCTCTGGAGATTCTTCCAGGTTTTGCATTTATCAGTAGTTTCTCCCTTTTTATTGCTGAGTAGTACTCCATGCTATGAATCACCCTGTACCACAGTTTAACCATTAACCCCCTAAAAAAAACATCTGGATTGTTTCCAGTTTGGGGATCCTATGAATGGAGCTTCCATAAACATTTCTGTATACTTTTTATGTGAATTCAGTTTTCACTTTCTATGATAAATATCTGGGAATACAATGGGTTGCATGGTACTTACATTTTATTTTGGGGGTCTTTTAGGGTTTTGTTTGTTTTCTTTAAGAAACAGCCTAACTGGGGCGCCTGGGTGGCTCAGTTGGTTGGGCGACTGCCTTCGGCTCAGGTCATGATCCCGGAGTCCCGGGATCGAGTCCCACATCAGACTCCCTGCTCGGCGGGAAGCCTGCTTCTGCCTCTCTCACTCCCCTTGCTTGTGTTCCCTCTCTCGCTGTGTTTCTCTCTGTCAAATAAATAAAATCTTTAAAAAAAAAAAAAGAAACAAAAAAGAAACAGCCTAACTTTTCCAGATTGGCTGTACCATTTTGCATTCCCATTAGCAATGTATGAGTGATTCAGTTTTTTTGTATCCCTGCCAACATTTGGTTTTGTCACTGTTTTTTTTTAATTTCATTTTTTCTGATAGGTATGTACTGATATCCCCCTGTGGTTTTAATTTTCATCTTTATACTGGCTCATAGTGTTAAATATCTTTTCCTGTGTTTATCTGGCATCTGTATATCCTCTTCCATGAAATGTCTCTTCATGTTTTGCCCACTTTAACATTTTAAATTTTTTTCTTTTTTCTCTTCTTTACTTTCTTTTCCATTCTTTTTTTATTTATTTTTTTTTTTTGGCTGTTGATTTTTGAGAGTCCTTTACACATTCTAGATAGTAACTCTTTGTTGGATATGTGGTTTGCAAAGATTTTCTCCCACTCTAAAACTTGTCACTTCATCTTCTTAACATGTCTTTTGCAAAACACAAGTTTAGATTTTGATAAATTACAATGCAATTTTTTTTCCTTTCATGGATCATGCTCTTCATATTGTTTTAAAAATTCTTTGCTTAAAAAATACAAAAATAATTTTAAGATTTTTAAAAAAATTCTTTGCCTAACCTCACACCTTAAAGATTTTCTCTTGTATTTTTTTCTAAATTTTATAGTTTTAGATAGTATTATTTTTAAGCCTATGATCTATTCTGAGTTAATTTGGTGCAAGGTGCAAGATTAAGTCAAGGTTATTTATTTATTTATTTATTTATTTTTATTTATTTATTTTGCCTACAGATGTCTAATTGCTCTACCACAATTTGTTTAAAAAGATAACTTTTTTCCATTGAATACTTCTGCATCTTTACCAAAACCAGTGGGTATATTTGTGTGGTTCTCTTTCTAGGTTCTCTATCTTTTTCCATTGATCCATACATCTGTTCCTCTACCAGTATCTCTTAGTCTATGTACTAAGTCTTATAATCAGTTAGATTGATTTCTCTCACTGAATTCTTTTCCAGAATTGTCTCAGGTATTCTAGTTCCTTTACTTTTCTATAGAAGTTTTAGAATTATATCGCCTTCACACACACACACACACACACACACACACACACACACACAGTGGTTTTGATAGCAATTGCATTCAACTTTTATACTAACATGGGGAGAATTGACATCTTTACTGTTTCATCATCCAGTCCTTGAACATAGTATATCTCTCTATTTATTTAGATCTTCCTTGAAATTCTTTCATCAGCATTACACAGCTTTCAGCATAAAAGCTCTGTAAGTGTTTTGTTAGAAATGCATCTATGTATTTGAAAGTTTGGGGGTTTTTTGTTTGTTTGTTTTTTAGCAATTACAAATATATTTTTTAATTTTTGTTCCCTTATGTTCATTGTTAATATATACAAACATTATTGATTTTATATTTTTATCTTGTATCCGGCAACCTTGCTGAACTCAATGGCTGTAGGTGGTTTTATAGATTCCTTAGAGTTTTCTATGTAGACAATCATGTCATCTGCAAATAGGGCACTTGTATTTCTTCCATTCTGAGCTGCATGTTTTTTTTATTTCCCTTTCTTGCCTTAATGGACTGACTAAAATTTCTAGCCCTGTATTGATGAAGAATAGAGAGAAACGTCTTTGCCTTGCTACTGACCTTTGGGGGAAAGCATTTGGTCTTTAATGATTAAATATAATGTAGGTAGGAGGATGGGATAATTGGGTAAGGGACATTAGGAGGGCACTTGATGTAATGAACGCCAAGTGTTATATTCAACTGATGAATCACTAAACTCTACCCTGAAACTAATTGTGCAATGTATATTAACTAACTTGAATTTAAATTTTAAAAAAAGAAAGGAAAAAAGTATAATGTATGTTGCACACTTTTCATAATTACTCCCTTCAAGTAAGGGAGTTGCCTCTATTCCTGTTTTTATAAGAATTTTTATCAAAAATGATTGACAGAATTTTTTTCTACATCAGTTGGTATTACCAATTTATTTTCCTTCTTCTGTCTGCTCATTTGAGATTCCATTAATTGATTTTATTTTCTTTTTTTATTATGTTTTCAAATATTGAATCAAGTATGTATCCCTGGAATGACCTCTACGTGGTCTTGGTGTATAATTCTTTTTATACATTGCTGAATTCCATTTGCTAATATTTTATTAAGGATTTTTATGTCTATAATCATGAAGGATATTTGTTTGCAGTTTTCTTTTCATGAATTGTCTTTTGTCTTATTTTGGTATAATGATAATACTAGCTTTAGAAAAAGAACTAGGAAATGTGTTTTTTTTTCCTGTTTGGAAGAGACTTTGTATAACTGGTATTAATACTCTCTGGGCCTAGAGATTTCTCTTCTGTGAGTTTTAAAATCATTCACTTCTTTCATAAGTATAGGGCTATTCAAATCACCCACTATTTCATGTGGGTGAACTGTGCTGGTTTATACTTTTTTGAGGAAGTGGTCCATTTCATCTAAGTTGTCAAGTACATATGTGTAAAATTGTTCATAGTGTTTCCTACGCTTGATCTTAGCAAAAAGGCCGAGAAGCAATTGTTCGTAGTATTTCCTTACTCCCCTTTTGATGTCTGCACAGTCTAGTGATGTCTCCCATTTCATTTCTAATATTGGTAATTTGCATTTTCTCTTCTTTATCAGTCTTGCTAGACAACTTCCAGTTTTACTGATCTTTTTATAAAGCTCTATTATTTTTCTAATTCTAATTTCAGTGCTTAAAATGCTTTATCTTTTTTCTCTCTCTTTTGCTTGCTTTAGGTGTATTTTGTTCTGCTATTCCTAGATTCTTGAAGTGAGAAATTAGATTATTGATTTGAAACTTTTCTTCGTTTGTAATGTGTTCACTTAGTGCTATAAATTTCCCTCTCTACACTTTTATCTGTGTCCCACAAATTTTGATATATGATATATTTAATTTTAATTCAGTTCAGTGCTTTTTTTATATTTCCTTTGAGTTTTCCTCAAAACATATATATTATTTAGAACTGGGTTGTTTACTTTCAACATGTTTAGATATTTCTTGTTATCTTTCTGATACTGATTTTTGTTTGATTGCTTTGTGACTAGAAAACATACTCTGTATAATTTTATTTCCTTTAAATTTATCAAAATTCATTTCAGCCGTGAGTATAGACTATCTTGATATATGTTCCAAGGTACTTGAAAAAATGTGTATTCAGTTGTTGTTGAGTGGAATGTTATGTTAAAATATCTGTTGGTTGTTGGTATTGTTGAGATCCTCTATATCCTCACTGATTTTCTAATTGTTCTATCACAGTCCTCTTATGTTTGTTTTATATGTAATGTTCAGGTATTTCAACATGAGAAATAAGAAAAAATACATCTACTCTGTATTTCCAGAAGCAGAAATTAATATTTACTAATTTTTTAAAATTATTTTATGTATGAGTCAATTGTCATACCTCTTGAAACAGTAAGATCAAGAGAAAAAAAAACATCTCAGGTAGTCCATTTCAGTAGGGAATCATCAGTGTTCTACCTTTGGGTCTCAGGCTTTTTTTTTTTGCTTTTTACTCTATTATCAAATCCGCAGGATGCTCATGTTGAGTGAATGCATTCAAGTATGTGCATGTGTGTGTGTGTGTATGTATGTTTCTGATGATAAATAATTTAATCTCAGACTGAATGTCTATCGCCAACAGATTTTACAATAAGTGTGGGTCCCTAAGAGCCAATCAGATATTATCAAATGCTCTTCAAATATCCGATGCTTTTCAAATAATACCAAAGTGGCTGCCAGAAATCACTTGGTGGAGCTTGAATGCCAGAGACAGCCATCACACTTATCCCTATTCCCTATCCCACTCTAGTTTCCATTAGGTAGAGAGGAGGCCACAGGACTTGATGCAATTTATCCTTGGGAAGCACAAGTTCTCATCCTGAACTCTGGAAGAATGCATACATAGTGCACCTGTCATTCACCATGCTTCTCCATGTCCTGTTGTTGAGTGGAATGTCAAAATCAGGTTCCATTGTGTAGAACCAGATCAGGGGTATGCTTTGTAGACTGCATAATGAAGATTTGGGGATGTCTGCGATTTGGTTCGTAGGACTGACTAAGAGGGATTTCGGTCCTCCACTTCAGCTATTCCGGCCTCAAGTTTCAAGGACTTCAACATTACATTAAAATGAGCTATTTTCCTTCTTTTTCTTTTACCAGTAGACTGACAACAGTTATTTCCTGATTCTGTAGCCCTATAGGTCAAAAGTATGAGCATAGATCATACTAACATCCAGAAATCCTTCAAGGGAACCACAGTTTTGAGAAGCAAAACATCCACTGATGTGTCACTGAAATCACCACCAATTGTGCAAGCTTCTTTGTTTTGTTTTGTTTTGTTTTCTTTCCAAGCAGCACTGTGATAAGTAAAGTAGTCACTTTCTGGGAACTCCAGTTCCCCACCCCATGTATTCCCACCCCCGTTGGGAAGGAGAGCATGGAAACCATCTGGCAAAATCCACAAGCCAGACGGTGTATGTTTGCAGGGCCCACTTCACGATTGCCAAGATAAAAGAAAATAAGCGGCCACTCCATACTCCTAAATCAACCCCTGTCCCTGCTATAACACTATTTTAGTGTATGTTATAAGAAATACAGGGCATTTCTGGTTATCATCTTTTCGCAAATTTAAACTCTGAGTGTAAGTGAGATAGCATAAATAAAACACACCCAGGAAAACCAATAAACTCTGTCCCAGACCCTTTCTATGCCTAACTGGGGGAAAAAAAATTGTTCTTGAGGTCTCAAGATGTCAGATGTAAATGCAAAAAAAAAAAAAAAAAAGGAAGTACACAAAATGTTACAGATTAGGCCTGGGAGTTGGAAGTTCTCATAACTGCATAATCCAGAGGATGTGGTATAAGGTACCACCATCCCATGTAGTTACCAAGTGAGTAGCGAGGAAGAAGAGATACGGAATTTCCAAAGAAGTGCCTCCCCAAACCTGCATTGAAAATTTATGGCAAACTGAGGTACTAGGGTGAAAGAAAGGAAGTTGTGGGAAGAGAAGGATGTACAGTATAAATGTGGAATTTTTTAAAAATGTCTTTGAATTCCTCCATCCAAATGAAGATTGATGCTATAAAAGCACTTTGGAGAGAAATGCAGAAGAGAGATAGTTTTGAAAATTAGCAGATTCTAAGGGATTATATATGGTCTTTATTACCGAGAGCCCTCAACTATGGCAGAAGTCTGAATGAGTCAAGCCCTGTTTCAGGGAAAAGCCTTAATTTAGTCTGTAACTTTCTGAATCAATACCAGACAGTTGATAAAATAAAATGGAAATAACTAGCTTTCCATAACACTTGCGTTTGGTTTTTGTGTTACATAAGCCACCAGGGGAAAGTACACATGCAAAAAAATAAAAATAAAAATAAATAAGCCCAGAACAATTTGGGAATGTTACCTAAATCTTGAACTGGTCCAAACTGGAACTCCTAAGAGGTGTCTGTGCTGTGTCACACAGACAAATCAAAAATTCATGTGCTTTGCAATAGGCGGCCAAATTGTGCATCCTGCCTCCAGCAGATAAGCCTTTACGGTTGTGCAATGCTGTCTAGCAGGTAAAAGGAAAACCACTGACCCCACTGAGCAACTCGCAGTACTACTTGAACATGAAAATACCAGATGGATTGAAAGTGACAGACCTAATAAGCAACTTCCAGAATCTGCATGAACCTAATTGCAGAAAATCCTTAGTGCAGCTGCTTCTATTTGCTTCCTCCAATCCTTAAGCCAAACAACCGAGATCAGAGAGCTCAGCATGGTCTTGAGCTGCCCCAGCCATCTTTAATGCACTCTCAGAGTTAACTGAGCCATGGATCCCATTAGAAATTATTCAAGAAGACTTCCCAGGATTCCACAGGGAAGAATGTCAGTGAGGGTACTGGCTGTGTTTGGGTCTAATCCCATAGAGTTTCAATGCTGCCTTCACCCAGATTTCTCAAAAGGAACAGAAGCATATTCTCAATTAATGAAATAAGAATGATCAAATGACTTGAATCCTAAGGTGGCCACATGGCTGGGTCAGCCTAGAACACTCTTTCAACGAGAAATATGCAGTTTCTCAGAATCAAACACACTCCAGGATTAGAGACTCTATTTAACTTTATTTTCTACTGTTTTGCCAACATGTTTGATTTCCCTTTCATAAATAAGTTCAGGTACTGGGAGAATTAGGAGGTGCTTATAGTGAGATTTAAAAGGGCTGGGTTCACCCGCTCTTGTTGAGTAAACTGTTCTATTCCCATCAGGTCTGTGACATTCCGCTACAGAAAACCCCCCAGCCTGCCTCAGGGGGAGAGCTTCACTTTATTTATTTTTTTAAAGATTTTTATTTATTTATTTGACAGAGAGATCACAGGTAGGCAGAGAGGCAGGCAGAGAGAAAGGAGAAAGCAGGCTCCCTGCTGAGCAGAGAGCCCGATGCGGGCCTCGATCCCAGGACCCTGAGATCATGACCTGAGCCGAAGGCAGAGGCTTTAACCCACTGAGCCACCCAGGCACCCCAAGAGCTTTACTTTAGAGAATAATCTCTGAGAGTCCCTGCCATTCTTTGGGAATCTCCTTTGCGATTTCGCTGCACGCCCTACAAAGGCGCTGTCTCAGCTCTGGTTCTGTCTTGGAAAAGTGGGACTGTGACCACTGCAGTTCCCTTGGAGAAAATCTGCAAGCTGTCTTGAGGGCACATTCCTGGAGGACTCAGAATGCTATTTTCAGTTTCCTCATCAGCACGGGTAATAGTGGGCTTGGAGGGGAAGGCACGCTAGAGACCTCGTAACTTGATGTATTATTTCTACAGCTGAGGTCTAGCATCTGTGTGAGCATTTCTACATGAGTGAAGGAGACTGGCATCTGAACTTCTCTATCCTTCCCCAGGCACGACACTACTGGATGCTGGTGCCCCTGTTTTAGAGAAGAAGTTATACCTATCTGAGCCAGAGTCGCCTTGAATATTGATTTATTAGAACCTCCTCAGTGGAGACTTCATTTTAGTGAGGGTCCCTCTGGATGTATATTTCATCATCATATCCTCTTCCTATTCACAAACCTCTGAGTGCTGTTATCCTGAATGAAAGTTAGACATTTTCATTGACGAAAAGTCATCCTTTAATTCTTGGTTCGGAGACTCAATGGCTTCTAGCCCTGTGCGACCATCGGGTAAGCCCTTAGGAGAGCTTCTTTTAGGTTGTGCTGAAAAACAGAAGAATGAGGGGAGAAAAACAAAAATATCAACATCTTTTAAAACTTATTTTTACCTTGACAAACTGTTTATCTTCTTTGAGGTGCTATCTTACCAATTTATTCATTTCTTCACTTACCCAATACTTACTGACTCTGATAATGTGCTCGGCTATGTTCTTGTACCTTGGGATGGCAGCAGTGAACAAAGAGACATAATCCCCACCCTCTTGGCACTTACAGTCTAATGGCAGTGACAGACCATAAGCAAACACATAGATTATGAGTTGTCAGATACAATAAGCATCACTTAAAAAAAAAAAAATAAGGCAGTAGGGGAATGAGCAGTGGGATGACCATTGCAGATTGTGCCCAAGGAGTTGCTCTCTGGGCAGAGATATGAATTTTAAATAGTGAGCCACACATGGAGCTGGGGTATGAGCCTCCCATAGCAAATGCAAAGGCTTGAAGACCAGAGTAGAAAGGCCAGTGGCACGAAGAGGAGATAGAGAGAGGAGGTGCTGAAAGGGCTCAGAGAAGTAGGCAGCAGCAAACTTGGAGGCTCAGCAAGCCTGTGGGGGTTGGATTGGGTTCTGTATGATAGGGGAAGCAAACAAGGGGTTTGAATCACAGCCTCACATGATGGGTTTTACTTCTGTGTGTGTGTGTGTGTGTGTGTGTGTGTGTGTGTGTGTGTGTGTGTGTGTGTGTGTGTGACACAGTGGTTCTATCATGAGAGCTTGGATAATTAATCCAACCTTTCAACCTATCCATGCTTCAGCTCCCTTATCTATCAAACATAAATAATACTATCACCTACCTCAAAGGTCGCTGTAAGAATCAAATGAGTAAATATACATAAACCACTTACAACAGACCACAGCACACAGTAAGAAGCATGTAAAGGCTTGCTATTATTATTTTCTTTATTGAGGCTCGTATTCCATTCTTATAGTTTCTTTTTTCAAAAAGATTAAAAGATTTGAGGATGTGAGAACCATCTCTTTTTCTTCTGACTAGTTTCTGTAGAACCAAAAAGAGATGATAAATGTTAGACTGTTCATAGAAAGATGCTTGTTGAATCCAGCATCTGTAACCCCAACACATGGGATATTGACATAGCCATATTCCTAAAGGACTGTGGGAATCTGGCAAATTATCCTTGGTTTTCTTTCTGGTTATTCATTTTTTAAAATAAATTAACAAATTTATCCAGGGTATAAATGAAGCAGCAGTTTGTGATGAAAGACACCTCCTCCTCTAGTCCCCATAGTAAGAACTCAGTAGACATTTGTGCTTCTGATAGCTTCCGATGGCAGCATCTGTAGTGACAGGATGTGGAATGCCTCACGCTACTGTCAGTAGCTCCCCACCCCGACAACAGAGAACTCTTAACAGATCAGTTAAAGACATTTGGGGTTCTTCTGTTTGATGGCTCCTAATCTCCTCTTAAGAACAGTCATCTCAGGGTGCCTGGGTGGCTCAGTCGGTTGACCGTCCTATTCTTGATTTCAGTTCAGGTCATGATCTCAGGGTCCTGAGATTGAGCCCAGGGTTGGGATCTGGGTTCAGCAGAGAGTTAGCTTGGGGATTCTCTCCTTCTGCCTCTCCTACCACGTGCAGACACATTCTCTAGTGCTCTCTCTCTCTCTCTCTCTCTCTCTCTCTCTCAAATAAATAAATAATCTAAAGTTAAACAAAACATGATCATCTCTTTCATTCCTTTTTTGACTTTCCTTTTGCAACAGAAGGTAGAAAGATAAGCTATTGGTCTTAGTGGGTGGTCCAGTCAATGCTCTAGCCTCCATTTCAGGCTTAAATAGTCTCTGATGATTTTAGCCTCCTCCTATATAAGAAGCTGCCCGTTGCCTAAAGTTACAGTCTGACAGTTCAATGGTTCATCTGACACAATGCAAAGGGTGCAAAGGTAGTTGCTTTCTGAAGATGCCTAAGGTCATCTGGGAAGCTCACTCTCACTTCCTATTCTTTCTGAGTATGACACAATGATAATAATCCATGTCTATTAAAAGATTTAAGTTAAGCATTAATAACAGACCAAATGCTATGTATCTTAGCAGTTCATTGGGCACTATGGATTTTGACCCCTTTTTGTTTATCCCATGAATTTTCTATGACGTGCTTAAGAAATGACATCACCGTACTGACTCTGGTAATCAAAGGGTGATGGACATCACACCCAGGTTATCCTCACAGCTAGTGCTACTAGTCCCGATGTGTTGAAAGAGCAGCATTTCCTTTACCCTGGCATGACCGATTTGTTAGGGTCCAAAGATTTCCCTTTCCTACTTTCTTTTTCAAAGTTTTTTTAAGAAAAAGACAAAGTCCATCAGTCCATAAAAGCAAATACTTCTGTCCAGTTAAGTGAAATCCTCCTTCATTCAGTATAAAGTTGGAGAGAGAGAAAACAAAACAAAACAGAACAAAACACAGGAACCCCCCCCCAAAATAAGAGAAACAAAACCCTCAACTTATCCTATGGTTCCAAGACTGTTTTAGCAGAGCTACCAACATAGAGTAGAAAGTTCAAATTATAGAAAAATAGCTGAGATGACAGTACCATTTAATCTAAAAAGATGTATCCTAAGTCTAAATCATAAAACATGTGCTTTCTTCAAAGACTTAATTTTGAAAAATATAAACATTCTGATTCCACTTGGTTCTGAACCTGTCACTTTCTAAATCGGCTCCAAAGAAGGGGCAAAAGTAAGGTATATAAGCAAGGCCGAAGCTCTTTCTCTAAACAAAGCCTAAATTGTCTCTCTTGCCTACTCGAACACCCTAAAGCCATCCAGCCCTGATGGTTGCCTTCCGGACACAGCCTCATTCATATTCTTTGCCAAGCACCCAGAACCCCTGAGGGCTGTAGAAGATGCTATCCCTGGATCCTCAGGGGGTGTTCACAGACACAAAGTTCTTGATTTCAAATATTCTAGAATGAGAGATGGTGAAACTCGCTTTGGAATTTAGAATTGAAGAAGTTTGTAGGAAGAGTTAGCCTTGGATTGCAGCTGCAGACTGATCCATTCATGGAACTGGTTTTCAGTGGGTTGGGCGAGCACATGATTGACCTACGGAGCGATGATGAGCTACTAGATCAAAGGCACATTTTGTTATGAATTGTTGTTGGGAAGTTATGTTCAGCACACTCCTGCTGAGGCAGAGGGTAAAGAAAAGAAAAGGCATGTTTCCTGCTCCTGGAGAATGTATTTGAAGAACAGTGACTCAGGAAGCAAAAAGCATGGGACAAAGGGGATGATTAGGTGCTGGGAACTTCAGGGCGCAGAAAGTCTCCTGAGGGCAGAAACCTAGCAGGAGCCTGGGAGAAAGTGGGATGGGCTTGGAAGTTTGCTGTGTGGTGAGGAGAGCAGCCCGCGGGGCCTGAGTAGTAGAGGGGCCAAGGGAGCTGCCTCCTCAAGAGACGTGGTTTCTGGGTCCCTTTCCAAAGAAAAATAGGCAGACTGTTCAGTCCACAGCTTAAACAGAGAACTGGCAAATCCAGAGCCTGACGGCTAATTCCTAAAACCACCATTATGTCACCATTTGGTGTGATTCAAACTCCTGTCCCCAGATAAATCTCACCTCCTATTTCCTCATCAGCAAAATCAAGATAACCTCTGGAAGGTTTGCAAAGCCCTGATAATTAGCATTTATGACAAAGCAGAAGTTACGTGTAACAGGTTATGTCAATGTGTGCTAGGGCAAGGACCAAACTGCTTTGCCTAATGGCATTTTGGCTTGAAAGGAGATCTGAAAATACAAAAGACAAAACAAAACAAAAACCCCACCAAATTTGAGAAGAGCTATTAAGCACAGAGGGTACTGAGCACATGAAATGTCCTCTGAGCTATTCGAGAGACAGAGCTCCACGATCACATCTGATCACGTTTTATAAACATATCAAGTTCTCACGATTGATTTGATATATGTCATGAATCCGGCCTTCATGAGCTGGGTAAACTCATGAAATCACTCAATTATGATACGTACTAACCCCAGCCATGTTTATGCAACGAGGTCTTCCCCAAACCCTCAGTTGCCTTGAATAAAGGTCATTCATTTGAGCTGAATTCTCTTCCACTACCACACAATCTTCAAACACTTACATATAGTAGTTGAACATTTATATTTAATAATTAGCGGGGGGAATGAGCACCATCCAGTCTGGCAAAAGAGAAATCAAGTGACCTTGAAGGGAGCAGAGGATCATTTGAATTGAAAGCATCTTTTACAGCTCGGGACCTCCTGTGCCTCACTAACACTCTGTTATTACCGCTGTTAACTTCCCTTGAAACAAAGAAGAAAAGAAACATAGCATAGGGAGAATTTGTGACTGTTCAAGGTCACAGTGTTACACAAGCTAAGTTGGAAAGATCTCTGGAGTCAGAAATACTCTTGTCTCCTGTTTTTGTAACTTAGTAACTATGTGAACTTTGATCACTGGCTGTGCAGGTTTTCTCCTCTGAAAAGTGGACATGCCCTATTTCAAGAATTCTAAGAACCTTTTTTTTTTTTTTGAACATCACTGAAATGGGGAACACCTTAACCTATATCATAACATGTTTGTGGGCAGCACTTGTTTCTTGTTTCATGGTAAATGAAATAACAATGTGTCCCCCTCCAAAAAAAATCCATGCATCTTAGATTTGATAAAAGGCAGTCATAACCAGTTCTGATGGGATTATGTGAGAGAGCTGCAAATGTGGCAAGTGTATGCATGCAGCTTGTTAAACTGAGAGTCACTCCACCCCAGCAAACTAATTCAGTGACCAGAATTTGCTCGATGGATGAAAGTTAACTAAACAACAACAATAACAACAACAACAACAACAACAACAACGAAAATCCTCACATGGTCCAGCACTGGCATTTGGAATGCATGGCGATTAAGTCTGAAACATTAAGACACCTGCTCATGGGTGAGATACAGGCATTGCGTGGTCCGTGCAAACACAAGAATCAGAAGTTTCATGGACCATATCTGAAAAGTCTATTATTTAAATCTGAATTCCATATTAGCTTGTCATCTTGATATTCTTGACAAGTGCATGTAAGGATTTTTGACACTAAGGAAGTTTCCAATATACTTTTACTATATAAAAAAAAATGTGAAATACATAAATGTGTTTCTAAATTGCTACTGTTTATTTTAAGAAATAAAACATTCATCATCTTAAAATTCTGTACTTCTGTACACTGATTGCTATGTGGTAAGGGTAAGAGTGGCAGCAAATTACAGTCAATTCTGCAGCACAGATAAACTGCAGCTGGTTTTAGTTCTGTTTCTACAACATCCATAGTGGAATGCAGAATTTACTGAGAACTGGCTTTTCTCATTTTACTGGCAAAGGAACTGCTGGCTTAATTACCCTCGGGGTCCTGTGTAAATTATGTCCATAGATGTGGAGAGAAAAGATGGCAGAAAGTAAATATTCAGCAGCATGAAAAATGCAAAGTTCACCTCTGCTATGTTTGCGTTCTCTCCCTGGACTCCTCTGAAGTTTGGAGGAGGACAAGTCCCCTCCCTGGTCCTAGATGAATCATTTGTTCCGACACACCCCACTCATCTCCATAAAATGTCTCCCTGGCATATTCATTCACCACGATCATACACACCCGGCTCTAGAAGGGCTCCATCTACCTCTTCGTTCCTTGGCCACAGTATCATCAGGTGCCCTCTGAGGGGGCCGTACAGTCTCTTCCATTACCCTCACTCATGGTTTAATGCTAAACCTGGCAGGACAGGTGCATGAAACATTCATGCATTAGTTCATGTTTCTTATGAAGCAAGGGCTGACACACTCATCTGACATGTACTGAGAGTTATCCCTATGCCATTTGTCCCGGCCGAGGCTCTCCATCCCTGTGGTCACAGGTAGCTAGGCATTCTTAATTCAGTGACTGAATTGTGCTGCAGCCTGGGGAGAATTGAACTGAACCCGGGCCTCCCAGGCTGAGAGGAAACCAGCCTGCAGGAGTAAGAGGGGGAACCGGCTTCCCTCCAGACCCAGGCTGTTTTTACCCTCAAATTTTAGCCGATTTACTCATTTTTGCCTTCCTGGTATGAGAATTCTGGCCACGAAGGAGGAAAGGGGAGCGTCATAGTAAGAAAAACGGAGAGCTTGTCAAACCTTCATAATCCTGACCTTGGTCAGCTCATCTCGCATAATAAGAAATATATTTTGACATGTGACTCTCTCCTCGAGTTTGGGCTGACACGCAGAGCCCATATTTTACATTTGCAGGCTGGATCCCTTCGTCAGGTGCGTTGAAGACATCGGCAAGGGCTCATGTCAGGTTGTCTCATGAAATTAGCCCAGTTTTAGGAAGCGATTTTGATTGGCAGCATTAAAAAGATAGGTGAAGAGAGCAGCTGGGAGGGCGTTGTCTCACTAGGTGCCGAAATGCTGCCGAACCTCTCAACAAGAGCTCTGAAGCCTTTCTGAACGCAATCCCACCAGGGCAATTATGTGGGAGAGGGCTGCACTTTGCACAGAGCTCACGATCCTGCTGAGGAATTATGCGGTTAATGTGCTGGAAAATCCTTTATAAAATAGCATTTCCTTTTCCGGCTTTCCAGCGCCCACACCTGGGCTGTGCCAGTTTCTCGCAGAAGTACAATGGCCTCGATGCGTGGCTGCATTTCATTTCCACTGAAGAGGTGACAGCCGTGTCACAACCACCCACTGCCTCCTCGAAACCCCCCGCTACGCAGACCGCCCAGTCACACTTGGCGTCTCTCGGCAGCGCCCGGCCCAGCCTCTACCAGCACCCCACACATGATGCTTCCCCTTGTCACTGCATCTTTGTCTTCTCTGTAATGGGAGCTGTGTGAGCAGTCGTGAGACGAGGATTATTTTTTCCTAGGCTCAGTGTCATACTTAGAATGGCCCTAAGACAAATAGTGTGAATTTCTCAACCCATATTTCACACCAACATGCATATGCATTACTTATGTGAGACTGAAACTGAAACTGTGCTAAAAAAAAATGATAAAAGGCAGAAGAGTATATTTCCGTGTCTTGGTCTGCTGCTGTGTGACCTCAGAGAAGTTCTTGAACCTCTCTGGGCTCTCGGTTCCTCAGATATGGAGAGAGAATTATACTAGACAATGTTTATGAGCTCTGTTAGTATAGTGATTCTATAATGCCAAATACAGGTTCTGTCTTATTGACATCTTGAACCACAAAGTATTGACTAAAATTCAGTAAAATTCTTAAGAGAAGATAATGACATACAGAATCTGATAAAATGCAATGTTTGCATGCAAAATCGGCATGTATTTTTATCCGGTGGACATCAGAATGAAATGTAAGAGACAAATAGCTCCAGACTCCAGAAGTAGCCTCTTTTAAAGACCATCCTATCGGGGACCCAAGCTCCAAAGGTGCAGAAGAGGAAAGGTTGTCAGAGAGGCCATCTTTGAAGAAAAGAAATTTCTTCCCGTGGATGGGGAAGCATTTTTCTGGGAGATAGGCTCCTGAAGCGAGCTCAACAGAGCTTTCCAAGTGCCCCAAAACTCTTCAGGAGTTCAGCCCAAAAGGAGCCAGAAAAGGGATGAATAAGAGCCAAGTTTTTGGAAAAATAAGCACAATTCCAGGAAGTCAATCAAAACATTAAATAACATTTAATAAGATGATCTGAGGCTCAAAATGAATCCCAATCTGAGGGCAGCGGGGCATGGATTTGGGGGAAGGTAGGCCGCACAGCAAGCCAGGAACAGAATTTAGCAAAACGCTAGGTTATTTGGCTATTTTGTGGGCAAGATCTGTGTTTACAAAGTGTAGCCTCTACTCATCTCTGGAAACAATTGTCTTTTAAAGGGTCAGGCTCAGGAAGTCCTATTAAAATAAGAATGTGTGACTACCTTGGATAAATCTTCTACGCAAATTAATTTAGCCTAATATTGGCCTAAATTTAAAAAAAAAAAAAAAGGAATTCAGATCATGAATGGATGGATCAGAATTTGAATAAATGAAATGACCCCCACCGTTAACTTTTGACAGCTTGTGTTATGGTAGGTAAGATGTGTGTGCATTATTATCATATAGGATAACATTAGAGAAGCTTTGGAACTTCACAAGTCAATAGCTGATCTGACTTCCTAGGGGTAGAAAAAGAAAAGAAAAATAGTCCTGACAGATGTAGCCCATGAAAGCAGAGTACTAAAAATGAAAGAAATGCCCACAGTGCTTCTGCCAGGCCTCATTCTCCTGGAGAATGCCTTCTTGTAGGTGAACAATGTCAGCTTGTTCCATTTACAAGCACCACGTCCCAGATGCTGAGCTAGGCCAGACCATAAGGTCCATCCCAGCTTCTAAGACTAGTGAGAATCCCGAGTCGGACTGGCTGGGTTGCTCTCCCTTGTGTTTAGTATGAAACCAGCAAATACTGAGTGGAAGAGGTACATGAGACAAGGGTCAGTGACGGCCCTCATTCCTCTAGAGGGCTGGAAGTGACCTCCGCAGCCCTCGGAGGGTAAGGAGTGCTTCTGTGTAAATGAGCCCAGACCCTTTGGCTGGTTACTGAATGTAAGAAGCTTAAGTGGAAAGGGTTCCTTGTGGGCCCTCCATCTTATTACCAGCTAAGGAAATCTATGCCACAGTTATTGACTTTATTGTTCTACTTTTGGCTTCGCAGTTGGGTCCATTAAATCTTTCAGAGTACCAAGCCAGGTAATGGACAAAAGATTTGAGGCTGCTTCACATTTTAACAATGGCATAACAACATTAGACTGCCCTCAACAATCTGTAAGCATCTATTTAAGGACATATGGAGAAATCTGAAATTTCTACTAGTGTGTTCATGGAAGCAGGCGAGGGTAAGAGGAGAAAGCCTCTTTCCTACCTGATGCACTATCCAACTTTGACGGAAGTCAATCAAGACTACCACTGAATACCTTAGAATATGCAGACCTTGGCCTGACACCATGGCCTGGGTGTTTCTCCGAAACATAGGGGAATGTTTTACATTTTTTGCTAAGTGCCAGATACCATAGAGTCAAATATTCCTATTCTCCAGTGCTTTAGAGCTTGTCCTCCAGCTTTCACCCAGCTAGTGATACTATGGAAAGTAAATCCCACGCTGAGTTTTAAGCTGCCAGGATAAAATGACATGCAAAGGGAAAATGAGGGCATACTGCTAAAGGCAAGGGTAAGAGAATAGGGCATGTAGAATGTGGGAACAGCAGCCGGAAAGCCAGAGCACAATGTGAGATGCAACTAGCAAGAAAAACAAAGGGCAGCCAGACAATATTTCACAAATACATTAGGAACAAGACAAAGGAGAATGTAGACCCGCTAATTAGTAGGGAGGGAAAACAAATAGCAGATGCATCAGAAGGCTTGAGCTCTTAATACCTATTATGCTCTAGGCTTCACAAAAATGGTTAGCTATCATCAGAAGCTGAATATAAACCACAGTAATGAGCACATGGTGGGGGGGAAGGAAGTTTAAATGGAAACCAAACAGATTAGTAACTACTTAGTCAAGCTAGATGGTTTCAAATCAGGCCGTGACAAGAGCCACAGTGCTATGGTAACGAAACCAGCTCCTGAAATGAAAGTTTCTGTTAAAAAATTCTTTTGAAGGAATGAGAAGATTTCAGGTGGCGGAGTCTGAGGCAAATGTAGGGTTGGCACTGAGCAAGAGGATATATGACCAGAAACAGAGCACTGACCCTGGGAGAGGGGCACAGGTATCCCCACCATGGGACGGTCAAGGTGAGTCAGGGAAGAGTCATCAGCCCTGGACCAAGCACACCTGGCTGGAGGGCCACTGGTAGACAAGAGCTTGGGCTGAAGTCGTGGAAGTATTGTGTTCCAAAATGAGTTGCCATGGCTCCATAAAATGTCTGGTGCTTGACCAGAGAAGGCAAAGTGGGAGCCGTGGATGTGGGGTCCTGTAGGGGAGGCAAAGGTCTAAGAAGCTGAGTGAAGCTTCTGTCATTTTAGTTTTCAGATTAATAACAGCTAAAATAATTTGCATTACTCATCCGTGTCATGCACTGTGCCAAGTACTTTGTGTATGTCCTTGATTGGTTGTTCTCAATAACCTGATAAGATAGGTACTATTATCTAAATTTTATAAACTCTCATCTTCCTGCGGACTTAGACTCATGTAAATGATCCAAGAAATAGAACTAGAATGGTATAAAAAGGGGAAATGACTGCATTGATCTGCCGTTTGTTTGTTTTTGTTTTGTTCCTGAAGTATCATTGACATAATGTTGTCGTGGCTTCAGCTGTACCACATACTGATTGGACAGGTGTGTACATTACCCTGCGCTCATCACAAGTGTAGATACCGTCGGTCACCATACAGTGAACCTACTTCACTACACTGACTAGATTTCCTGTGCTGTGCCTTTTATCTTTTATCCCTGTGACTTATTCATACCATTACTGGAAGCCTAGATCTCCCCGTCCCCTTCACTCATTTTGCCCATCCCCCAACTCTTCCCTTCTGGCGACCATTAGTTTGTTCTCTGAATTGACAAGTCTCGTTCTGTTTTTTATTTGTTTGCCCATACTAAACTTTATAAAATCTATAGCACCTCTGATTTGGTAACTAAAGCAAAGTACATGAAATTTAATTCATTATGTAATTTGTCATCTAAATGGAACTCCCAGGGTTCTACCAAGATGTCCATACTACTTAAAAAAAAAAGCCATAAACAGATGTGTTATTTTAACAAAGAAAAAATATGAGGCTCTGCATACTTTTCACATCCTGCTCTAACTCCCACATAATGAAGAAGGAATGAATAGGGGAAAGTGGGCGATGGTGTTCCAAACTCGGCTTCAGTTAGTGAAAGAGAATGGCCATAGCCCAGCCCGGGTCTTATAAGGTGGCAGCATCTTGGTGAGTTCACTTTTATCTGGGGCACAGATGACAAAAATGAGTGAGTCCCTCACACTTGCTGCAGCCTTGGCAAACATTGATAAATGATCCCATCAATTTTTAGGCCCCAACCATCCTTGTCCACACGTAATACAAAATTGTATTTTTGCCAAAATGCTTGCAAGTATTCTGTGCAGCACTTCTTGGTATCAAGGTGTCTGGGGCATCAAATTAACTCTCAGCAAGACATTTGGTGAACATGGACCCAAGAAGTAGAGCTACCTGACTTGGGAAGTTCATGCAACAAACATTGGGAATTGTGGCACTCAAATAGGCAAAACTGATTTCTTTACCATGGTCAGTTCTCAGTCTTGGACGTGCCAATTTGAATTGTTAAGTCTGCATAAATAGGATATAGTATACTGCATTGCCCAAGGTTGGGGATCATTGGAACCATCTTCCCACAGAGCATGCAACATCCTATAGGGCATGCCTTCTTTTTGAAAGGTCAATATCAGGGAAACAAAGATTGTTATTAATCATACTCAATATATTTCTTCCTTGGATGAAATTCACACAATGGTCAGGCGAAGATGAAGTTTAGGACAGAACCAGGCAAAGAGAAAAGATGTTGGATGTTGAGATACAAAAGGTTGGAACTCTTTTCAATCCCCCCTGCTGAGAGGAAGGGTCGATTCTAGAGTCTTGTGCAGAATGGTGCCTCCTTGGGAGAGCTGCATGGGTCCACCTCTGTGAGATGAGGCGAGGAGGAGCTGGCAGACAACAGTAATCCACAGATAAGTGCTGACTGATTCCTATTGTCAAATTTCCCTTTTTATATGCACTGTGCAGTTCCTTCAGCCCATTAAGTTGTAATGCAATTTATTAGGTTACAACATTCTTCAGTAACACTCGAGGCCTGACTATACATATATCTTTCAAAGAATATCTGAAACATTTTAGGTACTTTACCTACATCCATTTAAACCATTTCTAAGGGTGGCTTAGTCTGAAGATGGCCACTTACAACCATTGTACTTCAACTTTTATTGATCAGCAGCCAGAAGGTGAATCATCCCCAGAACTGGGAGTCATCTCACTACAGTGCTGTGTACACTTAACTATATGTTGCTGGGGAGCTAGTGAAACCTTGTTAACTTAGGATAAGATAAGCCTACGAGACCTCTTTAGCCTCTCCCATCATAGCTGTTATTTCCTGGAGTCAAAATAAGAAGTTCATCCTTGCAGCTGGTCTAGGAACATCAAGGCATCCACTCAACCTCCATTCACCATTCATTCACTTAATAAATGTTCATTGAACACAATTCTTTATAATTAACACTAGGGATGCAACAATAAAAAGAGACACAGTACAGTCCCTGTCCTCCCAGGGCTGATGGTGTAGGTGCAACCTACACAGTAGGGCTGTGGGAGAGTGGGGTCAGCACCTCCAACCCTGCAGCCCAGGAATTGCCCACAGTTTCATTCAGTAAATGGAACACTTCCTACTTCAATCTGGTTGATCACACAAAACAAGAGCATCTTACACCTATCAATGGCACCATCCAGTTTCCATTCCAAATTCTTCAGCCAGCAAAACTCTACGATGCCAAAATCCTGTAGCTAAACTGTATTCATTAATGATTAAGGCATATTTGGTTTAAATTTTGCACAAACAGAAATCATACAGGGAAATTTGTAATTTGTATGTTCCTATTTGGCAGGAAAGTCTTTTAATGAAGGAGGTCTTCTATAGACGGTTGGCACTTAAGATAATAAGAAATGTGGAAAAATCAAAATAAAATGGAAGGAAGAAGAAAGATCTGGAATGGCAAAGCATATGGAGACCCTCAAGAGATATTTCGCACTTGAGCTATGAGTTTCAGAGGGCAAAGTCCATGATAGAACTTTGGAAGAGTATATTCCTCCTGGGTGTGGGTGGACATGTAAGTGTGTTTCTCCTTCTTTATGCGTATACACAAGTCGAAAATAAAAATGATCCTCTAGGTGATTCAGCAATCTTAAGACCAAAATCACTTCCTGCTTAGTATGAACACAAGATGGACAAACTCTTGAGGAAATTCAGTTCAGTCATTATTAACATGGGATTGAGATTGGGGCCCATGGTCATCTGTATACCCCATGAAAGGGCAATCCATGACCTTTATTTTAAGTTTCTTCAAAGGAGATTCTGCTTCCAGAAATGGTGATTTAGGAAACAGAAGTGATAGAAGTGATGGAATCCCTCTCACTGATACTTCCAGGAATGGGACTTGGCTTTTGAAAGAGATTTCAAGCACTCTTACGTATTTTCTGTTATAGCAGGATTTAAAATGATGCCTCACACTATTTGAGGATGTGAGGACATCCTTTTGAGCTAATAAATTACCAAAGTAGTGTTGAAACTTGGAATGAAACTTAAGTTTTGTTTAGAGGAATGGGTTGTGTTTTTGTTGAGGAAAGGGTCAGCATCTACTGCTTATTTAGTGCCTGGAGGCCTACAGATAGGTCATGTGTATAGCGAATGTTAAGTCTTTGTATGTATGTTGAATATACGCACATGTTTCTGATAAAATCCTTATTTTAGCCCTAACAATAGAAGGTTCTGAAATGGGGCCATATTTCTAAGTTCCTCAGCTCCTTTAAAAAAAAATAAATAAAGCTTTTAAAATGTTCCTACTGAACTTACTAGGTAAAAATCTGTTTATTAGCTGAGTATATACCCCTTTCTCTTCCAACTATCATTGCAAAAACATTATAGACTCAAAAATAATAAGCTGTCACATGTAAACAATATTCTAGTCAAACACCACTGTAATTCAATGCATAAAGGTTTCCCTGAAGATATGTTATTTGGAATCAAAACTTCAGATAAAATTTTATGGAGAAATATCATAGTAATGTTACAAAGGGCAAACGGGACTGGTCTTACCTGTGTGATGACTTCTTAGTAAGTTCCTTCTGACACCTTTGATTGTTATTTGATAGGCTTCCCTCTACCATCATTATTTGCCACCCTACATAATTTCAGAGTGACTTCATACACAGCAGATGCTGATGGCTTCTAAACTAGCCCTTGGGTACAAACATGTCTGCCCAGCCGCCTACTGGACACTCCAACCAAATGGCCCACAGACATCTCAGATTTCACAGATCGACTCGGAGCTCATGCCCCACCAACCCTATACTTTGCCACTTCCTATTCTTCTTTTACTCAATAAATGTTTGTTGGTTAAATGAATTATCTTCCATAATTTTTAAACCAATGTTATGTGGAAGACAAGTATTCGTTTTTCTATATAATGAGGTGGATGGATGGATTTCTTTTCAATTGGATGGATCCTTTAAAAATAGGGTTGGTTTTGCCACTCTTTCTGTAAATCACAGGCTAGATAAGCTCTGGAGAGCTGGACTTCTGGTCACCTAAGCAAAGAAGCATATTCTAGACTAGCATCAGATGAGGATATATTAAACTTGTGCCACAGTTTATAAATCATCTGTAGCACTTTATTTTGACCCACTTAAGTAAAGTGTTATGGTTTCATTACAAGCAGAAAAAGATCCAGATGTGTTTCTTTGTACACACACTTACACAAAAGGAGACCAAGTCGATTAATATTGGGCTTATCATCTCCCAGCACTGCAATATTCAGTGACGTCACGCTCCAATAATAAATGTGTGAGGCTGTGAATCTGGCCTATTCTTGGTTAGCCAAGTTACAGGGTAGAATCATATATTAATGTATGATGCTCCTTTTAAAAATAGTATATACCATAGAGTACAAGGAATTTATTTGACTCTTCTAGATAACTCCGATATTTGAGCTCTTCTAAATGGTGCCTGTATTTCTTTTGTGAGTCTTAATCTTTTACATGGCTGGGACCCCAGAGGGTATTCTGGCTAATGTCCAAGGAAATCTCAAACAGGAGGAAACAATTATTGCATTCACTAGTTGACAAAAATCTGGCTTTTTTAATTAACATATAATATATTATTTGCATGCACAGGGGTACAAGACTATGAATCATCAGTCTTACACAATTCACAGCACTCACCATAGCACATACCCTCCCCAGTGTCCATAACCCAGCCACCCTATCCCTCTACTCCCCACCCTCAGCAACCCTCAGTTTGTTTCCTGAGATTAAGTCTCTTATGGTTTGAATCCCTCCTCTGTCCGATCTTGTCTCATTTTTTCCCCTCCGTTCAACAACCTGGATGGAACTAGAGGGTAGTATGCTAAGCAAAATAAGTCAATCAGAGAAAGATAATCATCATTTGATCTCTCTGATATGAGGAATTTGAGAGGCAAGGCAGGGGGTCATGGGGACAGAATTCTTTTTAAGAAGACAGTGCTGTTACTTACATAGCTGTTCTGGGATTTTTTTTTTTTTTAAGATTTATTTATTTATTTGACATAGAGAAACACAGCTAGAGGGGGAACACAAGCAGGGGGAGAGAGAGAGGGAGAAGCAGACTTCCTGCTGAGCAGGGAGCCCAATGTGGGGCTTGATCCCAGGACTCTGGCATCATGACCTGAGCCGAAGGCAGTCGCTTAATCAACTGAGCCACCCAGGCAGCCCTGTTCTGGGATTTTGATGCCCTCAGGAGTAAGTGCATAGACAGGGACAAACCATCATGAAGGAATCACTGTGAAGAGTCGTAAGTGGTCATTTTCTTTGACCTGACTATGTAATCCTCACTCAAGCCAAGCTCATTTTAGGAAAGCCAGCCGTTGACTCTATGACATGTATACGGAACTTCATTCAGTGTTGACAGGGCTTTCCCATATACTGTCTCATTCAGTCCCCAGGGAAGTTAAATGACTTACCCAAGATCACACAACTAGTGGAGGGTCTCACATTAGAGCCCAGACCTTCACAGGTCTAGCTCATCATGCAGCATTGTTAGCGAGACTGCCTCACTGGATTTTACTTCAGCTCATAGGTGCTTGAATTTTCACAACTTGAGATACATTCATTTTTTGTTTTATTTTGTTTTAGTCACAAAGCAGATGCACCAGAAAGGGTTGAGTGAATTCTCCAAACTCTCTGGGAGAAGATGATACTAAGGTGGAAGACATAAAGAACAAAAGCCCAGATTGCCTGGAGGGCAAAAAGAAGGCAGGTTAGAAAGGTGAACTCGGGACAGCAGACACCTTTGGCCTTCCTCACTGCCATGTGGGTGGCTAGTTGACATTGGCATTTAATATTAATATGGGAGGGTTCCTGTGAAACAGACAACATATACATAACCAGATGGAAGTCTTAGAGCTAACCTGACTCTTGAACCTAAGAAATGAATATACTAATCTGCCCCCTCTAACTTAACTGCTTTGGGGATGAGGAACCCCATCTACATCCCCCCCAGGAGGAGTCTGTCTGCAATACTGCCCGTTGTTGATGCTGAATTGATGTCCTGCCCATACTCGCGATCCATTCCCTTTATCTAATGAGTGGTGATAATTACTGTGGTGTCACATTCTTGAAAAGATCTGTGCCATTGCATGGGGCAATATTTACTTAAGATGCTTTATCATCAAACAAGCGAAACAAGATTGCAGATCATTTATTCATGACTCAGTGGTATGGGAGGGATTTAAAGAAAGGTATATTTTGATCTTAAAAGGAGGATTTTGTCCTTTAAATCTTTATTATCGGCATTATTATTAATCTTATTTTGACACTCGTATTTACCTAGGACTATCTATCATAGCACAGCCAAATGGTAATTGAATGTACAATGGATTTTTTATTGCATCTAATAAAAAGCAACTATTATTATTATTACAAATTGCCCATAATTACAGTTGTCTGGAGAATGTCTTATCAGCCTGAGTGGGGTAGAAAGAAGCTGGGTGTACAATAGCACTTCTTCACCTATGAGTTAAACATGTACGTTCATTAAAGGCAATGTAAATTAGCATTATGGCAAATCCAGTCCATTTCACCCTCCTGGGCAGAGTCTGATGCTGGGCTGAATGATATTTAGTAGACGTGCCATTCATTTCTGCCCTGTCACTTTCAGAAGTGGCATGTGCAGTAGGGCTGGTGTGTTCTTTCTAGTGAGTGGAGATTCTGACAACCTTCCACATCAGACCTTGCTTCATAAAATATTAGACAGCTATCCTTCTCTTTTCGCACAGCAGTCTTAAAGATTAGTCACGTATTCGCTAGCCATATTTTAGAGATCACTTACGTTTATGAGCGTGTCTTCCAGCCACCTTCACATCCGGTTCCTCAGTGGACAGCTAAGGTAAATAAAATCTATCCCTGCCTCAGTCAGAACACTAAGGAATCCCTTGCCAGGACAATGAAGGCATTCCATCCCAGGGTCGTCCTCATCGGCTCTGAACGAAATCAAGGCGGAGCCAACATTTCCAAGCTGTGGCTTAACTAGTGTCATTATTCTCAAGGTTTGAACTAGTATTCCAGGCTGTGGCTTAACATGTATCTTTATTTTCTAGAAAATATCCAAGACCTGTAGGAGCTGAACAATTTCTAGAGCTGTTCTGATATCTTAATGGGAGATCAACGGATGTTTCTTTGTTTTTCCTATATGCCATCCTCCTCCAACACCCGTGCAAAATTACACACCTACAATCCAGGGGGAACTTTTTCTCTGGCTGTCTAGGAGCCCTCTCTGCCCTTCAAGTTGAGAATGGAGGGAAGATTAGAGCAGAGAGGGTGGAGATATCTCCATATGCTATATGACTATTGTATATTGATACGTAGTTACCTACAAAGTTGTTTGAAAACAGCGAGTGCAGAGATGGGCTGGGTGTATTGAATGAAGAAAGGTTTCTGAAGCTGTGAATAAATACAGCATGCTATTCACTAATTCTTATTAAAAACTATTTTCAGGGCTGTATTGGTACTGTTCTTTTATCCCAGATACAGGCTAGAATTGTCTCTTTAATGTTGTGTCTTCAAATTACATAGGAGTAAACTAGAGGGAGGACCTACACCTGCAGCTGATGATTGCTCCTGGTATTTATAATACAAAATAGCTAATTAAGATGATGGTCAAGTGGTAGTTTTCTGCTGATATTAACAGAGAAAATCATGGTTGTGTCTCTTTGTGCTTTTACCCTGTACAGTATCTGTACGCTAGAAACTAATGGCTAATTCAATACCGGATCTTTCAAAGATTAGCTAGCCACATCTTCTAAAGAAATGCATTGAGGGGCACATGGGTAGCACGGTCGGTTAAGGGTTTCAACTCAGGTCATGATCTCAAGGTCTGTCATGAGATTGAGACCTGTGTTGAACTCTGTTCTCAGTGCACAGTCTGCTTGCCCCTCTTCTTCCCTCTTACCCCTCTCCCCAGCCCTCAGGCCCCCTTCCCCAGCTCATGTGGGGAGGTCTCTCTCTCTGAAATAAATAAATCTTTAAAAAAAAAAAAAGAAATCCATTGAACTTGGCATTCACCTATGATCATACATTGCCTCAGTCCAAACTGGTATTCCTTGAAGCCACAGCCTCTCAAGGGCTCCCAAAAAAGGCTGTGAGGGCCACATACATCAGAATCCACTGGGGACACTTTTTGACATACAGATTCCTTGACCTCAGTCTGTATCTGCTGGGGTAAGTACCAGGAATCTGCATTTTAGTGTCCTAAATGGTTTTGATGGATGCCATGTGTAAAAATCACTCTGTAAAACAAAGTAGTATAATTGACTAAAGTCTTGCAGTCTTTATGATGATGAAACAACCAATACAAACAGTCCTATGAAAGGAAACTACTGCTTGCCAGGCTCTGATACCTGACCACATGCCCCAGATCCTGACCTCAGATCTTCTTCTGAATGACTCTTTTTGGTACCTTTTTAGGCAGTTCTGGATTTGGACACCAGCCACTGCTGAATCTTTCACATCGAACCTGCTCTTCCCCGTCCGTGGGGCAGTAGGCGGTACAGTCTTCACTTAAGGTTGAGATGTGATTATCCGTGAATTCTGCAGGAGAAGCCTGCTGGTTAAGTCCCCAATGTTCAATGTCTCTTCTCGTCTCCTTTCTTAAATAAATTTTGAAGCAGAATGACTCAACTGCAATTTTTCTTTTAGACATTCTTAACTGGAAATTCACCACTTGAGAAGAGAACATGATTTCTGTGTTCACCACCAACTGTGGTGATAGTTAGCATCCTTTGGTCCCGTGGCCAGCCCGGAAGATCTGGTGTTCTCAGGAGGCTCCACCACAGCATGGTGCTCCAGTCCCTCCCACAGTATTGCAGTTGTATCAATGGCTATAGATATAGCAAATACTCTATAGGAAAGCACGCCAGTGGGGAGCTGACTGAGTGTCTGTTGATCCTTAGATGAAGTTGGCTAAGAAAGAAGAAATAATACAATAAATTAAGTCCTAAGTATTTGAATAACTAGTACAGTAAAAGTTACTCGACTTCCTCCAATGACGGGCAGGCAACATCTTTTCAACCCTTACTACCAGTGCTTGGTTGAGAACTGCAGGAGCGGAGAGGTCTTCTCAATGAAATCCAGTTGATTCTACTGTAAAACTCCTTGGCCATGCACTTGGAAAGTCCTTAGTAATGATTTGTCCCCGTGATTTAATTAAAATTTAAGCTATACATCTGTTTGAAAACATATAGACAGAGATAGAGAAGCTTGTTCTTGGGACGGTGATTGACAGAGAGGAACAGATTGACTTGGCATGATCGTAGGATTCATTAATCTTCTTCAAGTATATTCTGGGGAAACGTGGAGTTCTCTCCACAAGCTGTTACCAAAACAGCACTTTTATTTGCACAGTTGGATTCCTCACAGTTTAAATGGAAGTCACAAGTTAAGGGAGAGAGGCATACTCTCCTGTGATAAAGATTTCTGTGATTACACATCCTAATATTGTAAGCAGCACAACACAATTAAATAATATTGCAGCATTGTTCCGTTTACTGCAGTCCTGATCTCTAAATAGGATACAGCCAACGTGAAGGTTAGTCTTGGATATCACTTGTTAAGTGTGGGTCCTTGCCTGTTAGTGAATTGTATATCTCCTTTAGGTATCACATATTTCTGTTGCAAAAAAAAAAAAAATCGTTTACTCACTAGAGATCTGGGAGCTTTCTGGGTTTTCTTGGTATATCATTGGGAGATTAGATGCTGCAAGATACAAGAGGAAAAAAATTAAATGGAGATATCATTTTCTTGAAGAAAGAAATAAGTCAAAATACACCACAAATGTAGAGCAACCATGCTCAATCAGACACCCTCCGAATATTGGCGGGAGATTCAGGCTGATGGGAATTTTCATGAACTTAGCATTTCTGGCTTTGTTCTTTCTCTGAATGCTGTCTCTGCAGATTTAAATCCATCTTATTTCAGAATGCTGGATTTGTAAGTGAGAAGAAATAGTGCAGATGGCTAAATTATCTTCACTTGTTTGAAACCATGACAACTTACCATAATATAGCTTTAAACACCTGAAATTAATTAGAGAGAGTACATTTGAATGTGGAGAGTATGATTTACAGTACAGGCTTAAATATGGGGACGTGTTTTGATTTCAGGTTGACATTTATTATTTTAACTATAAATGTTGATCAAACAGACTTGTTTTGTCTTTTAATAAAAACTGTTGGGGTGCCTGGGTGGCTCACTCGTTAAGCATCTGCCTTCGGCTCAGGTCATGATCCCACAGTCCCCAGGATCGGGCCCCACATCAGGCTCCCTGCTCAGTGGGGAAGCCTGCTTCTCCCTCTCTCACTACCCCTGCTTGTGTTCCCTCTCTAGCTGTGTTTCTCTCTGTCCAATAAATAAATAAAATCTTAAAAAATAATAATAAAATAAAAATAAAAACTATTTGAAGAGGCAGTGGGAAGGGGCTACTGTCTAATATTCAGACCATATAAATATTGGAAGAGCCAGAACAATTTTTTTAATATAATTATGACACAAACCTTTACTGATTAGTGTGGGGAGGTAGAAAAGTACACTAATAAGTTTTAAGGACCTACTAAGGGTCATTAATTTTTCAGAATACTTCTCTGTGAACTTTGTTATAGGTTCTACAAGAGCTGGAATTAGGTCTTATTCATGTCTCCACATCAGAGTGTCTAATAAAGGAAAGACTCAGTGTAGTAGATTCAGACATACTCCGATGTGACTCTGTGACCTTGGTAAATGCTTAACCACTCTGAGAGGTAGGATTCACACATGAGGGAGAAACTAAATCAGAGGTAATGGGACAAAGTCTATGCCCAGACAGGGAGATCTCTTTGAGGAAATAAATATGTGGTTAATATCTTGGTATGTTGACTCTGAGATGCTGACAGACCATCCAGGAAAAGATATATAACAGGGAGTGGAGTATCAGGGTTCAAGGGGGAGCTAGAGCAGGAAAGAGTAGAAAGGCAGAAGAATAACTCTAAGGATATGCTTGGAAAATTGAGAGATCAGTGGTAATTAAAGATATCAAAAAAGGATCAACTGAAAAAGACAACTAGAAAAACCAACTTCCATTTCACTGAGTGTTTGAGTGGGAGAAAGTAGACCACAAGATCAAAAGCTTTAAAGTCATCAAAAAAGATCAGGGCTGGAAAAATAAGAGGCAAGAGGTTAGAAGTAAGCATAGTAAGGAAAGGCAGGCACTAAATACAGACACACTTTCAAGAAGTTTGGGTAAAAGGAGAGGTGAAAAATAGCACAGTGATTTGAGGCAATCCAGAGAACTTCTTTTAACGTTGGGAGACCAGAGTGTGTTTGTTGATGGGTCAGAGAGCTCAGAAAGAAAGAGAAATACATCAACTGGGTTTCCATTGAACCAAGGAGGAAACAAGGTGAAGGACACAAAGTTAGGTTAACCTTGGAAAAGAGACTCTTCTTCTTCTAAACCAGAGAGAGAGAAAGGTAAAGAAAAATACAGATAGATTCTGTGGTTCACTAAATTGAAAATATGAACCCATGCTCCGATTTAGTTTGTCTTTCCTCACTTAACTCTTGCTCTGTGCCTGCCACCGTCTCTTACCAGATAGGAAGTAAAATCCTGTCTTTGAGAAGTAAAGAATGTGTGTTCATTTTTAAGAAATAGTTAACTTCAGGCCACCAAGGTATTTCCTAGAAATCAAGACATCATCCTGATACATCATAATGGTCTAAAAGAATTGATGCACTTTGAAAGAGGGGCAACTTAATTCTTTCCCTGAGTAGGATTAGGCATAATGTAGAATAGTTCATATTTAAAGGAGATCCTTTAAATATGATAGTTCATATTTAAAGGTTATGAATTTTCTTCATAAATAGTGCAATGTGAAAAAAAATCTGTGACTATATGCAGACATAAGAAACTAATCAGTTTAGTACTACACAACTCCTTACTAAGAAAAGTTTGCAAGAGGAGTGCCTGGGCGACTCAGTCGGTTAAGCAAGTGCCTTCAGCTCAGGTCATGATCCTGGGGTCCTGGGATCAGGCTCCCTGCTGAGCAGGGGGTCTCCTTCTCTCTCTCTCTCTCTCTCTCTCTCTCTCTCTCTCTCTCTCTCTCTCTTCTCCCCCTTTCCCCCAACTTGTGATCTCTCTCGCTCTCTGTCTCAAATAAATAAAATCTTTAAAAAGAGAGAGAGAGAAGTTTGCAGGAAAAAAAAAAAAATTTTCTAGGATCCAAATCCCATTATATCAGTCCCAGTACACGTTTGGGGAGCTCTGTTGTACCTACTTTGTAAACACCTCCCATTCAATTCATTGGTGAAGGAGGGGCCCCTACTTCAGGGTTATGATGGCGGCTCTGAACACAGGACACCAACATTAAATGGGTGAAATCAACTGTGGTTATTAATTACATAGACTCACAGCATAGAGGAAGATGGCAATGCCTGCCACACAGGGCCACAGGTTGGTACATTTGAACAGAATGAACAACCAGGGACTCTGGGAGATAGGCCTTATAGTATCAAAAGGGTGAGGGACCCCTGTTTCCCATGGGAGGATGCAACTGATATGTTCAAATAAATCTGTAAGCCTACAGGGAGCAGAGGCATACTACTTATGGGTAAACAGGAATTGTACCTGATCCCTTTTGTAAGGAGGGCTATTTATGTAGAGGCTCTTACTTACCCACAGGAGCAGAATGAGGAGGGAAATCTGTGGTTCAGCCATTGAAGGCCCTTCTGATTCTCTCAAATGCCAAGCCAGCACATAATACTGAGCTTTATGTTTATGCTTTATACCATACCCACAACACAAGCAGCTCCACATAATAAGTAATCATGTTATAATGGGATTGTTGGAATCTGAGATAACAAAGCATTTTGCCTGGGGAGGGGTGGGGCTGCAGGAAAGCTTTGGAGTCTTACTAGAGTAATTTGTGTGAATGATATTTTATGTGCTTTCCACATACATGGTTTGAAAGCATCATGAAAAGAAGTGCTCACATAAATGCCTCTTGATGCTTCTGGTCTATTTTGCAATGGCATCTCCTCTGTAAGCATATGTCCTTACTCTAAGTGATGTGTTCCTCATTGAGGAGAATTGAAGGAATCCCAAGCCACTGATTAAATATCAAGTCAGTTTTGTGGATGGCAACACTCATCATTTGACCTAACTGTGACTCCAGAAACAGGATCCCGGGTTTGACTCTTGGCTAAGAGTATCATTTAGGGTCCCAGCAGGTAACACACAGCTCAATCAAGGAGGGCCATTCAAAAGAGTTGGATGGCGGATGGCATCAGAGACAGAAATTGCACGAGTTATTTTAACAGAGAATTTAATATAAAGATATGTCTACTGGCTACCTGAAAGGGTAGAAAGAGAACACTAAATAATCAAAGAATGTATATGAGCTTGAACTGGAGAAATTATAGGCAGCAACTGGAATTATTAAAGATTAGAGAGGGCCCTCATGGATGGGAACCTAACTTCAGAGGAAGAGGCTCCAACTGGTGGGTGCTGATGGCTTTTAAGGGGCATGATGGGGCTAGTTCTGCAATTTTTGAAGAATAAATAGCATATTAAACCAAAAGGATTCGATTGCTGCTATTTTGGAATAAAATGCCCACCACCAGATGTAAGGGGAGCCTGCCATGATAAGAACTGAGAAGTCCTTGTTCTGGTAAGAACAAGAAGCAAACAGGAGAGAGAAATCCCTTCTTCCTCCAGCTCGCAGTCTCCCTCTGGCATGAGGCACTTAACGAAGTGCTAGTTGGCCTAGCAGAGATGTAAAGCAGGTCCTGGATCACGAAGAAGTGTATGGGGGTGGGGTGAGTTTTGAAGCTGAGAGTCAACAGTTTTTTGTGTTTTTTGTTTGTTTGGTTGGCTGGGTTTTTTTGGTTTTTTTGTTTTTTTTGGTTTTTTTACAGAGAGGAACATAGCTAGAGAAGGAACACAAGCAGGAGGAGTGAGAGAGGGGGAAGCAGGCTTCCCACCCAGGAGGGAGCCTGATGCGGGGCTCAATCCCAGGACTCCAGGATCATGACCTGAGCCGACGCAGATGCTTAATGACTGAGCCACCCAGGCACCCAAGAAAGTCAATACCTTTAAAACCAATACAGGAACATTCCAAAAGTTGAGGCAGCATTTAAGGGAAACTACCAAGAGATGTGGGGAATCCCAGGGCTGGCAGCAGTGGGGGAGTTAGAAGGTTTATCCTTCGCATGTGTGAAGCTCAAGGCAAGAGCACAAATGAACACCTGCCTCCCAAAGGCCCTAAATTTAAAAGTGATAAAGTAAGCAAACAAACTGTGGAATAAAATACATCTTGACTACTTATCTAACCAAATATCATTTTCTGATAGCCTGGGAGCTGGCTTGAATTAACAAAACTGGAACTCCTTGGAGTTCTGCTGGAAATTTGTGGTGAATGAGAACCACCAGCCTGTACCCTCACTTTTCTTCCCACCTTTGGTTCTGTATTTTGTCCCATGAAGGGAGTCTCACATGTACAATCCTGCACAGTGCAGCCCACATGTCCAAACCCAGTTCACTCTCCCCGACAAGTAACTGAGCCTTAACCAGCCCCGGGGCCTGTGGCTGAAAATACTACAGGTGCATGATCAGCCCAGAAAAAGCCCTGGTGGAACATGCAAGTAGGGTTGGAGCCATTTGTAGAGAGGATTTGGGGTCGCTGGTGCTTGGAACCTGACTTAGAATGGGCCAGTGCATGTCCTTCAATTGACATGGCACTTTTTCCCCAAGAACTGTTCATGGCATAAAGAGGGTTATGGCCAGAAGGGCAAAGAAGAACGTGTACAAGCCCTAAGGGCAGTGCAGGATCCATTTATGACCTGTAGGTGTCAAGGGGCAAGGAGAGGGAGTGGTCACCAGAAAATAAGAGAGACCAGTTGACCCTTGAATGACATGGCTTTGAACTGCAAACATCCACTTCTACACAGATTTCTTTTTTTTAAAAAACAGAATTGTAAATGTATTTTCTCTTCCTTATTATTTTCTTAATAATATTTTCTCTAGTTTCCTTTATTGTAAGAATACAAGAATACAACAAAGAATACATCCACCATGTAAAATATGTGTCAATTGACTGTTTATCAGTAAGACTTCTGGTCAACAGTAGGCTATTAATAGTTAGGTTTTTGGAGGAATCAAAAGTATACATGGGTTTTCAACTGAGCAGAGGGCAGGTACTCCTTACTCCCTATTGTTCAAGGGTCCAAAGCAACTGTAGGAGAGGGTTAGCTGACAGAGAGTGTGGCCTTCAGCAGAGGGACAGCACTGCCAACCCCCTTTGCCCAATAGGGAGAGAGCACAATGTAAATACCCCTTTCCCCCTGCCTCTGTTTTCCTGCCATTATTCCCCATTGGCTGTCCCAACTGGAAGCCAGTGCACAAGAGAATTCAGATGACACAGCCCACAGAGCCCCTAGAGCTCAATCTCCTGGGCACAGGGGGAGATGGAGAAGGGCGGAGAAGCGTGGGTCTGGAGGGGAAGGCAGAGACAATAGCACACACCTGTGCACCAGACCCTCCAGCTTTTGTTGCATGCCCTGCCTGGTGCCACGTGTCTGCAGTTAAACCCCTACATCTCTTTACCTGCCTTCCTAGCTTTTATCCATCCCCTCCCACCAGGGCCAACCTCAGGTGCCCCCCACAAAATGTCCAGCCTAGTCATAATATAGTCAGGGATCAAATGCCCAGCGTAGAATATTGTGCAGAAGAGAGGTGAGTGACAGTTTGGTATCTGAGATGGATGGCCTCAAAACAGCCATGTGTGCTAAGCATATAGAAATTACTGAAGGAGAAAGAAATATCAGGGAAAGGAGATTGATCATGCTGAGCAAATACCTCTGCTTCCTCTCCTATGAACTGAAAGAAAGCATTTTTTTTTCTTGGTCTTTTGGTCTCCTTGTTGGTTCTGATATCCCCTAGTATTTTTTAACCTTTTTGTTTGGGTGACATCTTTTTTTTTTTAATCTTCCCCAAATTCTTTTAAGAAACAAGTAAGATACAGATGTATATAATAAATAGCTGGTCAGTGAATGGTAATATAGTTCAGTGTTTCTCAGTAGTCTTATGACCACTGATTCATAACAGAGTCATCCAGATGCTTTAAAAATATGAATACCTGGGGCACCTGGGTGGCTCAGTTGGTTAAGCGACTGCCTTCGGCTCAGGTCATGATCCTGGAGTCCTGGGATCAAGCCCCGCATCGGGCTCCCTGCTCGGCGGGAAGCCTGCTTCTCCCTCTCTCACTCCCCCTGCTTGTATTCCTTCTCTAGCTGTGTTTCTCTGCCAAATAAATAAATAAAATCTTTAAAAAAAAGAAATATCAATACGTGTTCCACATTCCAGATTTCTGGGAGTTGGCCCTAAAGTCATTGATGAAGTGGTTAAGAGTAGTGATCCTACAGTTACAGTGTCACTATGAGATTTAGGGAAGGTTTCTTAACCTCTCTGAACCTTTTTTCACCTAAAAAAAAAAAAGTAGGGGCACCTTGGTGGCTCAGTCAGTTAAGTGTCTGTCAGGCTAAGCGTCTCCCTTCGATCCCGGGGTCCTGGGATCAAGCCCCACATCAGGCATCCTGCTCAATGGGGGGCCTGCTTCTCCCTCTTCTTCTGCCTCTTCTTTCTGCTCATATTCTCTCTCTCACACAAATAAATAAAGATCTTTTTCTTTTATTGTGTAATGTTAGTTTACCATATGCTACACCATTAGTTTTTGATGTAGTATTCCATGATTCATTGTTTGTGTATAATATCCAGCGTTCCATGTCTTTAAAAAAAATAAATAAATAACAGTACCTATTCTGTTTTTGTAAATACCAAGAGATAATCTATGTAGGAGGACTTAGCATAATTCCCATTGATCAGCACCAGGGACCAGTGTTTCATTTTTGCCCTGGGTCTCTTTGGTGTTGGCCAGTGCAGAAGGTGACCCTTTGCTTGGCTAATTTGAGAAGAACTCTACAGTTCCTAAAGAACCAGGACCCTCCCTCTCTGTGCTAGTTTACTCACTCATTAGGATTTCTTTCATCACAACTGCCGCAAAGGAAAGTGGACTGGGAGTTCACTCCCACCACACCGATAGGAAGGGCAAAACACAGAAGGCCACGCTCCCTGACCCGGGCTGCATGATCTTGGCTGCTGGAGCTTAACGGAAAACTCTGGAACACCAACTCCGAAGAGATTATTTTTATTTCTACACTGTGCTACTTACTGCTTTTACTCAGCTTGCATGGAGAACGCCTCCCAGTTAGAAATTGTACCACCAGGCATTAGAAGTATGTGAAAAGGCCATCACCGCAAAAGGCGAGGCGTAATAGAGCCCATCTGAAATAGCTCAGCAAATACACATGTTCAGTTACGGAAGCTTTCAAAGTAAATACCTTGGCTACTTGAAGCAGAAAGTAAGAAAATAAGCCAGGCTAAATAAGGGAATCTTTCCTAGATTTTTATTTCTTTCCCCTCGGGTACTCAGGGAAAGCTGCCAGGTGTAGTTCTAACAAATTTTAAGAAACAGAGTATTTCAGCAGAGGCAAAGGGGGAATGAGACTTCTCTGGCTCCACTGGGGTTTTTTTGTTTGATGGTATGCTTTTTGTTTTGGGTTTTGTGGGTTGTTGCTTTTTGGGGTTTTTTGGTTTTGGTGTTTTTTTTGTTTTTTGTTTTTTGTTTTCGTTCTGAAATACTTATACTTACCAAAAAGAGTGAGGTGATAATAATTGCTGTTGCTCCAGCTTCTCAGCTTTGAACGGCAGAGCTGATACGAAGAAGCCTGCGACTTTCTTTGCTGGAGGCAACCTTCCTCAGTTAGGGGAAGAAGGACTTCAAGGTCAAGTATTAATTCTTCAAGATCAAGTCCAAGCTGTTTCTTCGGAGAGTCGGCAAGCAGGCCTGTCAGCACACACAGCATAAAACATCTACCCTTAAACCGATCACCCCAGGAGTAGGTTCAGTTTAATGTGAGGCAAAGGGCCGCATGCTCCTGGCTTCTCACACCTGTGCCCTCCTTACCTGCTGCCGCAGGCCCAGGCTCCAAGCCTTGAACTGACATCCCCTCAGCAACTTTTTGCTAAGGGGGCTGTTCACAGTCGCCATCAAGAGAAATCTCATGCTTTGCCTATTTTATAGCAAAATACCTAAGCTGGGTTTGCCTTTCCACAGAGCAAAAGGGATTTTTTTAAAAAATTCTTTAACTCTAAAAGGCCTGCCTACCCACACAGTGATTCATGACCGAACAGGAGGTTGCAGAACAGTGGGGGGGGGGGGGCGGTGGAGGAAGCTCCTCAGTCCAAATTGGTGGATGTTACCAATGATAAATTCTTGAGATAACTTCCTGATGAACAGAAATAGAAAATCTGCACAGGAGCACTAGACCCCTTTAGAGAAGGGGGTCCGTCTACTTCCACCAATTATTAAAACATATGAGGCTACCAGGACTGTGTCCACCGTGAAAATCCAGGCCTCATTAAATGGATGGATTTCTCAGCGCTGGCATCCATTCCGAAACATCCTCCGCCTGAAACCACAACCACATCCTAAAAAATTCAGTGTCCTCTCATTCTTGCCCCTTCAGTGTTCTTTTCATGCCCACTGAAGTCCCCAGCCACCTCACTACTTGTGGGGAAGACCCACACAAGTAAAGCCCTTCTTAAGACTCGCTGATATTAAATTTCAAGATTGTCCCCAGGTTAATAAATCTTATCTACTAATTCAGGTTAATTTGTGAATAAATGTCAACAGTTTCAAGGGCTGCCTCTTCCAGATAGGATTTACATCTCGGTCAAAGAAATGAGTAATGGGACAAGGAACTTAATTGTAATAGGGCTGATGAAATGGCTCACAGTAGCACTTAGGATAGATAGGTCTAGATGCTTTAATGGGCACTGAGTCATCGAACTCACATACTTTATGAAGCAAATGCAGTGATCAACCCCATTTACAATGAGGAGTCTGACACATAGAGGTTAAGTAACCTACCAGAGGCCACACGACGGGCAAGTGTTGATACCCGTATTCAAACACAAGCGACTGATGTGTTTCCAGAGCACCATACTTAACTGCTATACAAGATGGGAAAAGAAACTTTGGGGCATGTGGAAATAAATGAAGAGCAAGCAAATGAGAAGGGACACAGGTCATCTATTCAGAGTTTGCTAGAGGAAAAGAGTCAGCCACCGTCTCTTTTGTTTTGGCTGAGACTCAGTCAGGAAGCAGCGTGGGAAAGGTGCACAGAGGACGAAAGGGAATGTTTCAGATGTACCCTGACGGAGGCTATTGACATGGGAGGCTGTAGACGGGCCAGCTGGAAGTGAGTCACCCCGTGTGATTGGCTAGAGGTACACATTTGGCTTTCTCTGGTTGGTCCTCAGGCAGAAGCAGAGACAAAAATTAGGAAACACTGTCAGTTGCTGATACAGTCCTAGTCATTTGAGGCCAGTCGTTAAAACGGTTCCTGTTTGGCTTTCTGGGCTGTCTTCTAGAAATACTGATATGACTCTCTGTAAGTCTGGCTTCTAGATCGCTGGCCTTCAGAGCTCGTTACTAAAGACACTGGTCGCTGCAGATAGTAGGCCACAGTCCTATTTTTATATATGGTATGGCCATTGTCAGCTTGTATATTTAATCTCTCGGGCAGAAGAATCTGCTAGAATCATTCGTTTTCTCCCAGCATGGAAGGCAGCCTCCTTCTGGACAGGAGTCTTCCAGCTCCAGAAGATTCTTTCACTGAAGCAGGTTGGTGAATTAGGCCAACGTCTTCACTGCTGGTGAACACATGTGTGTTGAATTTCCTGGTGCTGGTCTCTCCTTTACTACTTAATATTTGCCTGGTGGTGAGGAGCCAAGAGGTAGAAAAACTGCTGGCCTTATCCCCAATCATGCCTGCAGATAAATGTCAAAGGTTGGCTAAGATCTTAGCTGAAAAAGAAGGAGGGGAGAATTTCTCATTGCATTTTCCAACTAAAATGTGCAGATCTCAAAAATACTGCACAAGGGAAATGGAGGAAAACCAACCTGTTCAACTCGCTTGCTCCCAAAGACTGAGCTCCTGTTCAGCAGTTGGTGACCTACACAATAGCCTACAACATTTCCTTCTGTTAATAGATGGTTCTGTTTTCAAGAGGAGCAAGTATATCCCAGAGACTCTCAAATATAAACAACACAGATAGTACTTTTTTTTTCCCTGAGAACCAGCTCTGTTCATTATGATAAAGGAAGTAGAATAGACTACCTCTGCCTTCAGAGAGTCCTACAGTCTTTTGTGTGAGATACCATTTTTCAATGACTTGAGCGAATGACAGTTTCAACACGAAGCATCCAGTGAGTTTTGCCTTGAGAAATACATGAGCCCCTAATGAGATATGGCTCTAGCCGTGATTTTATTGACGCTTTCTAACACAAAGTTAATATGAAAGCTAACACAAGTGCTTGCATTTGGGGACCTGAATCAATTATGTACCCACAACAAGTACAGATCTGTGTTCTAAAGATGTTAAAGAAAGAGAACATGATTAGAAGCATGCCAGCATCCTACCTATGAATGTCCCGATGTAACCAGTGCTAGTGACCAATGTTAAAATTGCAATATTACATAAAATGGAACGATGGCTCCTTCCAGCTGCCAGGTAAGCACAAACCAGAAGCACATTACCCGTTGGTAACGTCAGTAAAATGCTGAAGAAGGTATGGGGCATTTGGCCAAGGACATGATCTCACTCTTCCTGAAAGGGAGCAATCTGGGATCAGGAAAAGGGTTACAGGAGAGGGGCTGTGAGGACTGTCCTCTTACATACACACAGCTAGGATAGTAAGCAGCTTGGTCAACGTAGCCTCTAACCTAACTCAGTTATTAGAGGAAGTTTTTGGGCAGATCGCTTCTCTCTCTGGTCTTCCATGGATATTATACCTGACAGAGCTACGTATGGGATCGATGGTGATATTTTTGGCTAGCTCTGTGAACAGACTTATGAAGTGCTTTAAAGTAAAAGAAAAAGATCCCATGTAGAAGACTATTGGTATAATATTCCTAGTATTATACGTCAAAATAATGGCTGCAAAAACCAAAACAAAACCAAAACCAAAAAACAAGTAGAAGACTAAAAGAAGAAAAGAGCAAGCCTAAAATTCTGCAAACCTTTCTTACCATTAACTGAGCAGACAGAAGAAGAGAGCAGCATTTTCCTTTCAGAACCCACGCATGGAATCAAAAAGGAATTGTAAGAGATTGCTCACCAAAGAATATTGAAACAGATTCAAACAGCCCCTTCAATAATACCTGTAAAATAATTCCTTAATTTGATATTCTCTTGGCAAAAAGTGACAAAAATAAACTCAGCTGTTCTTTCCAGGACCCTTGAATGAGTGTCTAGTTCTACACCTGAAAGAAAATATTTTGTCCAAAGTCATCTTTAAAATTCTTTTTTTTTTCTTTTAAGGATTTTATTTGTTTATTTGACAGAGGGAGACACAGTGAGAGAGGGAACACCAGCAGGGGCGCTGGGAGAGAGAGAGAAGCAGGGTTCCCACTGAGCAGGGAGCCCGATGCGGGTCTCCATCCCTGAACCCTGGGATCAGAGCCTGAGCCAAAGGCAGACACTCAACAGCTGAGCCCCCCAAGCGTCCCTGAAGTCATCTTTAAGATTCTTAAGCCCGAAGCACCTGGATTCCTAATCACTGTGATGCACACACCCCAATGGGTTTTCTGTTTCTCTTCAATACACACACAGAGCTAAGCAATCAGCCCACGCAACTTCTTAGCTCTCCTCGAGCACTTGATGAATAAAATGAGAGACCGCAATAAAACCTGAAAGATGATGTCTTCTATTTTTTTCTTTTACATAGGGATGCCCATTTCTACCTTAACCTAGTCTTTTGTGATTTATTTTGAAAGCCAGACGTGATCTATGGAGATTTGTGTAGGCAGTGTGTGTGTGTGTGTGTGTGTGCGCATGTCCCTGTGTGTATATAGAAAAATTCAATTACATATCCCCACTCAGGTTCCAGCAGACATTCTTAGGTATAAACATTCCACTTAATCTAGTCTGGCTAGTCATCCTCTAACTGGATTAGCTGTATTTCTGCCAACAGTCCACAGAAATCCAAACTAGACCCACTATAAAGAAATGACACCAAGTGTGCTTCTTTAAATAAGGAAAAGGATGCTTTAATTAAGGACAAAGATCTCCTATCATATTAAGAATGAGTTCGTCATCCATCGCATCGTTCTCAAGAGTGAGTCAGAAAAATGAATAAAACACAAAGCCACCAATAAAACAACGCTTTTGTTACATGGATATTATCCTCGGAATAAAATTTTATATATGCACAATCTTTTTATGTTAAGAAGGAGTAAATCTTCAATAGAAAACAATTTAAAAAAGGGAGTAGTTCATACTTTTAAGATGAGTGAGGTAGAGAAGCCCCTCGGAGAGACATTTTGCAGTGCGCTGAGGAGTAATAAGAACGGATGCATGAATTCTAGCAGAAGCAGCCTTTAAATGAAGAACGTATCAATATAAGGCCATGATTTGGTTAAAAGCACTGAGAAAAGTGGGAATACATCTGCAGAGGAGGTGTGTAATTTTGGCTACACTCCTGGAGAAAGGTAACAATCCAGTGAGAGGTTCAGAGAACAGACCTTGTGCTAAAAAGCCCTCAGGATATAGGACGACACGGATAACAATCAGGGAAAGCAATCTGACAAGCACTTTTAAAAAATGATTCATACCTAAGGTACCTGGCGCCGATATTGCATTCAAAGCAGCTTCCGAAGCATGGGAGCCATATAGCCAAGGGCAGCTCTCTAAGGCGATCCCACCGATTGTCATGCTGCGCGACGGTTATGCGAACTCACCCCGGGGCCAGGTAACTCTGCAGTCATCACCAAAAAATCTCTATGGTGCTGATTGTACCCACCGAACGAACTTCGATAAAGTATCTATACATAGCATAACAGATGCTTTTGTTCCTAGAGATCAGGTAGATACCGTTTTTCAAGAGTTCATCCTGATTTTGGTTAATTTGGACCAGTTGATGCAAATGGCAGGGAGAGGGTTTTCATGGTCATTAGTGAATTCACATCCAGGACACTTGGGTAGATGAACCCTGTATCTTTAATGGGGAGCTGACCATGACGACATTATCAATAAACTGGTTATAAGTGTTCGTGTGGGTCAAAGTGCAACCCACTTCTCTGAAAGGCTATGTGCTGCAGGGTAATGAGCGGGCCCCTCCAGACCATCACGGGCCATAATTACTCTCTACTTGAGAGCAGGCTCCATTGGAATGGATTTTATAGGTTGTAGGTAAATTATTTTCCCGAATTTTGTCAGAAAAGGACACGATACCATCCTCCCCCAAAAAGTGAGAAGGAAGGGAACACATATCTCACAAACATTCTGTTTTCCTTAATGGTGCCTTGAAAATTCATTGTCAAGGAAGCACCTTTGAATAAAAGGATGTTTTTATGTTTGTGGGTTGGGAGGAGGAGCCTTGGAGGGACAAGTGTTTTGATCCTGACCCTCACCCAAATACTCGCCTATCCACAAATTTCCATTGCACTCTTTTCATTGTTTTACCAAAACTGCAGCCCCTCGGGAGGCTGTCTGACCAGCACGGCTGTAGACCAGCTCACCACACGACCCAGTAATTACCTCAATTGCTTTTACAACTGTCAGAAAGATGTCTTGGACAGCAGGAGATTTTATGTGCGCTGATTTTTCCAGCAAAGCAGGTAATAAGAGATAAATGTGAGTTTGCCTCAAGAATGCCACAGGATATTCAAGAGCAAGCACCCAAATGGGCCTTATGTTATCATATGCCTTAAGGTTCAGTGTCTTTCCCACATGCAGTCTATTCCTCAGGTGTGTAGAGCCTTGGACTCTTAGGTCACCAGGAGTCACTTACCCACGTGTGAGTCACTCCGTCTTTCACCGCTCCTGGCCCACTCTCCACAAAATAGCGCTGCTATGTTCTTAAAACAGCAAAGAGCGCAAGTAGCCTTAATGCAGTGATTTTTTTTTTTATTTTACTTTTATTTTTCTATTTTTGGTCATCTCAGCAATAGGTTCTTTTAATGTCTATTTTTCTGGGAACCTGATTTATCAGAGAGGACATTAGACATTATCGGGCCGCTTATTCTCTAACCTTCATTGTTGAGCAACTTTTAATCTGTTCTATACAAAACATCTATCATACCTCCCTCAAAGAGCTACTATTATATTATGGGACATAGAATACAAGCATTGTGCATAAATTAATCCCATTTACAATACACAGAGACATCACAGAGATATCACAGAGATAAACATCGTTCACAAAAAAATCTGTTCTAAAGATTATTTTCACCTTTCCTTTAATTTGCTTACCTTTTTCTTTTAAGTTCAGTTTCTACAAAAAGAAAAGGCAGCAAGTCATAGAGGGGAGATCCCTGGGTGAGCAGCCAGGGGCCATTGGCTCCAGCCCTAACTCCCACACTAATGAGCATGTGACTGTTGACACATCATATCATTGTTTGGGACCTGTTCCCCCATCTATTAAGTGGACTAGAACATCTCCAAGGTCCCTCCCAGCTTAACACACAGTCCAAAATTATTCACCATCGACCTCCCTATTTATAATTATCTGTGCAAGAATGAATGTGCTGGTGGTTGTTTCCCCCCAAAGGGTTTTTTGGTTTTGTTTTGCTTTTTAAGATTTTATTTATTTATTTCAGAGAGAAAGAGAGAGAATGAGTGGGAGAGAGCATGAGATGGGAGAGGTCAGAGGGAGAAGCAGACTCCCCACCAAGCAGGGAGCCCAATACAGGACTTGATCCCGGGATTCCAGGATCCTGACCTGAGCCAAAGGCAGTTGCTTATTAGCCAGCTGAGCCATCCAGACACCCCTGAAGGGGTTTTGTTACAGTCTCAGCCCTGGGTTTCAGCCTCACACTCCCTGAACACCAAGATAACCATCAGTCTCTCTTTGTGAGGACAGGGAGTAGTGACAGTTGGAGAGACAAACTTTTAAGCCCTTCTAATAAGGTTTTAGTTTTAATTATGTATACATATTATAATAAATATCTTAATAGTATGAATAATTTGGCATGTTTGATATGTTTGAATACTGAATACCTGAACTGAACTTATTTTATGGCCATGGGGATCACAGTGGATTTAAAAATTAAATATAATTAGGAGGGGTTTTTTTCCAATTTATTTATTCTAGAGATAGAGAGTTGGGAAGGAGCAGAAGGAGAGATCAGATTCTGCATTGCTCATAGAGCCCAACGAGGGTCTCATTCCCACAACCCTGAGATCATGACTGAGCTGAAATCAAGAGCTGGGCACTTAACTGACTAAGCTACCCAGGCGCCCCTAAATATAAGTAGGTTTTTGTCTTCCTCAGTAGATCAATAATTTTCCCTTGGCTAAGAATAGATCATGATTTCCTCTTTCTGAGAAAAGTCATCAAGGTTTTCTTAATCTCCTTTTGATATTAGTTTAAGTTTATTATAGTTTTCATATATAAGTACCCATTTTACTTCCATAATTATTTTTCACGTTGCATCTTGCCTCGAATTTTGTAAGTATGTATGGGATTGGGGGAACATGCTTTCTTTAGTGACTAGTTAAGCAAATGAAAAATGAATAGCAATCAGTGGCTTGTTCCTCTTGATCAACCCCAGCTAGAAAGAGCCTTCATTTGGGGCAGGGGCTAAATGATATTGAGCGTAATTTAGTTCTTAGTGTCTACAGTGAAGGTTGATAGCAGTTGCAGTAGGATAAGCAGGTGGCAATAGGAAGTTTAGATTTCACCTCTGGAAGCAGAAAGGCATGGACTTTGGCTCAGGACTCTCACTTTCAGGCTCTGTGACCTTAGGCAAATTATTTAACTTCTCTGACCCTCAGGTTCTCATTTATAAAATGGACAGAGAGAGGAACTAGAAAAGATGTCTTAGGTGGTGTATTAATTTACTGGTACTGCCATAATGAAATATCCCAGCCCGGGTGGTTAAGCTTCGAAGATGTAGTTTCTTTCAGTCCTGGAGGCAGGGGTGGGCCCAGGTTTGCTCCTTCAGAGGCCTCTGGGTTACAGGTAGAAGCCTCCTCTCTGTTGTCATGGTCATCCCTGGGTGTCTACAGTGTCTGGAATCTCTCTCTGTGTGTCTAAATTTCCTCCCCCTATAAGGACACCAGCCATTTTGGATTAGCGCCCATCTTAAAGACGTCATGTTAACTTAATCACCCTCTTAAAGACCTTATCTCCAAAAACAGTCACATTCTGGGGGAAAAGGACTTCAACATATGATTTTTGAAGGAACACAATTCACACCAGTAGGCTCCCCAGGCAGCAGCCCCTGAGATGGCTATCTGCAAGCAACGGATGATTTACAGGGGCAGGGGAGGAGGAGGCATGTGGGCAAGCTCTCAGGAATAAAGTCGGTAAAGAAGTGAAGGAAGCAGCGTTGGGCCTTGGGAGAAGTTGAGCCACAGTAGAGTCATAACAGCGGCCCCAGCTGATCCCACAGAGAGCTCTGGGTGGTGCCCCCCACTTCCACTGGAGAGATAAATATCAATTTCACCGTTTCGTGGGATTTTGAAGAGAACTGACAGAGACAAGCATAGGTACTAATATTTCATCCCTGGAATGTAGTTGGAGCTGACATGAGTCCTCTTTCATGCCCCAATCTGGGCATGTCCACAAGGCCCTTCCTTGACAGCAAGACCCTCAAGCTGTGGAGAATTCTGGCCTCCCATGCAAATATGTCTGATGTGTTTCTATTGAGTAGGAACAGGGTCCAGGCAAGCTGGTTTTCGGGTACTTTCAGGGTTGATATTTAACTTGCCTCCCCTCTGACCCCCTTCCTTCTGTCACCCAGATAGCTCAAATCAACAATCCATAAACCATCTGAACTCTTGCTATAGGGGAGCTCTTTAGGGAGCCGCATACCACTTGACTACAAAGCTCTGTAATTTTCAGGGTGTTTTTTTTTTTCCCTTATTATTTTTAAATACCCTGCATTTAAAGTTTCACATCTGCAGGGACACGGAGAAGAGCATGTGGAACATAATTCACAGTGAGCTCTGGAAAGAAACAAAAGAGGAGGGGGTGGTTTCAGACAAAGAGGTTGCCTTGTGTCCCTGACACAACGCTGTTGTGGTTGCTGTTGATCAGTGCAAATGAAAGTCCATTTGGGAGAGCCACATGCCTCTCCGAGCTGTGCGATAACACTTCATGGCAGCGAGTCCTTGGGTTGAGGCACCGCGAGGCCTCCATAGAGAAGCGAAATGGCAGCCTATTGTTCTGGAAAATGTAACCTAGCAATGAATGGATGGGAAGAAATAAAGAATTTTAAGTAAAGAAAGGCACTGTGTGGGAGTGAAAGAAGTACATAGTATCCTTCTGGCCTGCAGCTTTTCCTAATGGAGACTAGCAAAAAATAAATGGAGATTTGCCCGATATATTTGTTCTCCCAAGGACAAAATCTCATGTGGCCTGTCCTTCAGTACCTCCTGGAGGTGGATCCTATTTCCAGGTGTAAACTCACACCCACCATGTCAGGAAGGATAAAGAAGCAAAATGCCTCAGGCTGTGAAATGAAACAGTTTGCTCTGACCTCAGAGGAGCCTTCTAAGTGTTTTGTGGGGTGCTGTAAAACAGATTCACACCCTGCATAATGGGTAAAGAGGAGAAAAGGCTATTTCGTGTTATGTGAATCAGGTATCAGAAACAGATCCCAAGGGAAGCTTCTGGCTAGTTGGGCTGCCATTTCCCTGTTAGCATTGTTTATTCGTTAATATCTCCATTTATGGGCACCTTCTGTCTTAGTCCGCTCGGGCTCCCATAATACAGTTTTATAGTCTGGGCAGCTTAAATAACGAACATTTATTCCTCACAGTTCCAGAGACTAGGAGTACAAGATCAAGGTACCACCAGACTTGGTTGCCCGATGAGGGCACTCTCCCTGGCTTACAGATGTCCGCCTTCTCATGATGTCCTCACATGGGGGACAGAGAGAGGGAGCAAGCTCTCTGGCTCTCTTCTTATAAGGGCACTAACCCCATTGTGAGCACCCCACCCTCATGACCTCCTCTAAAACTAATTACTTCCCAAAGGCCCCATCTCCAAATAACATCTGGGGCTTCAGTGTTTTCATTTTGAGGAAACCCAATTCATTCCACAGCATTTGGCCCTTAGCCCCTGAAATCCATGTTCTTTTCCCTTACAAATCACCGTCCTTCCATCCAAACAGCCCCACAAGTCTCATATCATTCCAGCATTGAGTCTGAAGTCCAAATTCCAAAGTCTCACCTAAATATCATTTGAATCAGATGTGAGGGAGTCTTGAGGTATAATTCATCCTGAGGCAATTTTCCTCTCGAGATGTGACCTTGTGAAATGAGACAAATTGTGTGCATCCAAAATGCAGTGGTGACACAGATAGAGAATTGGCATTCCCATCCCAAATGGAAAAGAAAGAAGAAGTGATGGGTCAGCAAACCAAAACCTAGCAAGGCAAATCCCATTGCATCTTAAGTTTCAAGAAGACCTAATATGTTAATATGAATATGAATATGTTGGGGAATGTTTTTCAGTCCATAACACCTTCTGTGCCATAGAAAGAAGCGGGTAGAGGGGGTAGGGTCTCTGCTTTCAAAGATCAGGATGAGAGAGACATAACCTAGTTAAGGAAGTCAGAGAAGACTTACCTGAAGCAATGACTAAACCAGGACTTGAGCAATGAACAGAGGTCAACTGGGAAAGAGCATTTGAGGCAAGTGTATGAGCAGCCGCCCCATAGCAGGAGCCAACAAGACAAGTTCAAAGCCTAAAATCTTCTTGTACCTGGAGCAGGAAGAGTTCAGAGAAGCATAATGGGCAGGGTGTGGTTGGAGAGGTTGATGGGGGCCAGACCAGGAGTGTCCTTATCTACACGATACAAAGTGAATCCTCTAAAGGAATTTACACAGGGTGGCAACATGGTCATTTTCATGGTTTAAAAATACCCTGCCTCTGGTGTAAGGAACAAACTAACAAGTGGCTCAAGTCTGAATGGATGCTGGTAGATTGTAGACATTAATTGTAGTAATCCAAGCAGGAGACAACGGTGGCTCAGACTGGAGTGGTAGTGGTAGGAAAGGAGAAGTGTGAACTGATTAAGGCATTCTGTTTCTTCCACTATGAAACAGAAAGCTTCAGATGCAAATAATCCTAGGAAACTTTAAAAATTGAATTATACATAGGATAGGACATGGTTTTTCCCACAGACAGCACAATGTATGTATTGGGTATAGGAGAATAGGAGGCAGTGGACTTGGGGTAGAGGGACACTACACAGAATCACAAGGAGAAGGTCAGAGAATGAAGGGGCTAGAAAAAGAAAGTGAAACATGTCAAGAATGACTTGCTTCCAAATTTGCCAAGGGCTAGCCATAGTGATATCATTTCTGTGTGTGTGTGTGTGTGTGTGTGTGTGTAATGTATATTTATATGTGTATATATTATGTATATTTATATATATATAACAAGGTTTAGGTAAATTATAGCAAATTGTCATTAACAAACAACTAAAAGTAGAATCTCAAGAGGAATAATTAGAAAGCTATATTAACAAAATATAGAAATGTGGGACACCAGAAAGTCTATTCTGTTTTTTTTTTTTTTACTTTATCTATGATACAGTTAAAACAATTTCCACCTAAAGTCTACACCAAGCTATGATAGCTGTTCATTCTCCATTCTATACTTATTGTCATTTACCAAAAAGAAAAAGTATTGTGTCTGTACAGTCTATGTATCATTAGTAAATAAATAATATACTAGGCCAGGAAGCAAAAGCATGAACCCAAGTCATATTTGTTCAGAGCTGGGACCTTTTTATACTCATGAGGGTAATTCTAGTGTAATACAAAATTGAATTTGCTCTGTTGTCAATATAACCTGCATATTACCAGTTTGTGCTGGGAATGACCCTGACTGTGGTTTTTGTAAATAACCCACATTGTTGGTCTACAGTATACCCTTACCCCATGTAGTACATTAAACCAGTTAAACTCTGCAACCTCTCCACCTCCCTGTGTGAGTACACACACACACACACACACACACACACACACGCACACTCTTAACATTTGCATTTATCTTGCACACATCACTAATTCAAGATTTTAAAGTTTAGTAAACTTCAGCAACAAATGCATCCCGCACCAAGATGGCAGCCTCACCTAACTCTCCACAGTTGTCGTCTGAGATGCTTGTCATTGACCACATATGGCTACTGATCTCTTTAGCTCTTTAAATGTGGTCATCTGCATTGAGATATGCTGTAGGTATAAAATACAAACTGGCTTTCTCCAAGACCTAACACGAGAATGAGATAAAATATTGCATTAATACTTTTTGTGTTAATTATATGTTGAAGTAGTAACATTTTAGACATTAAATTGCATATAGTTTTTTTTTTCAAGAGAGAGAGAACATGAGGACAAGTGGGAGGTGGGGGTACATTGGTAAGGGGCAGAGGAAGTGGGAGAGAGAATCTTAAGCAAGCTTCACACCCAGCACGAAGCCAGAGCAGGGCTCAATTTTACGACCCTGCGATCAAGACCTGGGCCAAAATCAAGAGTTGGATGCTTAACCGACTGAGCCACCCAGGTGCCCCAAATTATTTATACTTCTAAAATTAATTTTAATTGTTTCTTATTACATTTATATTTTTAAATTTTTTAAAAGATTTTATTTATTTATTTGTCAGAGAGAGAGCACAAGCAGGCAGAGTGGCAGACAGTGGCAGAGAGAGAAGCATGCTCCCCGCTGAACAAGGACCCCGATGCGGGACTCGATCCCAGGACCCTGGGATCATGACCTGAGCCTAAGGCTCCCGCTTAACCAACTGAGCCACCCAAGCATCCCTGTTTCTTATTACATTTTGAATGTGGCTACTAAAAAATAAGAATTGTATATGTTGCTGGGGCAGTTTAAATAATCATCCATCTAAAGACAAATTGTAATAAGTACCACAAAATTTAAATCTCCTTCCACCACCGACATTCAGCGTCTGACTACTTCCTTGGTGATTTGGGGAATGCAGTGTTTCCTCTGGGAGGCATGAAGTATGGCAAATAAAATGAAGTTGGTAGCTAGAGAAATCTGGCTTTGAATCTAGTATTCAAATGGCCCTGAGTGAGTTATTAAACTTTTTGAGTCTTAATTTCCTCATCAGTTAGAAACCCCACAGAATGTTAGAAAGATTAAGGAAAATGAACGTAGAGTGCCTAGCTCAGTGTTTGACATATAGTAGCTGCTCAAAAATAATACCATTGTTTGTTTTTAAATCAAGTGTGCATGAGAGCACATGGGTAATACAGGACTGATTTTGCAGAAAAGTCAGCATGTCGACTCAAGCAGCATCAGTGGTCAGTGAATACACTGATGCAAATTGAAGGAAGGGCCCCACCAGCAAAGTGTTATTTGTTAAAGGCTTTCTTAACGCTTTATTAATTACAAGCCATCTACATTTCTAACCCATTTAAATGGCCTACCTGGGAATTCCAAGGTAGGATTTATGCCAGTGGCATAAGGGAAGGGAATGAGGCATCCTTCCTTTTGCTCAGTTAAGGACCTTCTCTGCTACCTGACACATTCTCCTCTTATGGCCAAGACCTCCACAACCTTAGCTATGATCTTTGGTAAAGAGCTCTAGGAGTATAAAAATGTGCACTGAAATAGTTATTGAATGCAAATTTGCTGTGTGATGAGCCTTTAGAAGTCTCCGATAGCTCTCTGTGCTTCTATAAAAAAACATACAATTAACTAAGTAAGAGGAAATTCTGAATGAAGTCTCAATGTCATGAAATCCTTAACCTGATTTATGTTCATTATGACTGGACAGACTTCCCAAAACTCAGGTCAACTTTCCAAGAACAGTTGTAACTTACTAGCAGCCTGCAGCCCATCCAAAGGAATTTTAGTCTGAATCCATTCCTTTTCAGGTGTGTAGCTCTCCATTTCCTTATTCTTTACTCAAAAGAATGATAAGTAGGTGTAAATCAAATACAAGCATCCATTCTTATTTTTGTAAAAACCTAGAATTTATATGCCCACATCACTACCACAATGTGTATTTCTCTAAAACACACTGAAATATTACTGACATGGCAGAACCATGTCTGCTTGCTGTCTCTCCTTCCCAGCAACACTGCCACCTGATCTCAGTAGAAGACTTACTGACCTGACCAGCTAGCATCCCAGGCCACTTATCAGGCTGGGGTTTACTGGTTGCATGGGCAATTCTGTGTTAAGAGGTACACAGACATACTCCATGCCCTTTCTTCTATATGCAAGGAGTACCTTCTCTATCCCAGACACTTTAGTTGCAGAGATAAAGCAGTGAACAAAACAGACCAAAATCCCTTTCTTCTTGGAATTTACAATTTAGTTGTGAATGGTTCTTATCAACAAGATAAATAAGGAAAACATTGGGTATCTCTGGTGATAAGTGCTAAGGAGAAAAATGAAGCTAGGAAAGAGGGGGGTTGTGGGTGGGCTATTTTAAGACAGGACGGAGGAAGTCAATTTCACTGAGAAAGTGGCATTATGACCTAAGATCCAGCTATGGAAGCAGCCATGTTGCCCCCACCTTCTTCTTGACTTTATTTCTTTAGGAGCCTCACTAGAGAGTGGTGCGATCTCAAGACTAAATTCTGCAGAGAAAATCTAAGCTGTGTGCTCCAATTCCAGCATTAACCAGAGGGCTCTAAAGCTACCAACATGACCAGTCAACTCTGCTGCTGATTGCTTAGAATTCCCTTGAGAATTTCCCCACATGTAGAAGTTATTAGCAGGACAGGATTTTTGAACTGCTGTATATCCAGCCGTAATAGTCTAAAATAGCACCAAAACAACAGACTTACCCTCTGGCATCTCTCCTCTTTCCATCCCCCCTAAGCTTCTCTGGAGTAAGGAGGGAGAGCAGATTCCCAATACAAAACTGTGAACGATGACTTTGTAGCCAGGTCTGGGTTTCTAGTTCAGTGAAGACTAAAAGGGAGCAGGTCTCTGCAATTAGAGATGAGTAATCATACTCACTTACTTTTATTGATCACTTTCTATTGAAACTTCTATGTTTTAGCACTTTCTTGAAAATGCACATATATCATTGTATTTCATCTTCACAGTAATTTCGTTGTTTATGTATATGATTATCCACTTGTTATGTTTAAGGGGGATGAAGCATAAAGGAGTGAAGTACTTCGCAGCAAGTAATGGCAGATCTAAGACCCCCACAAAAGCTGTCTGGCCCAAGAACATTCATTTTAAAGACCATGCAGTGTTTTCCGTGGAGTACTGGAATATGATGATTGAAAAGGAAAGATCCTCATTGGGTAGGTTACCCACAGGAGCTACAAGCTGTGATCCCTCAAGCTTCCCATGATATCGTTCCTTTCTTCCTTCTTTCCTTTCCCTTCCTTTCCCATTTCCTTTCTTTTAGTTTCTAGATCAGACGTTGGTTTTACTTTTTTGTCCTCCACTATCATCATGGTTCTTTCAGCCAAGGATGTTCTCCTTCTTGCTCTCTAGCACAGAACCTTTGGAAAAACCTCTCTAACACTTTTCCTAAACACTAGATAAAGAGACAGAATGTGAAGACTTCTTCCTAGGGCCCTTGTTCATCACCGCCTTCTTTTTTCCCTTAAATCCTGCCGAGAGTGATAAAGTCACCATTGTAGGGGAGGAAGGAAAAATTATTTTTCCTTTCACCCTGCTGGGTTCTCCAGCCAGGCCCTGAAAATTGGTCTCACGAAAGCAGATCAACAAGAGAAAAACAGCTTATTAACAGGTGCCTCCTGCATTCCCGTGGAGTCTGGGCCTCAGTAACTCACGGGAGGGTTGGACTTGGGGTCTGTGCACCTACCTGAGGGAGAGGGAGGAGAAAGGCACTTAAGGGAAAGCCAGGGACTGTTTGGAAAGGTAAGTGGGCCCTTAGGA